>CM066034.1:39985740-40363240 GCA_033557465.1 Ichthyophis bannanicus | reverse complement strand
CCTCCACAGACACACACACAGTATTCCTCCCTGCACAGTCACACACACTATTCCTCTCTCCACAGACACACACACTATTCCTCCCTCCACAGTCACACACACTATTCCTCTCTCCACAGACACACACACTATTCCTCCCTGCACAGTCACACACACTATTCCTCCCTCCACAGACACACACACAGTATTCCTCCCTCCACAGACACACACACACTATTCCTCCCTCCACAGTCACGCACACTATTCCTCCCTCCACAGACACACACACAGTATTCCTCCCTCCACAGACACACACACACTATTCCTCCCTCCACAGTCACACACACTATTCCTCCCTCCACAGACACACACACTATTCCTCCCTCCACAGACACACACACTATTCCCTTCTCCATAGACACACACACTATTCCCCTCTCCATAGACACACACACTATTCCTCCCTCCACAGACACACACACTATTCCCCTCTCCATAGACACACACACTATCCCGCTCTCCACAGCACATACAGGCATAGAGAAAGATTCACGCTCTCAGTCAGCCAGGTAGAAAGCATGTCCACACATCCTGAAACAGATCTAACGGAGGTTGATGTGCAAACTCCAGCTTCTCAAACTAAAAAATCTGAGGTCCATGTCATGAACTATTTCCAGCAAAGTTAAAGTGTGTCTGCAGGATCTGGGGCTTTCATGTCAAAAGGCTGCGTCATGAATATTTCATGAATAAAGCAGCGCTGGGTCTGCTGTAGGGAACATCTGGCAGCCGTCTCAGGAGACCACCAGCTTTCTGCGGAAAGCAAAAGTGTGAAATATGAAATGGGAAGGGAGGAGGTTTGAAACACAAAGTAGCAAACGTGACAGTGTTGTATGATTCTGGTAACGCGGCAGCTGCATGGAGTCTTAAGTAAGCTAAGACAGAGGACGGAAGGAATTTATACCTAAGCTGAGGACGTAGCTGTGTTACAAGTGCTGAGGTTCCCTTAAGAAGATAAGGAAGGCTGCCCGTCATTGATTTGTTTTTGCTGTGACTTAGATCCAGGTTCTGAGCAGTTCACGTATATATTAATACAAAGATGAATCGTAAAACATACGACACTCATATAGCCGTGATATAGAAATGATCATCTTCGCACTAAGCCTCATATTAAACTGCTTTGGGTTGATCAGCTTTTGGAACTTGCAAGGAGTCCTTCTTCTAAAACAGAACTGAAACGCGCGTGCAGTATAAGGCTTATTGTAGGATTACAAGAGGCTTGCAGAGAGCTCACAGAGACGCGCTGGGCCGAGGGAGGCGACAGATTACCACTGCTTACCCTTTGCATAGCGCTACAGGCTTATGCAGCACTGTACATATACGTGTAATTTATTTATTTATATTCTCTTATATACCGCGCTATTCTGCATCAGTGTGGTTTACATTGAACAAACTGAAATGACATTGAACAGGGCATTATAACTTGGAGATAACTATTTTACTGGGAACATGGGCTATGGAGGGTTAAGTGGCTTGCCCAAGACCACAAGGAGCACCTGTGGGACTAGAAACCCCAGACCTTCCGGCCCAAGGTTGCTGTCCTCTAGTGGGATTTGAACCCCCGACCTTCCGGCCTGAAGTACCTTGCCCCAACCACTAGGCCACTCCTCTACTCCAGTCCCTGCTCATCAAGGGCATGAGGGGAAGGTAGGAGGGTTCCTGGGGCCTTTCCAGGAAGCCTACAGGGGCCGCGCTTTCCTCTCATCGCTTTACAGTATTTTCTGCACAACACTTAAAGAAAGTGGGGCAGATATTCAGCTGTGGCAGCTGGTCGATCTGACGAGGCTAGCCAACGCTGCTGAACTCTGAAGCCGGATATCCATTCCGCACCCCAGCACTGAATATCAGGGTTGGCTGGTTTGCCAGGAAGCTATCACGCAGCGTTGATATTCAGCTACTGACTAGTTAGCTTCTAGGTCCGCCCCTACTGAGTTTGACTTTCGCCATGTGTCAGTATTGCCGGTTAGCATCAGAACAGGTGACGGTGGCACTTTCCATGTCAGTACCCCTAAATATCCCACTGAGAAGCATGTACATGGCTGCAGGCCCTTAAATATCCCACTGAGAAGCATGTACATGGCTGCAGGTCCCTAAATATCCCACTGAGAAGCATGTACATGGCTGCAGGCCCCTAAATATCCCACTGAGAAGCATGTACATGGCTGCAGGCCTTTGAATATCCCACTGAGAAGCATGTACATGGCTGCAGGCCCCTAAATATCCCACTGAGAAGCATGTACATGGCTGCAGGCCCCTAAATATCCCACTGAGAAGCATGTATATGGCTGCAGGCCCCTAAATATCCCACTGAGAAGCATGTACATGGCTGCAGGCCCCTAAATATCCCACTGAGAAGCATGTACATGGCTGCAGGCCCCTAAATATCCCACTGAGAAGCATGTATATGGCTGCAGGCCCCTAAATATCCCACTGAGAAGCATGTACATGGCTGCAGGCCCCTAAATAACCCACTGAGAAGCATGTACATGGCTGCAGGCCTTAGAATATCCCACTGAGAAGCATGTACATGGCTGCAGGCCCCTAAATATCCCACTGAGAAGCATGTACATGGCTGCAGGCCCCTAAATATCCCACTGAGAAGCATGTACATGGCTGCAGGCCTTTGAATATCCCCCATGTGTGTTGGGAATGGCACTGCCAGACAGAACCTGAGAGCACCAGGAAGTGCTGATGAGTGTTAAAAATACCAACAGTGCCAAAGAAATCCAGAAAACCCTAGAGGGGTCCAAAGAGAGCAAAAGAGTGCCAGAGAGTCCTAAACAAACTGAGAGAGAGCTCCAGAGAGTGCCAGAGAAACCCAGAGAGCTCTAGAGAGTGCCAGAGAAACTCTGTGACGTCTAGAGGGTGCCACCGAAACCCAAGAGAGTACCAGACAAACCAAAAGAATGCCAGAGTACATAGCTGTGTTGAGAGAAAAAGTCAAAGACAGAATTCATGCTATGACAGGTAAGTAATAACTCAGAGATAGATACGGTCAGTTTTCTAAAGAAGTTATACAATTTCAGTGGCCAATAAGCTGTTGATATATAAGGCCTTTTGTGAATAGTGCCAGGCAAACATTGTTCTAAAAGCTCCAGCACTATCCATGTAGTGCCTGTATGGAGTTAGGCAGAATGATGACAGGAACATAAAACTATCCTTCTAGCCATGCTTGTAGCTGATACTGAAAAATGCACTAACATCATAGGATAAGAAACAAGCAGTCCCCTTATTCTCATGCAGCTTTGGAATTGTAGACTGGCCTCTGAAATATCTTGAAAAACTGGATGTACAAAGAAGAAAACTCCTCCATGCTCTCGAGGTAGTTTATAAGAATCAGTGTATGCTGAGACTGTACATCCCTAGAAACGAATGAAGAACGGGCCTCATAGAAATTGATTACAATATATAGAGTGACCATCACAGACCTCCAGGCTAGATCCAAACGCACACAAAGTGTTGAAGTAGGTAAATAAGCAACCATAATCCAGTTTAATCATTAAACCTGGTCAGGCCTTTCGATGAGCAGAACAAGTGAGTAAGAATCCAACAGAATTTGCAAAATAAGAAAAGAAGTCTTTAAAGAATTAGATCAGAAGAAAAAGAAAACAAGCGTTAAGTGCACAAATTTATTTATTTATTATTTATTTAACAACTTTTATATACCGCACTATTTACAGTCAGCGCGGTTTACATAGAACAATGAAACATCAGATAAGATACATATTATCCGTTTTATCTTTACATAGAACAGGAATAAAAACTTGGGTAACCAGGGTAATTATTTACAAAGAAAACTAAACACTGACTATACAGTGGGAAATACAGTGGGAAATACAAAGTCTTACTCTAGGAACCAAACATGGATGAAACCAGGACATATAAATTGTTAGAGAGAGATGAACTTAAACCCAAGGATGAGAGATTGATAGTTGCAGCCCAGGAATGGAGGAAAAGAGACACATGTAGATTCTGTAAGAAAGAGCTGGAAATGGTTATTTACTATGCTTTTTCCAGAAAAAAATAGATGCTAGTATTCAAGCTCGGCCCCTTCATTAATACATGAGGACCATGGGTCAGTTTTAGCAAGCAGTGAAAAAGGTGCCAGTACTCAGTACCACCGAGTACCCCCTCGAAAAAAGCCCTGATTGCTCCTCATAGCTGGCTGCAAAATTCTGATGGCAGAAAATTCCTGTACAGAAAAACAAAAAAGTAGCTCGTCTCATCCATTGGAAACGTAAATACTACAACATTGCTGTACTGGAAAAGCACCGGGACCACAGTCCTAAGAGAATTACGGAGAATGAAGAGTTATAATCACCTGGGACTTTCCCATTCCAATCAATAAAAACAATAAAAAGCAGGATGCAAGAAAACTGGACATAGCAGTAAAGGAGACAAACACCAGAACAGCACTGATAATCAAGATGTCGGTTCCAAGTGATTATTCTGTAAATAGCATTGAGAGGGAGAAGATCCTCAAGTACTGTACCAAGAAATTCAGTCAGAGACTAAAACTGATATAGAAATATTTCCCATCATATTAGGAGCCGCAGGCCTAATTAAGAGGAATTTCCGAGCACACCTTGACAAGCTACATGCATGTTAAATGTTATGATCTCCAGATGTAGGCTCTTTTTAGCACGATGCAAGGACTGCAGTGAGTGTTAACATCAAATCTGAGAGACGGAGATCATACTCACTCATTAGACGCTGGCTTAGGAGTGAGGTTCATTATTGTCATGGTATGTGCAAAACTCACCTATTTGGAGACACTGGCACTGGTCATATTCCGCTGCTGTAGAGATAAAGACACATTTTAGAAAGGATGTTTAGGTGCAATTGGGGACCTCTAGGTCAAAACATGCTCAAAAATGGTGGTTACATACAGGTCGGGCACAATTTCAGAAAGTGGACATCCTCAATATGGACACCATCGGGGACAGTTACATAGACGTCCCTGCAATGATTTCCTAGACCACAGAAGTGTCCCAGCCAATGGTGATGTCTTGAAGTTCAACATCCACACAACGAATATCCCCAACGCCTACCAGTTCTCTTTATTGTTGTGGGCAGTACTGGTGATAGCAGAGTAGCATCTCCTCTACACCCTCCGAATGCCTTTCCTACAAAAAGAGTTCTTTTTGGATGTCTATTCCTGACCTCGAGCAGCTATAGTCTTAGACAGGGACAGAGATATGCCTGACGATGAAGATATCGTCAAGGTAGGCAGCTGCATACTCCTTGTGCGGTCTCAGTAGGCAGTCAATTAGGCATTGAAATGTAGCAGAACCCTGTGTAATCCAAAGGGCAGCAACGTAAACTGGAACAGACCTTCCAGTGTTGAAAAAGCAGTTTTCTCCATAGCAGCCAGAGTCAAGGGCACCTGCCATATCCCTTGGTCAAATCCAAGGTTGATATAAAGCATGCTCCGCCGAGTCACTTGATTAGCTCGTCTACTGTGAGCATGAGATATTTATTTATTTATTTATTTAATACTCTTATATACCGCGCTATTCGAAATCAGTGTGGTTTACATGGAACATCAATGAGATTTTACGGTACGATATGCTTCCAGTTTAGAAGCTGCATTGACCCTCTGGAAGTCAGTACCAAATCTGATGCTTCTATCAGGTTTAGGAATCAAGACGATGGGTGATGACCAGTCACTCATGGATTCTTCTATAACTCCCAGGTTAAGCATCTCTTCCAACTCCTTGGGGACAACATGTTGCTGGGCCTGTGGAATCTGATAGGGCCATTGCTGGATAACCACCCCAGGGTCAGTAATGATATCATCACAAATGAAGTGGGTTCATCCTGGGTAGGTGGAGAACACTTTTAGGTTCCTTCTCTTCTCTGGGCAGCAGTCCATTTGGGACTGAGCTGGATTTGACAGGGCTGAAATTTCAGACTCAAAATCATCTCCATGTACCATCATAGCCATCACTGGAGTCTACTTTTTCAATAGGTTAATTTGATAAATTTTGGCTTTCTTCCATTTATCTGTCTGGGCAATCTTATAGTTAACAGGCCCCTCTTTCTCTTCAACCTCATAGGGCCCCTGCCATTTATAGAGTAACTCTTGCTCTCAGATGATGACAACAAGGCTAAAACTCTATCTCTTGGTTGGAAGGTGCGGTGCAGAGCAGCATGATTGTAGCCCCTGGTCTGCTTGGCTTGGGATTTTTCCAGACTGAGTTTGGCCACCTCTCTGGCTTTCCTCAGCCAGTCTTGCATTTGTATAACTTACGCCACCAAATTATGCCTGGCATGGGGTTCTTCTTCCAAGGTTTCCCCTACCATATCTAATATGCCTCTTGGCCGTCTTTTGAAGAGCAACTCAAAAGGTGAAAACCCCATGGAACTCTGAGATACTTCACAAATGGCAAACATCAAATAGGGTAGAAGAATATCCTAAATCTTCCCATCCTCCTGAATGAACATTTTAACATCTGTTTCAGAGTTTTATTGAATTGCTCAACAAGGCCATCTGTCTGTGGGTGATATACTGATGTTTGTAGCATCTTGACCTTCACCAAGGCACACACTTGCTTCATTACCTTGGATACAAAGGGTGTTCCTTGATTCTGTTGGGGTAGCGTAGCTTTCGCTGGTGATGCCGACTCTGGGACTTAGCAGGCTTGAAAGTAGTGACATATAGATCCGGGTCTTCCAGGGGGAAGATCTCTGACTTAGTGGAGCCATCAGCCGGGCCCATATCACTCCGAAGTTTGAGTAGTCTTGGCCAATCACCACTGGATATGGTAACCAGGGGAGTACCATGACCTCAACCATGACTTGCCCTGCTGGAATCTTAAGTGAATCCTGTGCCGTTGGATACTGCCTCTGGTCTCCATGCACACAGGTCAGTGTTACCATCTTGCAGTCAATTTGAAATAAGGTTGCAGTTTCCCAGAGAATGAGGGTTCACACACTCCCAGAGTCTAGTAAGGCCTGGAGGCGGATCCCCTTGAGCTCCACTGGAATCACAAAGTTCTGGGCCCCTTGTCCACAAATGTGCAGGTGTGAGGGTTGGTTAGGCTTTCGTACCCAGGGGACATTCCCGAGTAAAGTGTTCCTGGGCTCCACACCTAAAACAGGTGAAGGGGTGGTGGCTGTGGCAATGCTCTCACCTAGGAGGCGACTGTGGTGGTTGGAACATAGGAGTCAACATCTGTTCCGGTTTCCCCTTCCGTCCTCCTGGGATAACGGGTGTCTTCTCCCCCCCTCACTGTCTGCTTCAGTCAATGGCTGGGCTTCATAATACCCTTTGGATATTTCTAAAGCACTTTTCAGTATAAACTTGGGGTGCTGACGTACTCATTGTTTCATCGGGGCGGTCAAGCCCTCCAAAAACTGCTCCAGTAGCACAATCTTGGTTATCTTGGGCCCAGTCTTTCCCTCCAGTTGTGGCCACTTCCATGTGAGATCCTTCAACTGAAAGAGAAACCTCCGAAGGCTCTCTATTATCTTGAGCCCACCCTCTCTGAATCGCTGGTGGTAGGCCTCTGGGGTACAGCCAGCCCGTTCCAGTATGGTGGCCTTGACAGCTGTATATATAGCTCGCCCATCTGGGTTGGCATCCTGGAATGCAGCCTGACTACTGCCTGTCAGCAGATACCCTAGATAAGTAGTCCATGTCTCCTCTGGCCACCTGGGCCATGTGGGCGGTTCATTCAAAGTTCACCAAAAAGATGTCCTGTTCATCTTTTGCCGTCATTTTAAGAAGTGCCTGTGCAGGAGGGTGGCGTTGGGGTCTCTGTAGTGCCTGAATCAACTGCTGCTGTTGCTGTTGCTGCTGCCCTTCGGCCAGAATCTGGAAGAGCTGCTCCATCCTGGCTTGTTACTGTTTTCTTGCAACACCCCCACAGCTTCCTCTCCTGCAGCTGAGTTAACCTTGCAGTATTCCAGCTCTACAATTTTTAGCTACCTCTAGTGGCCAAAACAAAGCCTGCCTGTCTGGCACTGACTAAACCTTTTTCAAGCTCCCTAACTAGGGTGAGGCTAACTCTGTTAGCCCATACAAACAACAAAACAAATCCTGACCTATTGTTGAGGCTCAGCCCTGGAGGGATGTGGATTTGCCCTCAGTCACCTGGTTAGAGGAAATCCCCAAGCCGCTACCTTATGTGGTAGCGTGGCATGCGGTGAAATCCAAGTATACATTTAGTGCTCTCCCATGATACAATGCTCTGGTCATCCTGTCAAAGAAATTGATCAGATTCGTCTAATAAGACCTACTTATTTGGGTCATGTAATATACTGAATTCTAGAAACGCCTTATCCTTTGCTTTTAGCAGTGATTCCATTGCTTTACTGACCACTGAGGTCAGACTAACTGGCCTGTAGTTCCCAGCCTCCTCCTCTGAACTAATAACAATGACCAAGACCTTGTCTCTCCTTCATGGGCAACTGAATTTCCAGCTGGTGGTCAATGCTCCGAGGTCACAAGGAAAGGGTCACAGGTCTCTGTGCTTATTGTCCCAGTTCACTGCTTCCTGCCGAAAAAACATCAATAAATCCAAACACACAGAGCAAATAAATACAGGATAGTCTGAGCCTAACATGGAGCTTCTGTTAAAGAGGCTCTGCACAGACAGCATGCTATGGTTTTAGCATTCCTAGTGACGTCTGCCTCTCTGGTGGAGTTTATTAAAATTAAGAATTGGGGGTGCATTATTCGAAAGGCATTTACGTGGTTTACAGCCCTGTAAATACCACTCAGTGTGATATTCAATGGCACTAACGGTTACTGACGCTGAATATCTCCAATCCTCTCCCCTACGTGCCCTGAGGCTAACTGCTTAGTATCGGGGCATGTTGTGGGCATTGCAGAGTGTGTCATGGGCGGCGACAGAGACTAACCGGGTAATGGTGATATTGCACCTCTACCCGGTAAAAGACAGACACTGCAGAAGCTAACTGGGCTAAGTGGGGATATTCATGCAGGGGCTGCATATGATCCTGGCATTGAATATCTGGGGTTAGAGGACGGCAGTGACAGCTTGGCGATGTACTCGCGCCTAGCCGTCCCAACTCAGCATCAGGCCCTAGCTCTTTTACTGCTGCAAGACTGTGGCCTTGGGAAGTGCAAAGGATCTTACAACCAGCTACCGTAAAACAACCAGGATCTAAGAGACGAATATGCTTTAGAGGAAAGGCGGGATAGAGGAGATATGATTGAGACATTTGAATATCTCCATGGCATAAAGGCACAGGGGAGAGACTCTTTCGATTAAAAGCAAGCTCTGCTACGAGGGGACATACAATATGGTGAAAGGGGATAGACTCAGGAGTAATATGTGGAAATATTTCTTTACGGAAACAGTGGTGGATCTGTGGAATAGTCTCCCAGTGGAGGTGGTAGAGATGAGGACAGGATCTGAATTCAAGAAAGCATGGGACAAACACAGAGGATCTCTAAAGTGGTTGATATGGAGGGCAGACTAGATAGGCCATGTGGTCTTTTTCTGTCATCATGTTTCTATGTTTCTATTCCAAGGAGTTTATCCAGTTAGCAGGACCTGCTAACTAGATAAAACCCTCTAAGAGTATATTCAGCAAAACTAGCCGGGCAATGCTGCTAAATATTTATTTGTTTATCTCCTCTAACCACCACGACACTGTCTGGACTGTGCCAGGGCAGTTTGTGGGCAGACACAGCGCTTATCTGGTAACAACGATTTTCAGTCTGTTAACCGGATAAGTGCCCACGTAAAGTTAGGTCCCTTGAAAGGCTCTTCTAACTTTATGCACCTTCACTATGCAAATAGCGGTTGAATATCGCTGTTATCTGGATAGCGATGGCGGTCAGCGCTGAGCCCAGATATTCAGTGCTGGAGGATATCTGGGTTCTGGTACTGAATATCCCATTTCGGTTTTAGCTGACCACCATGGCTGAATATTGGCTCAGAAGTTCCTAATATGCCAATAATATTCACACAAACTGAAACCCCTTCCTATCTCAAGCACATAAAATATGAGCTTCTTCCTTCCACAAAACCACTACAAGCTATTTTAAGATAGCCATCCATTACATTTGAATGAAATGTTTGTATATCACTGTAATGAGGTATATAGAATGTTACCCCTCCCTCTCCTAAGGGATTATCAACAGTCCCCTTTAAGAGAGTCCGCAGCACAGAGGTCAGAGCTGGGAGGGCTGCAGGAAGGAGAGAGGCCCGTGGAGTCAGAGGTCTTTCCAAGGCAAGCCATGCAAAGGAGTTCTGAAATAGGAGCTTTAACTGGGGCTGGAGAAAGGGCCGGGAGAACCAACTTGTGTAGGTTTAACAAGCTGGGACAGAATTAAGCTGATTTTGTTTCCCTGAATAGCAGTCTGCTCTGGGTTTTGCTTTGTAGAGGTTTAACAAGCTGTGCAGAATAAAAACTGCTTTTTGTTTTCCCTGAACTGCTGTATGCCTTGTGTGTTAAGAAAACCCCTTCCCACCACATGCTGTGCTTACCACATATGGTGGCAGCTTGGGGATTTCCTCTAACCCCATGACTGAGGGCAAATCCACGTCCCCATTCAGGGCTGGGCTTCCACAGCAGGATTTTTTGTTTGTTTGTATGGGCTAAGAGGGTTAGCCTCACCCTAGTAAAGGAGTTTGAAGAAGGTATAATCAGTGCTGGACAGGCAGGCTTTATTTTGGCCGCTAGAAGCTGCTAAAAATTTGTTGGAGCTGGAATACTGCAGGGTTAACTCAGCTGCAGAAGAGGAAGCTGTGGGGGTGTGTTGCAAGAGAACAGTGATAAGCCAGGATGGAGCAGCTTCTCTAGATTCTTGCCAAAGGGCAGCAGCAGCAACAACAGTATCAGGAGAAATAACAACAGTTTCAATGCCCCCAGCAGGAAGGGCAGCAACAGCAGCAGTAGCAGTTCATTCAGGCTCTACAGAGACTGCAGCTCCACCCTACAGCACAAGCACTTCTTAAAATGATGGCAGAAGATGAACCAGACCACTTTTTGGTGCAATTTGAACAAACTGCCCAGATGGCCGGAGGAAACATAGACTACTTATTTGGGGAATCTGCTGATGGGCAGCAGTCAGGCTGCATTCCAGGCCGTCAACCCAGATGGACGAGCTACATATGCAGCTGTCAAGACTGCCATACTGGAACAGGCAGCCTGCACCCAAGAAGCCTATTGCCAGTGATTCAGAAGAGGGGAGGGGGATTCCAGATAAAAGAGAGCCCTCGGAGGTTCCTTTTTTGGTTGAAGGATCTCTCATGGAAATGCCTGCAACTGAAGGGAAAGACCGGGCCCGAGATAACCAAGATTGTGCTATTGGAGCAGTTTTTGGAGGGCTTGACTGCCCCGATGAAACAATGGGTACATCAGCACCCCAAGCTTACACTGAAGAGTGGACTAGAAATATTTAAAGGTATTATGAAGCTCAGCCTATGACTGAAGCGGACAGTGAGAGGGGGGAGAAGACACCCATTATCCCAGGAGGACGGAAGGGGAAGGAGATGCCGGAACGGATGTTGGCTTCCATGTTCCGACATTTCCGCTGCCTTCGACACCATACCCTCCTATAGCGCCTCCAGTCATTCGGAATACAGGGCATTGTATTAAGATGGTTCCAAGACTACCTTCACAACAGACCTCAGCTGAGAAGACTTGGATCACTATCATCAATTCCATACACTCAAACGCAAGGTGTCCCCCAGGGATACACTCTTTCTGCTCTCCTCTTCAACATCTACCTGCAACCCCTTTGCAACATCATCTAAATACACATCAACTACCACATTTATGCAGATGTCATCATTGATCTATTTATTTCATTTATTTAAACAGTTTTTCTATACCACCCCTTCCAGAGATCAGGGGCGGTTTACATTTAAACAAACCAGTTACATAGAACAGTTTTACAAACCGAAATGGTTTAACTATTTACAGTTACATGAGAACGTGAAACGTAAGTATAAATACAATAAACTATGTACAAAGTGAGTTTCTGGATCATGAGATTATGCTCTACACACCACTTAACTTCAATAAACCATCATACCATGAACTCCAGCAATGCTTCTCAGATGCCTCACAATGGCTATCTGAAAATCACCTATCCATAAACCTGAAGAAAATGGAAGCCCTACTCATCACCAGAAACGTATCCTTCAACCCCCCCATCACCCTCAACAACACCAAAATTCAATTCAAACCAGAAGTAAAGTACCTGAGAATCACTCTTGACAGCCATCTCACGTCGAGGTCCCAAATAGCGAACACAGCAAGAGCAATTTATTACAAAACCTGCACATTACAACACCTCCGCCCTTTCCTTGCCCATTCAGACTTCTGCTCAGCCCTGCAAGTCCTCACAACACTCCATGCTGACTACTGCAACTCAGTATATCACGGACTTCCAAAATCAACACTTCAGCCTCCTCAAACGGCTCTTCATACAGCTGCAAGGACCATTACACATACATCCCAGAACAAACACACCACCCCCATCCTCAAACACCTCCACTGGCTCCCTCTGCAAAGCAGAATACTCTACAACAGGCATGTCCAACTTCGAACAGGTTGTGATCTACTTTTTCAGGCCAAAAGTGCCGGTGATCTACCACCATGAAAATTAAGTTTCAAATTAGTTTCAAATTAAATTTTAACCCAATAAAGTTGGAGGATTCCTCTCCCCCCCCCATTTTTAATGAACCTTCTGTCATTTACTTGGATGTGATCAGCTGTTAAGCAAATTAAGCAAAAACAAAACAAAACAGAGAGACGAAGATCCAGTAAGAACTGCGAGGGGAAATGGAAAGTACATTTTTTCTTAAAGTTTTATTGAGTAATAACTTTCTTTAACTGTCTTAATAACTTTCTTTAACTTTTATTGAGTAATTTGTGTTAAATTTAGGTTGAGTATTGATCCAGGCTGATCTTGCACAATCTTTAATATTTCACTCTTGCTCATTAGTGAGACATCTGAGCCTGCATTTCATCCACCAGCTTTTTGAAGTTGGGTGAATATTGCATGAGGGCCAGTCTCAGGGAATCCTGGAGATGTTCATCTGTCATGTTGGAACGTTGTGTACTCCTTGTCATTTTCAAATGGGAAAACGCAGATTCACACAAATAAGTTGAACCGAAACAGGAGTGTACAGCTTCACTGCATCTTCTCAAGTTGGGAAATTTGTCTCTAGACACCAGCTTCCAAAACGATTCTTGCTCAGCACGGGTCTTGAGAAAAATGTCATTTTTAAGGGTTAATATTTCATTTTCAAGAGATGGCTTGTTCAATGAGTAATTTTTACTGAAGCAGCTGCAGTTTCTTTAATGTCCACATCTACTTTGAATGGGTATGACAAGTACTCCACAATTGTTCCAATTTTTTGGAAGTCACAGAATCTATTTTCGAATTCCTGGATAACAGAACAGATTTCTGTTGCATACTTCTCGTTCTGAAAAACAAAATTTGGATATTGTCCCAGATGGTCCTGCATATTAGGAAAATGATCAAAAGTGTTGTTTGCAAGGTCATTTATCATTAGCTCAAATTTGCTCTTGTAGGATGAAACTGTACTCATCATCTCGCCAATGCATTTGTTTTTACCTTGTAGTTCAAGGTTCATATCACTTAGTTTGCCTGTAAAGTCAGCGAGAAATGACAGATCACATAACCACGCCTCATCTTCCAACTCTACCTGGTCATCTCCCCTCTCCTTCAAAAAACTTCTTATTTCATTCAGTAAATCACGATATCTTTGCAGAAATTTGTGCCTACTTAGCCACCTTACATCTGTGTGCAAAATGAATTTCTGCTGCCCCTTCATCAAGAGTAAGATTGAAAAGCTGTCTTTGAAGTGATCTTCCACGAACTGAATTTACATTTTTGAAAGTGATGTCCATGACAGTCTTTGTATTGAGTCTCTTGCTTGCCAAAACTTGCTGGTGAATGATGCAGTGGTAAGAAAGGAAATCTGGGAAGTCGTCATGCTGTCTACAGAGGGCTATAAAACCGTTAACCTCACCTGTCATTGCTCTTGCTCCATCAGTAGTGATGGAAACAAGTCTATGCAATGGAAGATTACACTTTGTCACAAAAGAATGGAAAGAACTGAATATTTCCTAACCGGTAGTTCTCCTTTTTAAAGAAATCATTCCAAATAGTTCTTCTTTAACACTGAAGACTTCAAAAACATCCGGATAAAGACTAGTAACTGGGCTATGTCTCTTATGTCTGTAGATTCATCCAGTTGGAGTGAGAAAGCAACACAATTTGAAACATCCTCCAACAATTGTTCAGTTGTGTCTCCACACATCTTTTCTATTCGTCGCACGACGGTGTTTCTTGACAATTGTACATCTTGAATAGCAGCTATGATCTCTTTCTTATTTTTAAATCCTTCAAAAAGATTGTCAGCTGCTTCAAGAGAACAATCTTTTACAAATTCCCCTTCAGTGAAAGGTTTGCATTTCTTTGCGATCGGGTTGCTGACCTTGAAGGCTGCTATGGTTAACATAAGAACTTAAGATATGCCATACTGGGTCAGACCAAGGTCCATCAAGCCCAGTATCCTGTTTCCAACAGTGGCCAATCTAAGTCATATGTACCTAGCAGTTTCCCCAAAAGACACAGGTTCCACAATGCTTGTACTGGGTCAAGCATTGATATCCTGGGTCTCTTCTTAATAAGGGTTTATGGACCTTTCCTCCAGGAACTTGTCCAAACCTTTTTTAAACCCAGCTACGCTAACAGCCTTTACTACATCCTCCGGTAACAAATTCCAGAGTTTGATTACACGTTGAGTGAAAAAATATTTTCTTTTATTAGTCTTAAATAGTTTACCCTGTAGCTTCATTGCATGTCCCCTAGTCTTTCTATATTCTGATAACGTAAACAATCGATCTACGTTTACCCGTTCCACTCCGTTCATTAATTTATAGATTTCTATCATATCTCCCCTCAGCCGTCTCTTTTCCAGATTAAAGAGCCCTAACCTTTTTAGCCTTTCTTCATAGGAGTATCCTTCCATCCCCTTTACCATTTTGGTGGCTCTTCTCTGAACCTTTTCTAATAACGCTATATCCTTTTTAAGATACGGCGACCAGAATTGCACACAATATTCAAGGTGCGGTCTCACCATGGAACGATATAGAGGCATTATAATATCTTTTGTCTTATTTTCCATTCCTTTCCTTATGATACCTAGCATTCTATTTGCTCTCTTGGCCGCCGCTGCACACTGGGCCGAGGGTTTTAACATGTTATCCACAATGATGCCTAAATCTTTTTCCTGGGTGGTGGTTCCTAATGTGGAACCTTGCATCTTGTAACCATAGTTTGGGTTGTTCTTCCCTAGGTGCATAACTTTGCACTTGTCCACATTAAATTTCATCTGCCATTTTGATGCCCAGTCTTCCAATTTATCAAGATCCTCTTGCAATTTTCAACAATCCTCTTGTGTTTTAACAACTTTAAATAGTTTTGTGTCATCTGCAAATTTGATAACCTCACTCGTTATTCCCTTTTCCAGGTCATTTATGAATATGTCAAAAAGCAGTGGACCCAGCACAGATCCCTGGGGTGCACCACCATTATTCGAAGATCTCTGGGAAAAGGAATCTGCACAGCGCAAGTCCAAGAAACCACCCCCGCTTCGGTTAGAATTCAGAGGGAGAGGAAGAGGCAGGGGCAATATTCACCGGTCCAATCAAAATCATTTTCACGATCCTTATTAAATCAGGATAAAATTACACGCGCACAGAGTTCCTTGCAAGTTGATTTACCTGTTTTGAATCTCTCCTCTGTTTCTCTAACCAAATCAGAAATTGATCTTTTACAGAAAGATCTGTCATTTGTTGCACAGCATCATCAGACTCGAATTGACCTTCATAAGATGTTTCATAAATTACAGATTAAACTTTTTTTTTCAGATAAATCCTGTGTCCCATATGATCCCTCTGCAATACGTAACAAATCTCGTTGGTATCCTCCTGGCCCTGTTGATGCTACTATACAAGCTTTTATGGATTGTGTTTTACGAGATGTACATTTGATGGAAAAGAAATCTAAATGTAGATTTTACAATCTTACACATGACGAACAATCCGCAATATGTAGCCTTAGGGAGCGGTCTGATATCATTATTAAACCTGCGGATAAAGGTGGTGGTATTGTCATTTTAGATCATTCATATTATATTCATGAACTCTCTAGTCAACTTAATGATAAGAATTTCTATCAAACTTTAACCTGTGACCCTACGTCTTCCATTAAACAAGAGATTGATTCTCTTTTGTCTTATGGCCTTAATGCAGGTTTCCTCACACAGCGGTAATATTCTTTTTTATTGGTCAAACATCCAGTTGTTCCAACGATATACACTATTCCCAAGATCCATAAGTCCCTCACTTCCCCTCCAGGCAGACCTATTGTATCTGGTATAGGGTCTGTTCTTGAACCACTTTCAAAATTCATTGATATTTTCTTACGGCCTTTTGTTCCCCATATTGCATTGTATATTAGGGATTCTGTTATTTCCTTCTTAGATGGTTTCGGAGGTCTGCTAATAAAGTCTTTTGAACACCCCTACTGTGTTTGGCCGTGGTCTTTGGCTTCCGCTTTTACCTACTGTACATCACTATTCACCTTTCTCCATTGGGAAAATTGGCCATTTAGCCCTACCCTCTGCTTTCTATCTTTTAACCAGTTCCTGATCCACAATAGTACACTGCCTCCTATCCCATGACTCTTTAGTTTTGCCAAAGGTCTCTGATGAGGGACCTTGTCAAAGGCTTTCTGAAAGTCCAGATACACTATATCAACCGACTCACCTTTGTCCACCTGTTTATTCACACCTTCAAAAAAACATAAGAGATTAGTAAGACAAGATCTTCCTTGTTTAAAGCCATGTTGGCTGTCTCCCATTAGGCCGTGACTATCTACATGCTGTCAAGATGGACAGGTCTCAGCTGAGGTGCCAGACCAAGACAAACCACCCCATCTGGGCAGCAGCAGAATGGGATAGTGTTGACGGCAGAGGATCACATTTTTGTGACAACGGCAACAACACCAAACTTAAACTGCACGGAAGAAAGGCCCGGCAATCTACTTCTGTATCTTGCCATGAAAACCCAATGGATAGTTACAAAAACAAATTGCGCTATGGTGCTGGAAGATGAGACCCCCAGGTCGGAAGGCACTCAACTAGCTACTGGGGAAGAGCTGAAGACTTTTCAGAGTAAAGCCAGCATTTATGATGTGGTTGGATCAAAGCCCTCGGGAAGGCTGACTGCTGATGTAGCTGCGCATGAAATGAGAGTCAGAAGCTGTAAAGATGTCTTACACATTGGAACATGGAACGTACGAAGCATGAACCAAGGGAAGTTGGAGGTGGTCAAGAATGAAATGGAACGTGTACAACTTGATCTGTTGGGTGTCAGCGAACTGAAATGGACTGGCATCGGGCACTTTGCATCAGATGATCACATGGTCTACTATGCTGGAAATGAAAGACAAAGAAGAAATGGTGTTGCATTTATAATAAAGAAGAAACTTGCAAGAACTGTAATGAAATACAATGCAGTCAGCGAACGCTTAATCTCTATTCGTCTACGAGGATTGCCTATCAACACCACTATAATTCAAGTATATGCCCCAACAACAGCTGCAGAAGAGAATGAAATTGAAGAGTTCTATGAACAAGTACAAGCTGAAATTGACAGAACATGCAAACAGGATATCCTGATAGTCATGGGTGACTGGAACGCAAAAGTTGGCAACAAAGAAGAAGGCAAAGTAGTTGGAAATTATGGACTTGGCAACAGAAATGAAGCTGGAGAAAGACTGATAGAATTCTGCAAGACCAATGATCTATTCATCTCAAACATCTTCTTCCAGCAACACAAGCGGCGACTGTACACATGGACTTCACCCAATGGATTGTATAAAAATCAAATTGACTACATCTGTGGAAATCAACGATGGAAAAGCTCTGTAACATCAACAAAGACAAAACCTGGAGTTGACTGTGGTACAGATCATCAACTACTAGTATGCAAACTCAAGCTAAAGTTGAAAAAGAGCAAACCACTCATGAATGCAGCAAAATATGACCTTGAGGATATACCACTGGAATTTAAAGACTGCCTGCAAAATTGATTTGCTGCTTGAGATACAAATGGCAGAGCTCCGGAAGAGTTATGGAATGACATCAAGAAGGTTGTGTTGGAAGAAAGCAAGAAGTCTCTACAAAAGGTGAAAAAGCAAAAACGGCCAAAATGGATGACGGGAGAAACTCTGAAAATTGCCCAGAAACGCAGAGAAGCTAAAGCCAGAGGAGAAAGAAAGACAATCGCAGAACTCAACAGAGATTTCCAACGTGCATCAAGACAGGACAAGGAAAAGTACTACAATGACACTTGCAAGGAAATAGAAGCAGAAACTATTAGAGGAAGAACAAGATCGGCTTTCCTAAAGCTACAAGAGTTAAAGAAAAAGTTCCAGCCTCGAAATGGAATGTTACAAGATGCTCAAGGTTCTATATTGAATGATGCTGAGAAGATCAAGAAAAGGTGGAAGGGAATATACAGAGTTTTTATATGATAAAGATCAAGTGGACCAACAGCCGTTTCAACCTGTACCTTATGATCGGGAACCATTGGTGATGAAAGAAGAAGTTGAAGCAGCATTGAAAGCCTTATCAAAGAACAAAGCACCAGGCATTGATAGCATTCCCATAGAAGTATTGCAGCAATCTGATGCAGCTGTTACCATACTTACAAGGCTCTGCCAAGAAATATGGAAGACAACATCATGGCCAACTGACTGGAAAAGATCTGTGTTTATACCAATTCTAAAGAAATGTGATCCAACTGAGTGTGGAAATTATCGCAGAATCGCTCTGATCCCACATGCCAGCAAGATTCTACTGAAGATTATTCAAAAGAGACTACAACCATACCTGGAACAAGAACTACCTGAAGTGCAAGCAGGGTTCAGAAAAGGGCGAGGAACGAGAGACATCATTGCAGATGTGAGATGGATCCTTGAAAAGACTAAAGAATACCAAAAGGATATCTATTTGTGCTTTATCGACTATAGCAAGGCTTTTGACTGTGTAAACCATGAGAAACTCTGGGCCACATTAAGAAGCATGGGTATACCAGAACACCTGATTGTTCTCTTGCACAATCTGTACATTGATCAAGAAGCAACAGTTCGAACAGAACAAGGAGAAACAGAATGGTTTTAAAATAAGCAAAGGTGTAAGACAAGGCTGCATACTTTCCCCCTACCTGTTTAATTTATATGCAGAACAAATCATCAGAGAAGCAGGATTAAATGAAGACAACAGAGGTGTGAAGATTGGTGGAAGACTCATCAACAACCTTCGCTATGCTGATGATACTACATTACTGGCTGAAAGTGAAGATGATCTGAAACATTTGCTTCTCACAATCAAAGAACATAGTTTCAAAATGGGCCTGCACCTTAATGTAAAGAAGACAAAGATCATGACAACTGGCATAATCAACAGGTTCATCGTTGAAGGAGAAGAAATTGAAATTGTGAACAACTTTAACCTACTTGGATCAACTATCAATAAAGAAGCAACAAGCAGTCAAGAAATCAGACGACGCATTGCTCTTGGCAGAATGGCTATGAAAGACCTAGATAAGATTCTCAAGAGCAGAGATGTCTCTCTCCATACAAAGATTCAACTTGTTCAAGCCATGGTATTTTCAATAACATCATATGGATGTGAAAGCTGGACAGTGAAAAAGATAGACAGGAAGAAAATTGATGCCTTTGAATTATGGTGCTGGCGGCGAATACTGGGTATACCATGGACTGCCCGAAGAACAAACCAGTCGGTACTAGAGGAGATCAAATCTAAGCTTTCTTTAGAAGCTCACATGACAAGACTTTGACTTTCATACTTTGGACACATCATGCGAAGAGAGAGATCATTAGAGAAAGACATCATGCTTGGCAAGATAGAAGGTCAACGCAAAAGAGAAAGGCCAGCAATGAGATGGATCAATACAATAACAGCAGCTACGGGTACCAGTCTGTCAACAATGAGCCACCTGACTGAAGACCGAACACAATTTAGGATAGCTATCCAGAGGGTCGCCATGAGTCCACTCCGACTCGATGGCACTTAACAACATCTACATGCTCAGTAATTTTGTTCTTTATGATGGCTTCTACCATTTTTCCCGGTACTGACGTCAGGCTCACCAGTCTGTAGTTTCCCTGATCACCCCTGGAACCCTTTTTAAAAATTGACGTTACATTGGCGATCCTCCAATCTTCAGGTATTACAGATGATTTTAATGAAAATTCACAGATTATTAATAGCAGGTCTGCAATCTCATATTTCAGTTCTTTCAACACCCTTGGATGTATACCATCCGGCCCAGGTGATTTGCTACTCTTCAGTTTATCTAATAGTTGTAATACATCTTCCCGATGTAGCGATATTTCCTTAATTTCTTCCACACCTTTAAATACCACTTCAGTCATGTGTAACATCCCTACATCTTCCTCAGAAAAGACCGAAGCAAAGAATTCATCCAGTCTCTCTGCTATCGCCTTGTAGCCTCTTAGTGCCCCTTTAACCCCTTTATCATCTAATGGACCAACTGACTCTCTCACAGGTTTTTTGCTATGAATTTACTTGAAAAAGTCTTTATTTCGCGTTTTTGCTTCCGCAGCAAGTTTCTTCTCAAATTCTCCCTTTGCCTGCCTTATCAATGCCTTGCATTTGACTTGCCAGTGCTTGTGCTGTTTCCAGGTTTTGTCGTTTGGCTCTTTTTTCCATTTCCTGAAAGATGCTTTTTTGGCAACAACAGCCTCTCTGACCTCACCTTTAAACCATGCTGGCAGTTTTTTGGATTTCCTTCCACTTTTCTTAAAGCGTGGAATACAGCTGGTCTGGGCTTCCAAGATAGTAGTTTTCAACAACACGCAAGCTTGATGTAAGTCTTTAACCTTTGCAACTGCTCCTTTTAGTTTTTTCTTAACTATTTTCCTCATTTTATCATAGTCTCCCTTTTGAAAGTTAAAAGGTAGTACTGTGGATTTCCTTACTATCCCTCCTCCACTAATTAAATCAAACGCAATCATGCTATGATCACTATTGCCAAGTGGCCCCAACACCCTTATCTCTTGCACAAGATCTGGTGTTCCACTAAGGACTAGGTCTAATATGGCTTCCCCTCTGGTCGGTTCATGAACCAGCTGCTCCAAGAAGCAGTCATTTATTTCATCTAGGAACTTTATCTCCCTAGCATGTCCTGCCATGACACTGACCCAGTCGATAACGGGGTAATTGAAATCACCCATTATTATTACTGTGCTGAGGTTGCATTGACTGAATGTGACCTTGGCTTCACCATCAACTGTTGCTGAGTAGCCAATTTCGATTTCAGTTCTTTGAGCTTCAGTTTACGAATTTCACTTTTGGGTGGAAAATCAGCATCAAACTTATTGCTATGCAGAGCCTTATAATGACCTTCCAGATTACCTTTTTTGGGCAAGGATACTGGGGCATTACAAATTAGACAACAACACTTGTCTTTCACCATGATGAAGAAGTAGTCCATTTCCCATTCATCATGAAAGTGGTAGGTTTTGCTCTTCTTTGGAACACTCATCTTCGTTATACTGGGGTGGCTGTCACTGTCCCAAAGTATTAAAGATCAACAGGAACTGAAGACCTCTGGATGATGTGCAAAACAAAGACTGGAGATGCCAAAACCACACATGCAGTTCTAAAAGTAAAAATAAGAATTCATCATATTGGCACCAATAATCAAATACCACCAAACAATCATCAAAAAAACTCAAACACCTGTCTAGCAAACCAGATAGAATCAAATACCGCCAAACAAGTTCAAATACCACCACACGCGATTTAATAAATTCTGCACACAGTGTAGAATCAACGCAAAGGCAAGGCAAAATAAAATTGCAGTGTAGAATCAACACAAAGGCTAGGCAAAATAAAATTGCAGAGGCAAGCAAAAGTCACAGTGGTTTGAACCAATTCGAAGGCAAGGCATAGGCAAGTTAGAACAAAATTGGAAAAGCCCGCCAAAATCACCAAATTCTTGACACTTTGTTGTGTTTGCCCGAAAATGTTTAATGAAAGCGAACTATAAAACGACAAACGATCAGCACACAACGCAACTAATACGGTAAATGTATTCAGGTAAAGCCCAGGCGAATGGATATCGCCCGGTATATTACACATTTCTAAGGGGTTTTGAGGCGGGGGCAGGAATGGGTGATTCTGAGAGACAGGAGACCAGGTATGATGCCGGACTTGTGGCGTCTCATTGCGGGGCACGGGTGGCGGCCCCCTGGGATACCCACAAACTATTGGCACAAAAACAACAAGCGCCCCCAATACACCCACAGGCAAGAAACCCGCAGGCAGGGAAAAAAGACAGGCAAAGGATCAACAGCGGCGGCAAGCCCTTGGCAGACGACCTGCCGGCACGAGCTCTCTCCTAGCGACAGGGCGAGCTGCTGGAGAGATGGAGCCAAGTGAGGCTGGTGATCTACCTCTGACCCCTCCGCGATCTACAGGTAGATCGCGATCTACCTGGTGGACATGCCTGTTCTATAAGATCCTGCTAATGACTCACAAAGCTCTTTACTACCAGTCATCCACCCACCTCTGCTCCCTCATTACCCTACAACAATCAAACAGACCACGGAGAACCTCCATCATGAATACACCGACTACCTCCCAAACTATAACAAAGAGTACCCAACAAGCTCATGCCAGAGCCTTCGAATTTTATGCTCCATCTATCTGGAACTCACTCCTGGCCAACATAAGAAACACCATGGACCTCCTAACTTTCCGCAAACTCCTCAAGACCCACCTCTTTACCCTCCACTTTGCTTCCTCCCCCTCCTACCTCCCAACAACCGAACACCAATCCTAAATTGCGCCTAAAACCCAACATTTCAAGAATATATAGCTAGCTCATGAATATGTACATAGTCAACATACCAAGCACTACAATAATATATAGATAGATCGTCAACTTCCTAGGCGAGGGCATGGCCCCAGCCACCACCCCTTCACCTGGTTTAGATGTGGAGCCCAGGAACACTTTCCTCGGGAATATCCCCTGGGTGCAGGAGAACCATATATGTCAACCTAACCACCCCTCACACTGTGCTTTTGTGGACAACCCCCACCCAGGGGCCCAGAACTTTGTGATTCCAGTGGAGCTTGAGGGAACCCGCGCCCAGGTTTTGATAGACTCTGGGAATGTGTGGACTCTCATTCACTGGGAAATCGTAACCCGATTTCAAATTGTCTATGGAAAGACGGTAACACAGGCCTGTATACATGGAGACTAGAGGCAGTATTCAATGGCACAGGTTTCACTTAAGACTCCAGTAGGACAAGACACATTCTAGGTTGTGGTGCTGTCCTGGATACCGTATCCAGTGGTGATTTGCTGAGACTATTCAAACTTCAGAGTGATATGGGTCTGGATAACTGATGGCTCTGCTAAGTTGGACCAGGAAGATTTCCCGGAGATCTTCTCCCTGGAAGATCTGAATCTATATGACAAGACCCTCAAGCCTGATAAGTCCTTGAGTTGACATCATCAGGAAAAGCTACGCTACCAACAGAATCTGGGGGTGGCTATGGGGGAGGGATCCATGGAGGGGGAGCCTAGGGAAGAAACCGCTGGGGATAGCTCAGGGCTCAGCAGTAGTGATCCAAATACAATTGCCCCCTTCCCAGAGTGGGGGCTGGGGGAAAACCCAGGGAATTTCAGGAGGGCCAGCAAGAAGATGAGCCCCTTAAACATGTCTGAAAGCGGGTTTTGGAGATGAATGGGGTTCCAGTAGGTGACGGAGAGTCCCCTGCAAGAACCTTTCCCTATTTTCTGCTAAAGGGAGATTTATTATATTGCGTGGCTGAGGGGGCCCTAGAGGGGAAAGAGGTAGAACAACTGATACTTCCCCGAATCTATCATCAGCAGATGTTATCGTTGGTTCATAGCCATTTATTAGGAGGACACCTGAGGTGGAGAAAACACTACAGCATATCTTAGCCTGATATTTCTGGCCCAGAGTCTATAAACTCGTGCAGTTTTATTGCCAGTCATGCCCCACCTGTCAATTCACAACCCCGCCAGAGTCTGACCTGCCCCTCTAGTGCCTACGTCTATCATTGAAACCCCATTTGAAAGAGTGGCCATGGGCCTGTTAGGTCCCTTGGAGCAAACCACCTGAGGCAACAAGTATATTTTAGTCATACTAAACTATTCTACCCGCTATCTGGAGGCCATTGTGCTAAGGAATATGAAGACTACATGATTGCGAATGCCCTCTGGGAAGCATTCTCACGGGTGGCAATACTCCATGAGATCCTCACAGATCAAGGAATACCATTTGTATCCAAGGTAATGAAGCAAGTGTATGACTTGGTGAAGGTCAAGATGCTGCAAACATCAGTATATCACCCAAAGATGGATAGTCTTGTTGAGCGATTCAATAAAACTCTGAAAAATACAGTAGTTTGTGCAGGACAGGAAGAATTAAGATATTCTCCTACCTTATTTGATGTTTGCCATCCGCAAGGTACAGCAGAGTTCCATGAGGGTCTTCGCCTTTTGAGTTGCTCTTCAGAAGATGGCAAAGAGGTATATTAGACATGGTAAGGGAAACCTGGGAAGAAGAACCCCATGCCTAGCGTAATTTGGTGGAGTATATTATACAAATGCAAGGCCGGCTGAGGAAAGCCAGAGAGGTGACCAAACTCAGTCTAGAAAAAGCTCAAGCCGAGCAGGCCAGGGTCTACAATCAAGCCACCATGCACCACACCTTCCAACCGGGAGACAGAGTTTTAGTCTTGCTAATCTCATCTGGCAGGGGCCGTATGAGGTCAAAGAGAAAGTAGGGTCTATTAACTGCAAGATTGCCCTGCCAAATAAACAGAAGAAAGCCAAAATTTACCATATTAACCTATTGACAGTTATGAAGGGACACGGAGACGATTTTGGGCTGGAAATTTCAGCCTCATCAGACCCAATTCAAGTCACAATTGGAGACCAGCTCTCTGCTGCCCAGAGAAGAAATCTAGAAGGGTAGATCCACTGGAACCTTAAGATGTTCTCCATATGCCCAGGATGAACCCACCTCATTTGTCATGATATCATTATTAACCCTGGGGTGGTTATCTGGCAATGATCCTGGAGACCCAGTGACAGGACATCACCAAGGGAGCTGGAAGATATGCTTAACCTGGGAGTCTTGGTTCCTAAACCCAATGGAAGCATCAGATTCCGCATTCACTTCCGAAGGGGCAGTGCAGGTTCTAAACTGGAAGTGTATCCCATGCCCAGAGTAGATGAGCTATTCAAACAATTCGGTGGAGCACACTTTATATCAACCTTGGATTTGACCAAGTGATACTGGCAGGTGTCCTTGACTCCGGCTGCCATGGAAAAAACTGCTTTTTCAACACTGCAAGGTTTGTTCCAGTTTACAGTGCTACCCTTTGGATTACACAGGGTTTCTGCCATGTTTCAATGCCTAGTTGACTGCCTACTGAGACCGCACATGGAGTATGTGGTTGCCTACCTTGACGACATCATCATCAAGAGGAGAGACTAGACCACCCATCTAACCCACGTACAAGCCATGTTGACCAGCCTTTGGAAGGCTGGGTTGACAGCCAACCCCAAGAAATGTTTTCTAGGGTCGGGATGTTCCTGGGGTATTTAATCGGGAATGGTCAGATACGACCTCAACTATGGAAGGTGACTGCTATTGCCCAGGTCCTCAACCCTGAAATTGAAGAAAATGGATTGTGCTTTCCTTGGACTGTTTAGCTATTACTACCGGTTCATCTTTAATTTTGCAGAGATGGCGGAGCCATTAATGAATCTCCTTCAGAAGAGAGCTCCTGAACAGATTCAGTGGTCACTGGACCTGGACAGCCTTCCAGCGTCTTGAGATGGCCATGTGCTCTGAACCCATCCTGATTAGCCCTGATTTCTCTCTACCATTTATTGTGCAGACTGATGCCTCAGAGGTGGGCCTTGGAGCTATTCTGGCCCAGGAAGTTAGGGGTGAAGAACATCTCATAGCATTCATCAGCAAGAAACAGCTTCCTTGGGTTTTCTTGGCAAGGTGTGACTGGAAGCAGATTGCCAGACCTTTCTTCCAAGACAATGGAAGGTTAAGTGACTTTCCCAAGATCACAAGGAGTGCCAGTGGGAATCAAACTCAAACCCTGATCTCTTGGTTACTAGGACATTGCTCTAATCATTAGGCTATTCCTCCTTTAAAGTTTAGGGTGGAGTTATTTCGGAGTTGCTGCTGGATGGTATTGAAGCACTGAGTATTAAAAAATATTGGGACCTCATGTTTTATGTGCATTGGGAAAATGTTTAATAAATAAATAAATAAAATACAAAATATTCTTTAGGGCTGAGAGTCAGCAGTGGTGGTCAGCACTTTTAAAGTGCCTGGTTGCCACCTCTTTAATTAAAACCAGATATTGAAAGACACACTTGTTACCTGTTGTTGTGGACTTTTCCTTGGATTGGCTCCTGCACCCGCGTGACCTGCACGTAGACCAGCATTGCAGAGGAGAGGGCTACAAAACACCGGCCGCACTGCAGTATGCAGTCGCAGGCGCATGCCCGAAGGGGTGTGACCAAAGGGGCAGGTGCTGCTCCTTTGGAGCCCCTTTGGAGCAACAGAGGAGTTTAGTGAGGGCACCCTTGGTGATGGGAAAGCAGAAGAAGAGGCCTGTCCAGAGTTTGGTTACGAAATCAGTTAAAGTTTTTGGTCCAATGGATTTACAGGTGCAAGCCCTCTCTACATTATCTGAGCCTGTTTCTTCGGGTTTAATGGATTCCTCTTCAATTGTGAGTACCCCCTCCATGGACACTCCTCTGAGATTTGAGGGCGCTGAAACCCCGCCCAATCAAACAGTTGTTGCTATGGGGGTCTTTGCTGCTCCTGAGGAGGGGTGGCGATCTCCTGTGCCGCTTTCTCTGCAGACGTCTTCAGCTTCCATTTGTGGTTTTACATTTGATACACGTACTGGTCCGCTGCCCAGTCCTGTGGAGTTTACCTCTGTTTCTAAAAATATTGCTTTGCCGTCTGATATCTCTCTCCGGGATATCTGGGACGCTATTGTTCATATGGATCATTCTCTTCAGTCTTCTTTGAAACAATTCTCAGATTTTTCTAAAGAAACAGTGGTTAAACTTGCTGAACATGATCAAAAGTTAGCTGAAGTAAATTCATTTCTCACAGAAGGTTGATTCTCACTTAGGTGAACTTCACACTTCAGTATCTACATGGTTTGATTACATAAAGGCGACCTCGGTGCATGCGTGTATTTATATAATAAACACCCAGAGTCACCCTCTAATAGCAGGCAAACGTCACTGAAACTTATACCAGCCGTGATTCAAATGTAAATGTGTTGTGTGCGTGAACTCTGTTGTACACATTCATCACAACTCTGCATCTGCTCCACCCAACATTGTGCGTGTGAGTACATAAGATCTTCTTTGTGCGTTTATTTATTTATATGCAGGTGTATGGTCATGCAGTTTTATAAAAGCCCTTTTCCATGTGCAAAAGAGGCTTTCAACGTGGAAAAAGGTTTATGACATTGCCCCATAAGAGCAATTGAGCTTAACAAATCCCTCTGGCTCCCTGAAAGACTACAGAAGGGTAAGTTTACTAAAAGGCAGTAGTTTAGCCCCAAAACTTAACATGGCCGTGGTGCTGGGGGTGTGCACAGCATGTTCTCGGCACCATCTCCATGCTAAGCTGCTTGCCACAATTACCATAGCTGCAGTTACCATCACCCACTGACACGGCAGTAACTGTGCCCGTACTGACTGTAGGATGGATGGTGAGGGCATGCTAAAGATGCCAACACTAACTGCAATATACAATTAATGCCCACACTCCACCCCTAACCTGCCCAGTCTCCACCCAAATGTGCACCAAGCAGTTAGCTTGGAATTTTTACCACAGATGCATTTTCAGTGTGAATCCCATACTACTCTTCACGCAGTTAGTACTAAATGTACCCCTTAGAGAAAGTCATACTTTAGTGTCTACGAAAATGGCTGGTGAGACCACAGGGACTGAGCAGAGGTGCTTCATACAAGCACAGCAGGTAGTAAAGCTACGCATAAATATTGCAGCTCTATCAGTCTATATTGCATGGATTAGAGAAGTGTCCATCACAAACGAATATTCGATGGGGTAAAAATAATTGGCCCAATTCAGAGAGGCAACTTGCAGGGCTGCACGTCCTGGCGGGATGTGCAACCTGCAAGTCGTCCTGCCCCTATTCCCCTCAGGCCTTCCCCACACAGCTAGAGCAGCAGTATGGGGAAAACTGGCAGAGGCGTAGTCTGGGTGGACCGGGAGCAGACCGAGCCTGCAGGACGTTCAGGGCCGATTCAGGTCACAGCCCTGTATGTTCTGTGGGGTCAGGGGGAACGTGCTTCTTATTCCACCTCAAAGGTGGAATAAGCAGCATGAACCTGGCAATTGGGGCTGGGAACCCCCCCACCACAGGCCGGGGTCAGGGGCAGGTAGGTCCCCACCGCCCAATCCAGGCCCTGGCTGCCCACCTGTGGGTTGGGCAATGGGGGTCAGCGCCACGGGTGACAGGGGAGCCTGTGGGGAGGATATCCCCACAGGCATGCAGAGGCATGTCGGGCCATCTTCAGGCCCAATTCTGTATGCCGTCGGAACGTTTTTTTCCCGCATTACAGAATCGGGTCCTAACGGGCCCATCTGCTTGGGGCTATGTGGACGGCCCAGACATGCCCCTTTCTGAATCAGACTCAATGTCATTGTCTAGAGATGTGTCTTAACATTTTTATCATCCTTTTGTGAGAGATGCAATGAGGTCACAAGACATGGGCTCCTGTTAGGTGATGAACTGGGGCAAATAAAGCATCAGTGAGTCATTCACAGGACACGTTCCAGAAAAGGAATTACCATAAGAAAATAAGATATGCCATACTAGGTCAGACCAAGGTCCATCAAGCTCAGTATCCTCTTTCCAGCAGTGGCCAGTTTAGGTCACAAGAACCTAGTAGTTTCCCCAAAAGATACATGTTCCACAATGCTTGTATTGGGGCAAGCAGTGGATTTCCCGGGTCCCCTTTAATAATGGTTTATGGACCTTTCCTTTAGGAACTTATCCAAACCATTTTTAAACCCAGCTATACTAACAGCTTTTACTACATCCTCCGGTAACAAATTCCAGAGTTTAATTCTCTTATTAGTCTTAAATGGATTACCTTGTAGCTTCATTGCATGTCCCCTAGTCTTTCTATGTTTTGATGGCGTAAACAATCAATCTACGTTTACCCGTTCCACTCCATTCATTAATTTATAGACCTCCATCGTATTTCCCCTCAGCCGTCTCTTTTCCAGGTTGAAGAGCTCTAACCTTTGTAGCCTCTCTTCATAGGAGTATCCTTCCATCCCCTTTACCATTTTGGTGGCTCTTCTCTGTACCTTTTCTAATAACACTATATCCTTTTTAAGATACGGTAACCAGAATTGCACACAATATTCAAGGTGCGGTCGCACCATGAAATGGTACAGCGGCATTATAATATCCTTTGTGTTATTCTCCATTCCTTTCCTTATGATTCCTAACATTCTATTTGCTTTCTTGGCCGCCGCTGCACACTGGACGAAGGGTTTCAACATGTTATCCAAGATGACGCCTTAATCTTTTTCCTGGGTGGTAGTTCCTAATGTGGAACCTTGCATCACAAGCAACCATAGTTTGGGTTGTTTTTTCCTAGGTGAATAACTTTGCACTTGCCAACATTAAATTTCATCTGCCATTTGGATGCCCAGTCTTCCAATTTATCAAGGTCCTCTTGCAATTTTCCACAATCCTCATGGTTTTTAACAACTTTGAATAATTTTGATTACCTCACTCATTATTCCCATTTCCAGGTCTTTTACGAATATGTTAAAAAGCAGTGGACCCAGCACAGATCCCTGGGGTACTCCACTATCCACCTTTCTCTATTGGGAAAATTGGCCATTTAGCCCTTCCCTCTGCCTTCTCTCTTTTAACCAGTTCCTGATCCACAATAATACACTGCCTCCTATCTTATGACTTTTTAATTTCACCAAGAGTCTCTCATGAGGGAACTTGTCAAAGGCTTTCTGAAAATCCAGATACACTATATCAACCAACTCACCTTTGTCTACCTGTTTATTCACACCTTCAAAAAAATATAACAGATTAGTAAGACAAGACCTTCCTTGGATAAAAGCCATGTTGGCTGTCTCCCATTAGGCCATGACTATCAACATGTTCAGTAATTTTTTTCTTTATGATAGTTTCTACCATATTTCCCGGTACTGACGTCAGGCTCACCGGTCTGTAGTTTCCCGGGTCACCCCTGGAACCCTTTTTAAAAATTGGCGTTACATTGGCGATCCTCCAATCTTCAGGTATTAGAGATGATTTTAATAATAGTTCACAGATTACTAATAGTAGGTCTGCAATCTCATATTTCAGTTCTTTCAACACTCTTGTAGTAGTAGTAGTAGTCTGTGTTGTGGTAAGGGGGTGGTGTGGGGGGGGTTGGTTGCATGTGTGTGTGTGTGGTGCTGGGGTAGGGTACCTGTGTGTGTGTGTGTGTGTTCTGAGGGGGGGAGAGGATACAACTTTTGGCATATACAATACACATTCTGGCCTTTGCAGGATTCTTCTTCCTTTGTCCATGAAAGAAGGGGTCCCAGCGGGCAGACTGCTGCGGTCTTGGCCACAGTGGCAGCTGCTTCATTCTTTGCTGGTGGCCACTGCCAGAGGAAATCTTGCCTCCCCTGCCCCGTCTTAATCTGAACCTATGTTTACAGAGACAACTTTTATCAGCCGACTGGAGCTTCCCCATTCGGCGCTATTGCTTATTGTGAAATGCGCCTAGAAAAGGGGCCTATGTAGATTCCTAAACCATGTTGCATTGACCCTAGAGAGTTTTAATGAAAGTTTTTCATATATTTATAAGTAGTTCATGTGTTTGTACCAGAATACTGCGTATTTTACTTTCCGGGCTCACTTTTCAATAATATCCAGTCCTGGTTTCACTCCACTATATCCACAATTCCCCTAAGAAACAAACAGACTGCAAGTTCAATGAGGTAAAACCAGGGCTGGATCAATTTGTTGGCAAGATCTAGAGTCGGCTGCAAGTTCTTTGGCTTTACTATGAGCCAGAGATGCAGGTGCAGAGGATAGTTCTTAAGAACATAAGAGATGTCATACAGGGTCAGACCAAGGGTCCATCAAGCCCAATATCCTGTTTCCAACAGTGGCCAATCCAGGATTTGGCTCCCACCTTCCCAGTAGTAGCTCAGGGCAAGTTTCATTAGCATCCCCTGTCGCTGGAAGTCCTACGATCTAAAGCTTGTACCTGAGGCAGTGGAGGGTTCAGTGACTTGCCAAAGCCTGGCTTCCTGGCCTGCTGCTCTAGCCACTAGGCTACTCTTCCATTTGCCTCCTGGATTATTTACTGACTGTAAAAAGCAACTGTCCTCACTGTTCTGATTAGAAAATACAGTCCTTAATATCTCTCTGCTTCGCTGGCAGAAAAACTCATAATCCACGAGCCAGGCGCATATAGGACAGCACATGCCCATTAATCCCAACCGCAGGACTTCAGAGGCAAGCATTTTTATTTATTTATTTACATTCTCTTATATACCGCGCTATTCTGCATCAGTGCGGTTTACATTGAACAAACTGAAATTACATTGAACAGGGCATTATAACTTGGAGATAACTATTTTACAGGGAACATGGGCTATGGAGGGTTAAGTGGCTTGCCCAAGACCACAAGGAGCACCTGTGGGACTAGAAACCCCAGTCCTTCCGGCCCAAGGTTGCTGTCCTCCAGTGGGACCTGAACCCCCGACCTTCCGGCCCGAAGCACCTTGCCCCAACCACTAGGCCACTCCTCCACTATTAAGGACTGTACATTGATTCCATGAGATGGTGCTTCTGATTGATCACAGCCTCCATTCTCCTGATAGACGGGCTCAATATTCATTGCCTTTATTTCCAGGCATTTGCTATACCACAGGTATCGTAGCGGTTTACAATAAAAATCTGAAATAAGAGGAGAAAGAAAAGTGAGGGATGGCAGAGGAACGGAGGGAGAGGCAGGAAAGTTACATCTACATGGTAAGAGAAGAGAGGAGAAGGGGGGGGGAGTGGGGGCAGGTCATATGCATTCTACAAAGCCAGCCTGACATCTCTTAAAGGACTGCAATGAGTGTAAGAAAGGGAAGAACCCAAATAAAAACTCATCTACCATCAGTGTGAGGTGATATCCTTGTAACGACATTGACATGATTGAAGCAGTTCACCCCTCTCTTCTCCAACCCTGATGAAGTAACCTTTCCCCTCTCTTTTTTTCCTCTCTGTGCTCTATCTAGGCTTCGTAGCATTACTTAAGAATCCCCCTTTTAATTTTATCTGTAAACTGCTCTGATATTTTGTGATAGAGCGTTATATACTACTACCACCATTAAACATTTATAAAGCACCACAAGGCGTACGCAGCGCTCTACAAACATAGAGACAGTCCCTGCTCGTCAGAGCTTACAATCTAATCAAAACAGACAGGACAAAAGATACGAATGAGGATAGAATAGGGAAAGGTGAGGAGACACAAGGAAACAGGGGATTAGGATCCAAAAGCAGCCTCAAAGCGGTGAGCCTTTAGCATAGATTTGAAAAGGGGCAGAGATGAAGCCTGATGTACAGAGTCAGGAAGATTGTTCCAGGCATAAGGATCAGCAAGGTGAAAGGTCCGAAGTCTGGAGTTAGCAGTGGAAGAAAAGGGCAAAGAGAGGAGCATGCCAGTAGAAGAGGAGGGTTGTAGGGAGAGAGGAGCAGAAAAATGAATGCATTTAAAGGTCAAAAAGAGAAGTTTGAATTGGATATGTAAACGGAAGGGAAGCCAATGAAGTGACTTGAGAAGAGGGGTTATATGAACATATTGAGGAAGATTAGCCACACAGCAGCGTGTTGAAGGGGAGAGAGATGATTCAGAGGGAGATCAGCAAGGAGCAGGTTGCAATAGTCTAGACGGGAGGTGACTAAAGAGTGAATAAGCGTCTTAGTAGTGTGCTCAGAAAGGAAGGAGCGAATTTTGCTGATGTTATAGAGACAGAAACAGCAGGTTTTAGTTATCAGTTGGATGTGTGTGGAGAAGGAGAGGGAGGAGTCAAAAATGACACCAAGGTTACAGGCTGAGGAAACAGGAAGTAGAACAGTGTTATCAACAGAGATAGAGAAAGGAGGAAGGGGAGAGGAAGGTTTAGGGGGAAAAATAAGAAGTTTGGTTTTGTCCATGTTTAGTTTCCAATGGCGGTGAGACATATAGATGGCGATGTCAGAGAGGCAGGCAGAGATATGGGCCTAGATTGTCGGAGAAATATCAGGTGTAGAAAGATAGATCAGAGAATCATCAGCATAACAATGATATTGAAATCCATGGGAGGAGATGACAGCACCAAGGGACTGGGTGTAGAGAGAGAAAAGGAGAGGGCCCAGAACAGACCCTTGGGGTGCACCAACCGGGAGTGGGATAGCAGTAGAGGAGAAACCACCAGAACAAACACTGAAAGAGCAATGGGAGAGATAAGAAGAGAACCAGAACAGCACAGAGCCCTTAAAACCAAGTGAGGACAATGTGTCATGGAGAAGGTGGTGGTCAACAGTATCAAAAGCAGCGGAAAGGTCAAGAAAGATAAGGATAGAGGAGGAAATGGAGTTAAGGAGATGGGTGGGTATAGGATCAGAAGAGCAAGTGGTAAGTTTGGAGGAGGAAAGAAGATAAGAGGTTTCCTCTTCAGAGATCATGGGAAAGGGTAATAGAGATCGATGGGAAAAGTTGATACTGAGGTGGGGGAAGAGGGGATGAAGTTGTTCTAGTGAGGAATTGGAGAGTAATCATGTGGATTTTGTTATGGAAAAAGTTGGCTAGGGTTTGGGCAGAAAGAGAAGTAGGGGTTGGAGGGGGAGGTGCCTTGAGGAGAGACTTAAGAGCTGAGAAAAGACAGCAGGGGTCAGTGGCAGATAGATATAGTAGTTTTGCTTGGCAAGTGCTAAGGTGACTAGAAAGAGGTAAGCAGGAATTTGAAGTGAAGAAAGTCAAAAAGGGAGTGAGATTTGAGCCAAATGCGCTCAGCTGAACTGGCACAGGAGCGGAGATAGCAGGTAGTTGAGGACAACCTGGGCTTGGATGTAGTGGATCTCACAGAACATGGGATGGGTGGAGCAAGAGTGTCTAGAACAGAGGAGAAGGTAGTATTATAGGAAACTATAGCCTCATCAACAGATTAGAAAACAAGGTTGAAGAAATAGGTGATGAGACAATAGTGGAAAGAGCCAATGGATTGATAGCATGAAGATTCCTAAAAAGGTAGGAGAAGACAGGGAGGGATTGAGGTGGGGCGTGATGAAGGGTGAAGCTTAAGAGGTAATGATCAGCTAAGGGAAGAACTGAGGTACGGAAACTGGAGGGTAAACAGTTAGAGAAGAAAACCAAGTCAAGGCAGTGACCATGCTGATGAGTGGGAGTGGAAGAGCAAAGTTGGAGATTGAAAGGGGAGGTAAGAGAAAGGAGTTTAGAAGCATAGAGGTCAGAAAGGTTATCAACATGAATACTGAAGTCACCAAGAATAAGCGAGGGGGAAGACAGACCTAGAAATAAGGAAAGCCAGGATTCAAAGTCAGTGAGAAAGGGAGAGATGGACTTATCAGGGGGCCTATAAATAGCAGCTATCTAGAGAGGTAATGGATTAAAAAGGCAGATGGAATGGACTTCAAAGGAGGAAAATAAGCGAGACAGAGGTAGGAGGGGATGGAGTTGGCAGGAAGGAGAAAGAAGAAACCCAACACCACCACCATGGCCAGTGGCATGAGAAGTGTGGGTATATCAAGTTTGAAATAAACTATAAACTGCTGCCCCGGGAAGGGGAGGCAGTTAGTCAGAGGAGGCATGTAAGGAGAATTGGAACAACCAGGTTTTGAGAGCATTTTTGAATTTTGAGGAGGGTTCTTGTTTGGGGGAGAGTAGGAGAGAGTTCCAGAGGTGGAGATCTAAGTAGGAAAAGGAGAATTCCTTGGAAACAACAAGGCAAAGAGCTAGGGGAGCAAGAGAGCTTGAGAGGATCAGAAAGAGTGGGAAGGGCAGTAAGGAGAAATGAGAGAGGCAGGGTGGTGACAGAGGGGTAGCATAGTAGGTTTGATGGACAAGAGTGACAATTTCAAACTTTAGGTGAGCTGAGATGGGGAGCCAGTAAAGAGAAATCAAGAGAGGAGAAGAATGATCAAAACGATGAGCACCACGGATGAGTTTAGAAGTGGTAGATTGTATAAGTTGGAGGCATTTGAGACAGTAAAGGGGTGGGCCATTATAGAGCATTTGTTTATAAACCGCTTTGCTTTTGATTATAACGGTGGCACATCAAGAAGATTAAAATCATAAACCATTGTAACACTTGAGCTTAGAGATTACAAGAGATGTGACAAGGAGCTATAGCTGTAGTTCAGGTACTGTGAAGACAGAGCAAGGTGCAAAGATGTGACATAGGGCAAGAAAACAAAACCTAGTTATGGCATTATTCGGATCCTTGAAGGTAAGGGAGGAATCAAGCTCAGTCTTTATGGAATCTCAAAACACCAAAGGAGAAGAGGAAAGAATGCAGAGAGGGGGGAGTAAGAAAGTCTGGGGGAGACGGAGCAAATAAATTCACATTTTGAAACATTCAGGAATAAGTGATGGTCCTGAAATCAGGACGTGACAGAGTCTAAGCAAGACTGAAGAGGAGAAGTGTCAAAGTGGGGTGAGTGGACAGTGAAGAGAATCTGGACTGTCAAAATACAGATTTGGGGCTGCAGCCAAGAGACTGAGTCAAAAGGGGTAGAGGAGATAGGAAGGCATTGAACAAAGTATGGGCTAGAAGGGAGCCTTGGGGGACACCAGAGAGAAGAAAGCTTGGAACTGAAGGAGACTTGAAAGGTGCGGTGAAGCAGATAGGAGAAGAACCATTTAAGGACAACATCATGAATGCCTGTTTAATGGAGCCTATGAATTAGGAGAGAGTAGTCAACAAGGTCAAACGCTGAGGAAAGATCAAGAGTGACAAGGAGACACAGTGACCATGATCAAGGGCCATCTGGATTTCATTCACTGTAGCTGTGCGTACATTTTCCACACTATGACAGGAACAGAAACTGTCTTGTCTCACATGCAGGACTAAGGCTGAAGAACAAATAATATGAAACATCTAATTTAGATGGTTTGGGATCATACATATTTTCAGTGATACTGTCCATTTAGGTGGTGCCTCTGAATATCCATCTATAATTTTAAATGTCTAAGTTAGATGTTTCAAGCTGTACCTGGTATTTATGTGGCCACTTGGACATGTGATGTGGCCTTTTAAAAAGGGCATCCAAGTGCAATCTGGGATGTTCAGGGCAGAAAGTGGGGATGTCTATATTTTGGCCCAATTTTAGAAACATAGATGTCCCCGAAGTGGGTGCCTTTGTAGGCATCCATATAGAAGTCCTCATTATGAAACCATGAGGCAGGGACGTCGATCTCAAGCAAGGTTGCATATGGGGACATCCAGTGGCATGGCAAAATGAAAACATGAACCCCCATTCCCTATCAGTGTTCACATAAAATACAGGGGATATGAGTGTACCTCCTTCTCTGAACTCTCCAGATGTGTGCCTGACAAAACAAGCACTTTTCAGATGCCTGTTCATGCCTGGAACGGGTATAACCATTTACGTGGCTCAGGGTGTCCAGGATGTTTCTCAAATTGGGTGGGGGACGTCCAAGTTCTTGGGAACGCCCTGGCCACCCCTTTTCCAATTTGGATAGCTTTGCACTGGGGATGTCCACAGGTCCGGCTTCTAAAATTGTTCTGGGGACATCTCTGTGCTCTGGACATTTCTATGCCATTTTCAGATATCCAAGGCATGAATAGTGTTTCTAAAATAACCCCTATAACTTAGAGAGCCAATTGTCAGCCCACAGCAGTGAGAGTTTTTTTTTTAAACTGCCAGCTACTGCAGAACAAATATACAAGATACTGGCAATATTCAGCCACTATGTGGATAGACAAGCCGCATAGTCATAGGGCAGCTTTTTACCAGTCCTAAGCTATGTAGACGCTTATCTGGATAGTACCACTGAATATTACCCTCACTGGAATTTCTCTGGTTGGCAGACCCTGCTAATTGGATAAACCTGTTTAAATATTGGCCCCTATACTATTAGCAGCTGAATATTGCTACTTAAGATTCCACATTAGCAACCACTACCCAGGAAAAAGATTTAGGCGTCATCGTGGATAACATGTTAAAACCCTCGGCCCAGTGTGCAGCAGTAGCCAAGAGAGCAAATAGAATGCTAGGTATCATAAGGAAAGGAATGGAAAATAAAACAAAGGATATTATAATGGCTCTGTGTCGTTCCATGGTGCGACTGCACCTCAAAAATTGTGTGCAATTCTGGTCGCCGTATCTTAAAAAGGATATAGCGTTATTAGAAAAGGTAAGAGAAGAGCCACCAAAATGGTAAAAGGGATGGAAGGATACTCCTACGAAGAGAGGCTAAAAAGGTTAGAGCTCTTCAACCTGGAAAAGAGACGGCTGAGAGGAGATATGATAGACACCTATAAATTAATAAATGGAGTGGAACGGGTAAACGTAGATCAATTGTTTACATCATCAGAATATAGAAAGACTAGGGAACATGCAATGAAGCTACAGGGTAATCCATTTAAGACTAATAAGAGAAATTTTTCACTCAACACATAATCAAACTCTTGAATTCATTACCGGAGGATGTAGTAAAAGCTGTTAATGTAGTCGGGTTTAAAAAATGTTTGGACAAGTTCCTGGAGGAAAGGTCCATAAACCATTATTAAAATCCACTGCTTGCCCCAATACAAGCATTGTGGAACCTGCTAGGCACAGGTGACCTAGATTGGCCACTGTTGGAAACACGATACTGGGCTTGATGGACCTTGGTCTGACCCAGTATGGCATTTCTTGTGTTCTTATGTCTTTAATGCCTACACTTTACAGCTGAGTGGTACTGCCTGTAGAACACACCACATTCTGCCCCATTTTTGGGCACATACCTTTGACTGTATAACAGTTTATGGGGGTAATTTTCTAAAGCTTTTGTCTGCTTGTAAAACTTGCTTTGCATGCAGAAAAGGGCTTTTATAAAATCTCACAACGCCATATGAGCGTAAAAGGTGTGTGCAGAGAAAGAGTGTCCCTCCTCTTATGTGATCTGCATGTCATCCTTCCCAGGGTATATTTTGGGTGGCTTGGAGATGGGGTTGTAATGTACATGAGTATTATATAAAGTTCTCATGTGTATACATAGATTATGCACGCATACTTATATCTGTTTTGGAGAAGGTATAAGGTGTGTGCGTCAGTATTCTGCTGTTGGGACTGGATCTTTTTCAAAAGCATGTGTGCAGTCAGCATGGCTACAGACCTCATCACAGCTTTTGAGTATCAACCTCACGGTGCTTCTGACTGATTTGCCATGCAGAAGAGATCGTGAACTTCTCACTTGCCCTTCTGTGAGATCTGCAGACTTAGTTCTATCTGTTCCAGCGTGGTAGCTTACCAACTGGGCTTGACTGTTTTTTTAAAACTGGAAAGCAGTTCGCTGCAGTTCCTATTAAAAAGAGACTCCAGGCTGCTTCATGTTATGTGCTCTCTTTTACTATGGAGGCTAATTCTTTATGAAACAGAAAAGGACAGCAGGGAAGGAGCATAGGGCCCAGCTAATCTGCTGAGATCCAATCCAGGTGCAGCGCTAGAGACCTCCAGCTTTCCTCTCACTTCCTTGCGCCAGGGGTCCATGGTACTTATTCCAGGCTTTCTTGAATTCTCTTATTGGTTTTGCCTTATCACCTCCACTTGGAAGCTGTTCCATGTACCCAGCACACTTTCTGTGACTAAATATTCCTGCAGTTACCCTCTTTTGACCTTCATATCATGATCTCTAGTTCCAAAACTTCCTTTCTCCTGAAAACGTTTTGCTTTGTGTGTGTTATTCATACCCCAGACTCTTAGCAGTTATATGGCAATAGAAAAGATTCTGCCGCCAGGAATCCCCTTCCTGCAAGCACCATATCACCTCCTATTACTTGGTCAACATACATCTTAGCATAGCGGCCTCTTGGATAGGCTGCCAGGCACGTCATCTGCCTCCGCCATCTACCCCCTCTCTCCTCCTCTGTCGTATACTCATGTCATGCCGGGTTATCAATAAATAATAACTGAAAGTCATTGTGGAAACACAGACCCTCATTTAGCTAGGTCTGTCTGGCAGACTACTAGGAGACCAGATGTTCAGATGGCAGCCACATGGATGTGGGCAACTATTTACATCCTTTCAAGACTTAGGAGGGAAGAGGTGCTGAGACTGATCCAAGCAGAGAAGTCCCTGTGCTCATCTGCTTACGATGGTGGAGTACAAATAAGGAGAAGTCTCTTACAAGTGGTCTTACTCTATGGCTGACAAAGAGGATATAGCCTCAGCAGTGTGGACAGAAATAATGAGGCAGACTAAAGGGGTCAGTTGGTCTTTTTCTGTTGCTGCTATATTACTACAGATAAGTGAAAATTGATTATTTATCAATAGGATGTTCTCTGCATATTCCCAGGTTCCATAAGCATCTTCTCTAGCTACTAAAATGAAAGGCTAGAGGCTAGAACTGTCCTCCACCTCCTGACCTCTTAAACTCCCAGTGCCCTCAAGTGGTAGGAAAAGAACCAATTCCAGCTGTGACATCAGTCACAGTACAGCTCAGAGTTCCACTTCCTCCTCTGCAGAAAGCAAACTCCTGCATCCCTAATCTTCACAAACAGAGAGTGATCATCACGCTTGGCCAGAGAGGAACCTCAGTACCTCAGCCCTCCAGAGAGCCAACTTACCAAACCCTTACTTTCACAGGCAGGGAGATCTCACTTCTACAGAGGTGAAGTCCAGTTCCTTGATATCCAGCGTGGCTGTTCTACAGAAGGCAACTCCTTCAAATCCTCGGCTTCATGTGGGCACAGAGATCACACTTCCCCAGTCTCATAGTGCAGCAACTCTCTCTGCTGCCTGTAGCAACTGTCTCTGCATTAGTACCACTGCTTTCTCCATCTTCTACAACATCTGTCCTTGCATTCTGCAGCTCCTGTCCCTACGTCCACACCACCTCTCACTGGCGCAAGGCCCATTGTATCGCAAAGAAATTCTGACATTCTCTTATATCGTGCAATCCTAGGAAATAGTCATAGAATGAACATTGCATCCACATCGGATAAACTAATTCCATTTTGGGTTGTGATGGATAAAACAAAACAAATCAACTGAAAATTGGCAGAGTTCTTTCCCCCAAAAAATTCTGATTTCTGTTGAGGAAGAAAGGTCCCTGGGAGTAATAGAGTTGTTAGGAGTCTGCCGATACAGATACACGGGGATATAGCTGATACTCTCATTCCTCTTACTGACTTTTCTCCTCTCTCTGGCCAGCATCACCGTCACGCCCTGTGTCCTTGTCAGCACCATTGCTGAGCAGTGTCTGTCAGAGTCTGTGCCAGAAGTTACTGGAAGGTGAATTCCAGTGCTAGCAAGGTTTTCAAGAAATATCCTCGGATCCTGAGGGAGAAAGAATGCAAAGAGGCTGTTTCTGTGTGTGTGGGAATAGAGGGTGCAAGTTAACATCACCACGTCCCCATTTCAATGCCTAGAGCATAAGAGATAGGAAACACAGAGACACACAGGCTCGACTGCACAAAGCTTTGCATGCACCCACCTCAAAAGTATTTGTCCTAAAACACAGCTCAGCACCTTTCACATTTCCAAACGTCACGCTCACCACCTGTCCTGCTTCCTTCCTCTCGTCCCAGTCTCTTTCGATCGCTCTTCCTCCATGGTATCTCTGCCAACAACGACAGTCTGCCTCGAGAGGCAGTGCCAGCTCGTCTGGACCCAAGCTGCCAGAGTTGGCACCTTTTGCAGTTAAGCCTCAGTGGCATCTGTCCATCTCCCCCATCCCTCACCATCCTCCTCAAACTCCTCTTCTTTGCCTGTGGAGCTGCCGTGTTAGCTTCTAGCAGCCTGATGACGGTGGAAGTCCGAGCCGCCGCCGCCTGACAGCTCAGCACTCCTGTTTCACTGCCAAATACAGAATCAAATTCTGCAAAAGAAGTGAGAAAAGCCCCAAAAAAATAGCCCCTTCTGCTCGCAAGAGAACTACATAAGTAAATAAATGAAGGGCTGGCAGCTAGTGGGGCTGCCCGGGGGTTTGTCGGCAGATCTACAGAGGAAAGGACTTCTTCTCTCTTTGCCTTTCTGCCTATATCTCTTGTACACAGAGAATAAAAGCAAGTCATATCCATGTCACACTGCTAAGCTTTCTGATTGGCTAAATCCGTAGGTCCCTCCCTTTTTTCCTTTCTCACCCTTAAATTATTTTAAATTGCTTAAGTCTCTTCAGCACCCTTCACGCTCCCCTGCCATCCTTTCCTAGATGGTGGTGCTCCAACAATAAAGTCTTGATGTCCACCGATGTGTTCTTTAGTTAATAATCTTTCGGAATCAGCTCACTCCTATAGAGTCGGCCGTTGAGGCAAATTATAGAAGAAGAGCTCCTGTTCCAGCTTCGAGTCATGAGATTTGATCCAAACCTGCTCTAACCTCCCATTTCCATGTATTATGGATTATAACGAAGGCAAGAATGCATTGGAATCAAAATAAAACCAAGGAACCGGACTCAGTCTCATGATGACATGGAGTTAAGTTGCACTAAGATCTTCAGCATCTTCTGAACATCCATCGGCCTAATTCAAAAACGGCTAGTAGAGGCATCAAAGAGTTAATTCACTCATTCAAGGCCAGAAGGGAGGCTGAGGTAAAGAGAAAGACCAATGAACAAAAATGTTTGCTAGTCAAAGCTTCAACAGAGGTTGCATGAAAGACCAACTAGGAGAAAGGAGGATGAGAATGTTTGTTTCTGTTTATTAAAATTTGATACACCGCCCTTCATGGTCATGGCAGAACAGTTTACCATAAAAACATTTCAAAAGTGGAAGAGGAAGGGAAAGAGCGCCATAAAAACGATAGAAAAGGAGGTACCATCATATTGAGGGGAACAGAAGGAGAAATGGAGCTGGGGGCAGAGAGGGGACAAAATCTTTCTGTCACAGGCAAGAGGTAGAATCAGGAAATGGGCAAATCAAAGGCTTTGTGAAAAGGTAGAGTCTTGAGTTGAGATTTCAATTTGGAGAGGGATGGTTCTAAACAGAGATGTGAAGGTAGACTATTCCAAAGATATGAACCCAGAGAATAGAAAGCAGAATAGTGGGTAGCTTCAAGACTAGCTGGCATAATGGAAAGTAAGTGATGACCATTGGAATAAAGAGAATGCAGAACATGGTGGGGGGTATGGAGTATGACAAGAGAAGAAAGATAAGCTGGGGTACAGTGTGGAGAGTCTTATGTACCAAGACGAGGAGCTTAAACTGAATACGATGCTGGATAAGAAGCCAGTGGTAGTGAATTAGGAGAGGGGTGATATGATCGAAGTGGGAAGCATATGCCAGCAATTGGACAGCTGTGTTCTTGATGAGCTGTAATCTCTGGAGCTGAAGCAAGGGAAGACCATCATAAATGACGTTGCAATAGTCCAAACGTGACATTACCAAGGAAAGGAGAAGCGTGGTCAATGATGAAGTAGACAAGAAAGGACGAGTGGCTCTGATCTGGCGGAGGGAAAAGAAGGAACTGTGTATCACCGAACTGTTGTGTTCATGAAATGTCAATAACAAGTCAAGAATAATGCTAAAATAGCGAAAGGTGGGAAGCAGGGGGAGGGGGGTGCCAAAAAGGAGGGGTGATAATATAGGCGAAGGAGTGCACCTAGTCAGTCAGGTGGCTGAGGTTTTGTTGGGATTGAGAATGAGCTGATTCTCCTCTAACCAAGAGGCTAAGCGGGCAAGGCAAGTGTTAGAGGTACAAGATTGGAGGACAGAGGAGTCATGTGGATGAGTAGAAGAAAATGGTTGGCATAATAGTATGCCGAGATTCCTAATTGTTGTACCAGCAGAGCAAGGGGGGAAAGAAAGATATTGAACAGAAATGGAGCCAGAACTGCTCCCTGTGAAACACCGCAGACAAGAGGAGGTAGAGGCATTAGAGAGAACAGAGAAAGACCAACCAGAGAGAAAGGACCTAAACCAGTGGAGAACAATGTTACTGAGGCCAGTATCCTGTAGGCAAGAACGTTGAAGGGAGTGATTGACAAGATCAAAGGCTGATGATAGATCCAGGGATACTATAATGGAAATATTACCTCGGTCGAGGGATTCATGGGCATCTCAGGAGATATGTGGTGTTTATTCTACTCCAAGCTCTGGGATATGTGCAGTTTCCTTTTTCTCGCTTCAGGAACTTCATTATACCTTTTTGGACATACAAAGTTATTTTGTTCTATAAGTCAGGGAAACCACACTGAGCATGTTCAGGCTGTGATGGCAGCATGATCCAAAATCAAAGAGCCCAAAATACCTGCCTACGCTTTTAGTGCCAAACTGCCTCATTTGCACTTTCTTACCCCAGCTCCATAGGATTAGATGGAGAAAAGCCCTTGTTGAAAATGAATTAGAGATGAGCCCCTACATTTAGGAATTTAAACGGCAGATGGCTACAGCTGCAGAGTTATGGTGTCAAAAAAATAGGAACCTAAGGCTTAACTTTAGGGTCATATCTATTTAAGCTCCTAAATTTAGGTGAATTTTCAGCAGAAAGCTTAGGATCGTATGTTTGATTGAAAACAGGGGATACATTTAGAAACCTAACTTAGGTGCCTAGATTTAGGAATTCAGCATTTTTGAATATTGAACCCTTAGAACTGATATTTAGCACTAGATACCTAACTTAGAGCCCTATTTACTATGGGGGTCATTCTGTCCCACAAATAGTGGAGATGGTCGTCTTCGTCCCTTGTTGGCCCTGGCAAAAGCCTCCCCATACAAGCAACGTGTTTGTACGGGGAGGCTTAGATGGGGGTGGGCAGGGGCGTTCCGGAGGCGGAGCGAGGGCAGGCCATGGCCAGTCCACAACCCCGGACGTACAGGGCTGATTCTGATGTTGGCCTCTATGTCTGGGGCCGTGAACTTAGATGGGGGATTTATTCACCGCAGAGGTAGAATAAGTCCCCCTGGGCATCGGGGGATCATGCTGCCAGGCCTGCAAAGAAAGGTAGGAGGGATGCAGTAAGTTCTCTGCAGCCGGACCCTGGCCATGGGAGGCCAGATCGAGGATCCGGCTGCAGGGGAAGGAGGATTTCTGCAGCGGCTGGCATTTGCGGCTCCTGAATGGAGCTGCAGTGCCATGGCAACAGGACGCCGTGGCACTGTGGCTCTATCCAGGAGTCTGACTGAGGTAGCTGGGTAAGTGGCTGTGTGTACAGACCGATTGGAATCAGGGCCTGGCCTGGACATTCAGGCCCTAGATCTGATTCTGATCCCATGGGCACGTCAAGCCCCAGCAGGATCAGAATCGGGTCTACCTCTGGGTGTCCCGATTCCTATCGGATGCACAGGGACCTGGATGGCCACATTGGACTGTGCCTCCATGCATTTTTCTCATAAATACAAAGAGAATAACTCTCTAAAGGGTGCGCAGAGTTATGCACTATTTCCGTGCTTAAGTTCCTGTTCTAAAGAACCTTTATGCAGGAATAAGCACTTAGGTGCACACCTTACGCACTCAGTAATCTGTATGCGCACATGTAAGTAAATCCCATCGTGTGTACTTTTGGTTTGGGTGTGCACAGAGTGGACCATAAATTGGGCCTAAATTTATGTGTGTAAGCTATAGAATAGATTAAGCTATGTGTGTTGCTGAGCAGGTGCAGCTGCCACAATGAGACTTAGTCATGTCAATATGCCTCTGTTCTATAGGAAAATACCTTTGGTAAATAAGTTCCAAAATCCTAATTCTAGGCGAATGAAATTAATAGCTTAATTAGGTTCATAGGTTTTCGGGTCCTAAAATTAGGAACCTAAATTTAGGCATCTAAGTGAAGTACTAAGTGTTTTATTTTTAATTGACTCCTTTTTCTTCAACTACCCAAAGTGTCAGAATCATAACTGTACAGACTGAATAGGTCAATTTGGTCTTTTTCTTCCATCATATTCTATGTTACTCTGTTCCCACTACAAGCGCATAAAACAGCGACTGCATTGTTCATGGTTTGCTGATGTTGCATCAGAGCCATGCCTGTTGCCACCACCCACTCCCTAACCTTGAGGGTTGGAGGAGGGGTGGGCCTTGAGATTAAGGTTGTAGTTGTGTAGGTCGAATGATAAGGCAGGCAAAAGAATATTTCTTTTTATAAGGATTTATTTCTCCCGCTTCAAAAGGATAGGACAAGCATAAAGGATAATGTATTTCAGCCAACAACACAGGAACAATGAAAATAAGGCTCTTTAAAGGCTGTGCTCAAAAGTGTCCATTAATGTTGGAGTTCATATTCCCTCATGTGAACTCTACTTGGCAATCAAAAGCAAGGAAAACAATAATGTCCATGTGCTATAACCAAACAATGCTTTAGCTTATTCTTAACTTCAGGTAAGCTCTTCAGCCGGGCACTCAAATAGCAAACATTTCAGGTTATCACAGAAAAAGGACCATTCAAGCTTTGCTTTTCTATTCCTTGTCAATCAAACAGGTTGAGCAGTCCATTGGTTGATTTAACACAATCATTGGCAAGGGAAGAACCAATGGCACATCTGCTTCTGGGCTCTGCACTGACTGCACTACTTTCTGCTCAGGAATGGTTCGTTTGTTTAAGAATTCTTTGAACTCTTTTAGGAGGGCTTCAGCCTGCTTTCTATATGGGCTGGGCTGAGAATTAGCTCCTTCCTGAGGTGAGTAATTGTTTGTAGGTTTTGCTTCAGGCAAACAAACAATGTCGTCTCTGTTACCACGCTCATTCACTGCACTGGAGTTACCCCTCCCCCACTTGTCTCTATAAGCCAGTGTTGGGTTATTCAGTTCATTTGCATGTGGAGTGTTTCTAAACAGCACATCAAACTTAGGGCCTCCTAAATCCTCCCGGCATATATCTCTACCATTTAAATCAGCTGTGTCCTTGTAGCTAGCCTGCTTGCTAACTCTGTCAGCAGTTTGGTGAGAAAAGCTGGGTTTAGATAAATGAGTTTCAGGTTGCAGCCAACTGCCTTCATAAAACCTGGGCTTGCCCTGAGTTTTAAAATTAACATTCACACAGTCTGGCTTCTCATAAAAGCTGTTATCAGAATTAAAGACACGCTGTACCTTATATTGAGGAATGTCTGAAAGTTCTTTAGCAATCTGCCTTTCTTTCCATGGGTCAGCTCTCGGCTCCAAAAGCATAGGCTTTATGCCTGGGTCTCTCAATGCCTCGCCCCTCTCTTGCTCCCAGAAGGCTCTTCCAGGCACTGAGTCTCCCTGGTACCTGCTTCTTGGCTTTGAAAGTGTTCTCCTAGGATTGCAGCTGGGGAGCGTTTCTCCTTCAAAGTCAAAGGTTCTGGCATCCAAGGCTAGTTCCTGCCTTCCAGGTTGCTTCCTTTGTCCTTGCTTTGCTCCGTCTCTAAAGCACACTTCTGCTGGCTTTGTCCAGTGTTCTGCTTTCTCTCTCCAGCGTTCAGCTTCCTTCCTCCATTCCTTCTCTTTCCCTTTCCCTTTCCCTTTCCCGTTCTGTCTTCTGTCTTTCTTCTCTCTGTTTAACAAGGTGCCTCTGCTCTGGGGAACCCGCCTCCTGCTAGGGCGTGCCCAATCAGCAACTCTGCTTCTCCCCTCCCCCGAGGTGAGCTGTGTTAGCTGATTAGCCATGTGCATCTTGTGCTGAGAAGGGAAACTCCTGCATTTACCTGCAGTACCCGAACCTTCCACCGGGTTAATATCTGTTTCCATGGCTTCTGGCAATGCTACCGCGTCACACTGTATACTGACGGGTTCCCCCTTGGAGAATGGACTTCTGAGGGGAACTATTCCTGAAGTGAAGATTTCAACAGTGCTTTGTCCTCCCACCCAGGGGCGGCGCAAGGGGGGTGCGGAGACTGGGTGCGGGGCCTCATTTGCATAAGGGGCCTCACTTACATAAACATTTGCATAATGCTACCATACACTAAGGGGCTTGTTTACAAAGCCGCGGTAGCGATTTGCGATTGTTATCGGAGCCGCGGCCCCATAACGATCGCAAACCGCTACCGCAGCTTTGTAAACAAGCCCCTAACTTTTAGTAAACATGCCTCTTAATGAGTGTATGGATAAAGTAAGACTAAAAGATTTCTACATTACTATAATCCAGTGCCAACCGCCAAGCACATTAGGAACTACTACAAACACTGCCCATTTAGAACCCATAGCAAACCCGCTGTAATCTAACAGCACTACCAGGACTCACAAAGCACCAAACCCTACCCATCAAAAGGCAAAACTGCAAATATTAAACCAATACATTTCAGAGAATAGCAATACATGACCTACTGGGGAAAGAGAACAAGTGGCAATGTCAAATAGGAATTATATAAACAGAATACCTCAGCTCAGTTATACATGCAGAACATAGACCATCACCAAACAAGGAATCACAATTTAGAAACAGGAAGACAATAATTAAACTGGGAGCCCCAAAAGCCAAACTTGGAATGTACAACAACACTGTACAAATAAAACTATAAATTAATTTCTTCTTGTACTAAACAAAGCACAGACGTTAATGATGCACATTTCCCAGAGCTGACATATTCCAGTTAATAAATTCAAAATAAAGAGAGATTTTTTTACCTTTTGTGCATTTTTTTTCAGTTGCAATTGCTCCAGCCACTTTCTTCTGGTTTCTTCGTGTCTTCTGCTAACTCTCCATCGTCTGCTGTCCATTTGTCCTTTCTTCTCTCTTCTAGTTTTTTTCCATTCTCTCTCTCTACATCTGCTTTAACATACTAATCTTTCTCCTTTTGCTCTTTCCTCATTCCTATTTCATCCACTCAAATTTTACCCCTCCATCCTCAATCCCCACTTACTCTCCCAATACCCGGCCAATTGTAGATTTGTCTTCCCTCCCACACAAAATATTTTTCCTCTCTCCATTTCACTCTCCCAGCTCCATCCCATTCTAATCCTCCCCCAACATCAGCTCCCTTCTAGTACCAGCCCCTCCCAGCATCCGCTCCCTTCTAGTCCCTGCATCAACCCATTTCCAGTCCTAACTCCCCATCAGCCCATTTCCAATCCTATCCTAGCCCCACCATCAGCCCATTTCCAGTACTAGCTCCCCCATCCATTTCCAGTCTTATCCGAGTCCCTCCATCAGCTCATTTCCAATCCCAGCCCCCCATCAGCCCATTTCTAGTCCTTTCCTAGCTCCACCATCAGCCCATGTCAAATCCTAGCTCCCCTCCACTCAGCCCATTTCCAATCCAAGCCCCCCATGAGCCTACTTCCAGTTCTAGCCCCTCTATGGTTATGGTTTATGGTTTAGGCATTTGATATACTGCCCTTTACTTACGCATCAGAGCGGTTTACACATATATACTAACAGGTACTTTTTTATTCCCTTGTCCCCGAAGGGCTCACAATCTAATCCATGAGTCCATTTCAATCCAAGCCCCCACCACAGCCCATTTCCAATCTTAGCACCTCCCAACAGCCCATTTCCAGGCCTAACCTAGCCCCTCCATCAGTCCATTTCCAGTCCTAGCTCCCCCCCCCCCACTCAGCCCATTTCCAGTCCTAGCTCCCTCCCCTCACAGCCCATTTCCATTCCAAGCCCCCCTCCCCATCAGCTATTTGCAGTTCAAGCCCCCTTCCACTCAGCCCATTTCCATTTCAAGCCCCCGTCCCCATCAGCTATTTGCAGTTCAAGCCCCCCCTCCACTCAGCCCATTTCCAGTCCTAGCAACCCCCCAGCCCATTACAAGTCCTAGCCCCCCATAGCTCATTACTAGTCCTAAGCCCCCCATCAGCCCACTTCCAGTCCTAACCCCCTAATCACCCCATTTTCAGTCTTAGCCCCCCCCATAGCCCATTACCAGTCCTAACCCCCCATAAGCCCACTTCCAGTCCTAAGCCCCCCATCAGCTGACTTCCAGTCCTAACCCCCCCATCACCCCATTTTCAGTCTTAGCCCCACCATCAGCCCATTTCCACTTAGCCCCCCCATTGCCCATTACCAGTCCTAACCCCCCCTCCATCAGCCCACTTCCAGTCCTAACCCCCCATCAGCCCATTTCCAGTTTTAGCTCCCCCCATAGCCCATTACTAGTCCTACCCCCCCCCCATCAGGCCACTTCCAGTCCTAACCCCCTCATCACCCCATTTTAAGTCAGCCCCCCCCCATAGCCCATTACCAGTCCTATCCCCACATCAGCGCACTTCCAGTCCTAAGCCCCCCATCAGCCCACTTCCAGTCCTAACCCCCCCCCATAACCCCATTTTCAGTCTTAACCCCCCAGTAGCCCATTACCAGTCCTACCCCCCATCAGGCCACTTCCAGTCCTAATCCCCCCATCAGCCCATTTCCAGTCTTAGCCCCCCTCATAGCCCATTACTAGTCCTACTCCCCCCCCCCATCAGCCCATTTCCAGTCTTAGCCCCCCCCCATGACCCATTACCAGTCCTAAGCCCCCCGTCAGCCCATTTCCAGTCTTAACCCCCCTCCCCCCATCAGCCCATAGATTAAAAAAACCCAAACAAACTGGCTGCTGCTGCCGCCGTTGCAGCGGCAGAATCAAGCATCCCGTGGTGCCCCCCTGCCCGGCAGTGCCCTCCCGGTATCAGCTCTCAAAGCACGGGCTTTTCAGAGCCGCGAAGGGAGAGTTTCCCTTTCTCGCTGCTCTGTTAAGCCCGCCGGGGCTGATGGGATTCTGCCGCTGCCATGGCGGCACGGGCAGCAGCAGCCAGTTTTTTTTTTTTTTTAAATCTATGGGCTGATGAGGAATATTGTTTGCGCAGGGCCCCCTGAAACGCGGGGCCCTGTGCAAACAACATTCTTGCTCAATGGATGGGCCAGCCCTGCTCCCACCCTCCTTTTTTTAAAAAAAATTTGCTAGCCAGTGAACACACCAAAGTAAACAAGCAAATTTCCTTATGTCAGGAACTGGGCTGGGCTCTCAACCCAGTCCTTGGGACACACCTAGACAGTCAGGTTTTCAGGATAACCACAAAGAATATGCATGTTTGTATCCTTTGCATTACATTTTGAAATGAAGCCTTTTCATTCAGCTAGGGAATCACAGTCCCAGGCATATGGTTTGTCGGAAGAACCTACTGAGAGATATGCGAGAGCACAGGACAAGAAACAGTTTGTATTCACTTATAGGCCAGCAACTGAGATCAGAGGCGAGAGTTGAAAACTTTTAAAAAGAATCTTAAAACTGGTGATGTTTATTTAAGTAAGAAATTATTCATTTTAGATTTTAGACTGATGGTGGTGTTTATATAATTTTCATGCCTATGTATAATATGAGCCACTGAGACTACTGTAACTGCAGTAGAAAGATCTTTAAAATAAATAAATACAGTAGTGGGGAGTGGCCCTATTTTCAAGATGGCGGTGTGAGCGTTTCGCTGCTGGTCATGCCTAAACGGAAGGGAAGGCAGAAGCTCTATCCCGCGGAGCCTGCCGTATCCACGTCCACAGGACCTATGGATAGATTTGTCCAGATGACAGAGGCGCAGAAAAGGGAGATTAGAGTGGGTGCTGTCCCGTCGGTAACTGTGGCGCCGACGGATCTTGCCCTGGATGTGACTCTCTCCCCTGATGAGCGATTGCCGCCGCCTCGAGGAACCTGCCCGGGGCTTCTTCCTGTGAGCGGAGAAACTGCCCCTACCGGAGTTGGTGGGTTGGCTTCTGAAGTGCGGGCCTTCCAGGAGGAGTTCTCTGGACCTCCGCCCTTGCTACCGGCGGTTGGGGTTTTGGCTCCTATTAACAACCTTGAGGCTGATACATCGGCGGACCGAGTTGAGGGAGTGACTATAACATCTTCGGTCTCACTGTTTGGATTACCTGTGGATATTTCTTTGAAGCGCCCTACGGAGATTTCTCTCGAATCCATTTGGGAAGCAATTTCTCAGCTCTCTTCCGTTGTGAGTAAACAGCTGGATCTGACGGTTGCAAGACTTGGGAAATTAGAAGTATTATCTTCTGCGATGCAGGCAGACGTGGCTACCTATTGTTTGAAGGTTGCTGAAGGGGAACAGAAATTGACTCAGTCTGCTTTAGTACAAGAGTCTTTTATTAAGGATAATCTCTCTATGAAGATGAAATTGGAAAATTTAGAAAATATTGCACGTGCTTCTAATATTAGGTTGTTAAATTTTCCTGTGGTAACAAATGTTGCTCCACTTTAATTGTTTAAAAAGTATCTGCAGGAAGTTTTGTTGGTTCCAAATGACCTAGTTCCCCCAGTGGTAAAAGCATATTTTTTGCCTAAGGGCAAGATAGAGGGTAAGGTAGCGGTTGGTGAATTGGTTATGGATAGCTTGAATGTTTCCACATTGTTACAGTCACCTAAAGAGTCAGAATTATTTACGTCAACTTTGTTAGTGACTCTGGCATTGCCCTCTGATCGAGACTGGCTGTTGAAGCTATATTTTAAGAAACGCTCTGTGCTATTCATGGGGAAGAGAGTGGCAATGTTTCCAGATGTTTCCAAAGAAACACAGAAAAGGCGTAGAGCTTTTTTGCTGTTAAAACCAGGTGTAGTTCAGTTGGGTGCGTATTTTGTACTTCGTTTTCCTTGCAAATGTGTTATTTCCTATCAGAATGCTAAATATGTGTTTTTGCGACCTGAGGATTTATCTTCATTTCTCAGTTCTCATATTGTAACTTCCTCTCCTCGGTGAAATTCTCATTAATTAAGATAGCTCTCTGTCCCCCGCCAAGTATTGCCACTTTATTCCTAAATAATTTTTCTTTGGTCTTCTCCCCATATAGTGGGCTAACTGCATACTTGTATTACTGGTATTTCCTGATTTATTTCTTTTTCTTGTTGTATTTTGCTTATACAAGATGCTGTTTCTGTACAAGTATATTACTTGGTTTGGTTTGTTTAAAATGTATAAATAATAAATAAAAGAAAATAAAAATAAAATAAATAAATACAAATAAATATATGAATCGGGGCATTTGATGTTCGATGGGACTTCTTTGCTAATGTAATGGTGTGGATGTATTCAGAGCCCAGTGTATACCTTAGAGTAGGAAGTTTCACTCAGGTTCACAATGCTCACATTTAGACCACTATTTGTTTAAAAGGCTCCCTGAGGCAGGCAGCAGCCGAAACATCAATGCTGGGTCATCAGGAGTGAGGCTTCTTGAGACTGAAGAAGATTTGTTGGAGGCAAGTGGGTTTTTACATCTATTGGTGTCTTAATTAAATGGGAACACTAAGCACTAAATTTCAAAGGAGGGCAGGGGGCAAATCATGGAGTCTGATATGGGTAAAATAAAAGCCTCCTCTCAAATATTGTAATAGATTTTGTTTAAAGCAATATAAAGAGTTTGTGTCCTGGTTTATGATTGTTTTACCTTTTCAAAAACAGGTATAAAATAGACGCCATTTTGAATATTCCATATATTCAGCCTTTTGTAAGTGGCCAGATTTTATAATGGGATGCTCTGTGAGAAGTCCAAAGAGGCACCTATTTTAAGTCTATTTAAGAAAGACAACATAAGCACCTAGAACCAGCCCCTGTAGCATACAAAGGCCTATGCACAAATTTGCATCTTCTCCAAAGCTGGTATAAACGTGAGTGCACTCGAAGAGGTAAGTTTATAACAAGGCACCATTGGATAGGCACCGTCGTAGAATCCAGTTGTCTTGGGACAGAGAATTTGCCTTGATGTAGGCATGATGGTTACACCTGGCTTAAGACATTTTATAATCTACGCGTAGACGTGAAAACTCCACTCATGCTCTGCACAGACCCTGCCCCTGGAAAAGTTTCTGCCGTCATGCAAAAGTGCGCCCCTCCATGCCAGTCAGTATTTTATAAGAGGCCGTTTATGCGTGTATGTGGGAAGGACTTTATAAATTACCCCACACCGTGTAAATCTGTTTCAGAAATGCTCAGCTCAAGGAGCGTAAATGCTAAATACATAAACTAAACTGTTCACTTTCACCAGAACATCAATCGGCACCTCATAGAAGCTCTCAAGAGCACATCAGCTACGCTGGACTTGCAGCGGGTCACGCTGAAAAGCAGTTTAAAGGCAAAGTCCGGTTTCAAAGGCAGCAGAAAGGGGAAAGAAACTCCGACCCCTCAGTTAACCTCTGGAGGGTTAAGCTGCAGGCAATCTCTGTTCAACTTTCAGAAATGCTTTCTTAGCTAGAAGATTTTATGGTGATCTGAACCTAAGTTTCTCGTTCTCAGTTTGTGTTAGCAGCAGGAGACATGGGGAAAAGGATCCCACGCTCTGAAAGACCAGAAAGCAAGGCGGTGTGTGCCTCTCTGGCTCTCTCTATACCGCTGACCTCCAGGCACGTCATAGGGCAAACTGCCGCATGCAGATCATTCTCTGAGGGAAAACTGCTCAATCCATAACTACGTCTGGCTGACGGCGGGATTTTCTTTTTATTTATTTATAAAGATGGGCTTTTCCCCCTTCTTTTTCTTTAAATCTGAGCTTGCCTACTTCTGAATTTGGTGGATGGCTGCCTACCAGATATTGGATAATATACCTTATTATTTGTGGTGGTTTATATTATGTTTTTCTAAATGGCTTTATCATTTTTGTTGCAGGAGGATTCTTATATAAAGAAAATTAAACTTGAATAAAGAAAAAGTTAAAAAGAAAAAAACAGCTCAGTCTTGCCCTCGGCTCCTCTCAGCCATGACTCCCGTACCTCTCTTTAACATGGGCAGCTTGAAACAAATGCCCCTTTCTCATCATTCTCATTGGCCAGTTTCTTTCCTGTAGCTCCATTTGGTTCCCAGAGTCAGCTGCAAGAGAGTAAAGTGTGATCGCTTGTTGTCTGGCGCAGTCATTTGTAGCAGGTCCAAGAGTTTGGATACTGCCCATCAACACATCCCAGCTGCAGTCATGTGATAGGCCTGTATGCAGGTTAGGTAGGATGATGTTACCTGTAAATGGTGCATGGATGGTTTATCTACCCCAGCCATGGTAAACATCACCATCTAGCATAACCATACCACATCTGTCACACAGGGCATGACCAAAGCGCCAAGACTTATCTATAGAAGGTAGCATTATCTTCAGCCAGTCCAGCCTCTGTTTACATCTGGCGGGAAAGAATATTCTTAAGTGGAGGACTCCATCTCTAATCCATGCAAAGTAGCTTAATTGTGCTCCATATTTAGGGGTAGCTGTAATATTTGCTGTTCTTGTGACATGCACCTCTGGTTGGCTCCTGTGGTATCACCAGGCCATTTTCATACAGTCATGCATGCCTTCGTATAAGGCTTGAGTACTCTTTCAATGACTCAGTAGGGATTTCTTAGACTTGACTAATCTTATCATGTATCCACCATGACACAACATTATACTTCATAGAGGTCCAAGGGTTCCTGTAACATATTTGCAGTGGTATATATATAGGGCACCTCCCCATTTAACAAAGCACAGAGACTTGGGGCAGCACATTTTGAATATAATTAAAGAGATTTAACTGCTTTTTCCCTGAAAGGACAGCTGCGAAACTGGCTGGTACTTGGTAGATCTCTCTTTTGTTTTAACAGATACCTAGGCTCCACGAACAGAACAATGGCTGGGAAAAATCATATCGCTAAAGCTGTTGGCCCCGTTACAGCTTCTGCCTCTCTCCAGACAGAGGTCCTAATGCCAGTTGAAGGACCGGTTCCATGTGCAGGGTGCCTGCATGCTGAAGCTCTGAGGAAACAAGTGGAGGAACTCAGAGAGGAGGTGGCGAGGCTGAGGAGCATTCAAGACAGTGAGAAGTACATGGATGAGATGCTTCTTGCAGCAACCAAGCTCTCCAGCAGAGGAGAAGATGGGTGCCAACAGAACGTCGATGGTTGGACACAAGTCACCAAGGCCTGCAAAATCACCAATCCAACTTCTCCAGCCCTTGAATTGAAGAACCATTATGCAGCCCTGGAAGTGGAGGAGGTGAAAGCATCCCTAGAAAGGGAAGAACCAGAGCTCAAGTACCCTAAAGTTGCAGAATCAGTGACCACAAGGAAGCGAAGGGTAGTGGTGGTTGGAGACTCTCTTCTGAGGGGTACTGAGGCGTCTATCTGCCGACCAGACTTGATGTCCAGAGAGCTTTGCTGTCTGCCTGGTGCCAAAATCCAGGATGTTATGGAGAGTTTGCCGGGACTCATCAAGCCCACTGACTAATACCCAATGTTGCTAATCCATGTTGGAACAAATGATAATGCCAGGTATCCCTCAGAACGTATCAAAAGTGACTTCATGGCTCTGGGACAAAGGGTGAAGCAGTTAGGTGCACAGGTGGTGTTCTCTTCAATCCTTCCTGTTGAGGGTAAAGGCCAAGGCAGAGAGGCTCGCATCCTGGAGATGAATGCATGGATGGTGTCATCAAGAGCGTTTTGGTTTCCTAGACTATGGGATGCTGTTCCAAGGGTTGCAGAGCAGAGATGGCATCCATTTGTCCAAGAAAGGTCAACGCCTCTTCAGTAGTAATCTACTGAAGAGGGCTTAAAACTAGATTCGTTGGGGATGGGTGAAGAAAGCCCCCAGGTAGGTGATACATTAAATACCTTTATGGAAATGGGTAACAGGGGTAACATATGGAAAGCAGTGTGTATAAATGCCCGTAGCATGGGAAATAAGATCCCTGATGTTGAAGCTTTGGTGAGAGTGGCTGACTTGGATTTTAGTGGCAGTTACAGAAACATGGTTCACAGAAAACCATGATTGGGATGTAACTATACCTGACTATACTTTATTCAGAAAGGACAGAGTAGGAAGAAGGGGAGGAGGAGTGGCACTATACGTAAAAACTACTATTAAAACTTTGGAATTACAGAGCTTAAAAGAGAGAGAGGAGGCATTGTGGGTTAAACTAGAAAGAGGGAAAGAGAAATCTATTTGCATTGGTGTGATATACAGACCTCCCTCACAAAAGGAAGAGGTGGACAGAGAGTTAATTGAAGATATACGCAGCATTGCTAGGAAAGGGGAAGTGCTACTGATAGGAGATTTCAATATGTCAGATGTTGATTGGCACATTCCTGCTGCAGTATCATCTAAAAGTAAGGAGATCCTGGATTCTCTACAGGGAGAACTATCTAGGCAATTGGTAACAGACCCCACATGTGAAAGGGCCATACTGGACTTGGTGCTTACCAATGGTAAAAGTGTTTCTGATGTTGTAGTGGGAGATCATTTTGCATCCAGTGATCACCAGATGGTGTGGTTCAGTATTAGGACTAGGGCTGTTAGAATGCATGCAAAGGTGAGGATCTTAGACTTTAGGAAGACTAACTTTGCCAAGATGGGCCAATATCTCAGGGAGTCGTTAGTGGGATGGGAACAGCTGGGGGATGTAGAAAAACAGTGGGCAAAACTGAAAGGGGATATTTTAAGGGCAACCAACCTTTTAGTTAAAATGGTAAATAAAGGTAAAAGGAAAAGGAGACCGCTATGGCTTTCAAAAGAAATAGCTGAAAAAGTAAAGAAAAAGAGGGAGGCCTTCATGAAATACAAGAGATCACAGAGAGAGGAACACAAGCATCTATATTTGGAAAAACTTAGAGAAGCTAGCAAAGTAGTCAGGAAGGCAAAGATTCAAAAGGAGGAGGAAATAGCCAATGCAATAAAATGGGGGGATAAGACATTTTTCAGATATGTTAGTGAGAAGGGGAAGGGCAAAAGTGGTATTGTCAGACTCAAGGGTGCAGGGGAGAAATATGTAGAAGCTGATAAGGATAAAGCGGAATTGCTTAACAAATATTTCTGTTCTGTGTTCACAGATGAAGAACCAGGAGCAGGACCTCAGAAAACACCCATAAACAGGAACAGAAGTGAGGGACATCTTGAACAATTTTCAGAAGATTGTGTGCGTGAGAAACTAGCTCAACTTAAAGTAGACAAAGCGATGGGACCGGATGAGATACACCCTAGAATACTGAGGGAACTTGGGGACGTTCTAGCAGCTCCACTGACTGACCTTTTCAATGCCTCTTTGGAGTCGGGAGTGGTGCCAAAGAACTAGAGAGAGGCTCATGTGGTGCCTTTACACAAAAGCGGAATTAAGGATGTGGTTGAAAACTACAGACCGGTTAGTTTAACTTCGGTGGTAAGTAAATTATTGGAAACGTTGCTGAAAGAGAAAATAGTGAGGTTTCTGGAGTCCAGCGGATTACAGGATCCGAGGCAGCAGGGATTCACCAGAGGCAGATCTTGTCAGACAAATCTGATTGATTTCTTTGACTGGGTGACCAGGGAGTTGGACCGAGGGAGAGCCCTAGATGTGGTATATTTAGATTTCAGTAAAGCCTTTGACACTGTTCCTCACAGGCGACTTATAAACAAATAGAGCACCCTAGGGATGGACCCTAAAGTTACTGCTTGGGTTAGAAATTGGTTGGGTGGGAGGCGACAAAGAGTACAGGTAAATGGGGCTCACTCTGAGGAGAAGGATGTTACCAGTGGTGTGCCCCAGGGATCTGTCCTTGGTCTGATTCTTTTTAACATCTTTGTTCGTGATATAGCAGAAGGGCTGTCGGATAAGGTTTGCCTTTCTGCGGATGATACCAAAATCTGCAATAGAGTAGACAGCCAGGAAGGTGTAGATAACATGAGGAGGGATCTAGCTAAGCTTGAAGAATGGTCTAGAATCTGGCAGCTGGGATTTAATGTTAAAAAATGTAAGGTCATGCATTTGGGCTGCAGCAATCCAAGGGAGCAATATAGTATAGGGGGTGAAGTTCTTTTGTCCACTAAAGAAGAGCGGGACCTAAGCGTGGTTGTGTCTGATGATCTTAAAGTAGCTAAACAGGTAGAAAAGGCGACGGCAAAAGCTAGTAGGATGCTTGGGTGCATACGGAGAGGAATGGCTAGCAGAAAAAAGGAGGTGATAATGCCTCTGTATAAGTCTTTGGTGTGACCTCATTTGGAGTATAGTGTGCAATTCTGGAGACCGCACCTTCAAAAGGATGTGAACAGGATGGAGTCAGTGCAGAGGGTGACTACTAAAATGATTAGTGGTCTTCATTATAAAGCATATGAGGACAGACTTAAGGATCTTAATATGTACACCTTAGAGGAAAGGCGGGATAGAGGTGATATGATTGAGATGTTTAAATACCTCCGTGGCATAAATGTTCAGGGAGAAAGCCTCTTTCAATTGAAAGCAAGTTCTGCTATGAGGGGACATGGGATGAGGGTGAAGGGAGATAGATTCAGGAGTGATATGCGGAAATATTTATTTATAGAAAGTGGTGGATCCATGGAATAGTCTCCCAGTGGAGGTGGTAGAGATGAGGACAGTAACTGAATTCAAAAAAGCATGGGACAAACACAGAGGATCTCTAAAGGAAAAAAGGGGACTGTTGTAGTTGTAGATATGGAAGGACAGACTAGATAGTCCATGTGGTCTTTTTCTGTCGTCATATTTCTATGTTTCTATGTATATTGCAGGGGCTTAGGGAAAGGTTACGTGATCCTATAATGTGACTCTGCCTGGAGTAATTTGGTGAAGTATGTTATACAACTGCAAGAGCAGCTGAGGAAAGCCGGAGAGATGGCCAAACTCATTCTGGAAAAAGCCCAAGCTGAGCACGTCAGGGGCTACAATTGTGCAGCCATGCACTGCACCTTCCAACCAGGAGATAGAGTCGTCATTCAAGAGCAAATTACTCTGTAAATGGCAGGGGCCCTATGAGGTGGAAGAGAACGAGGGGCCTGTTAACTACAAGATTGCCCAGCCAGATAAATGGAAGAAAGCCAATATTTACCATATTAACCTGCTGAAAAGTGGACTCCAGTGATGGCTATGATGGTACAGGGAGATGATTTTGGAATGGAAATTTCAGCCCTGTTGGATCCAGCTCAAGTCTCGATTAGAGAGCAGCTCTCTGCTGCCCAGAGAAGAGATTTAGAAGATTTGATCCACCAAAACCTAAAAGTGTTCTCCGTCTGCCCAGGATGAACCCATCTCATTTGTCATAATATTATTACTGACCCTGGGGTGGTTATCCAGCAGTGACCCTAGCAGATTCTGGAGACCCAGTGACAGGCAATTACCAAGAAGCTGGAAGAAATGCTTAATCTGGGAGTTTTAGAAGAGTTTGTGAGTGACTGGTTGTCATCCAACACCTTGGTTCCTAAACCCGATGAAAGCATCAGATTCTGCATTGACTTCCAGAGGGTCAATGCGGCTTCTAAACTGGAAGCATATCCCATGCCCACAGTAGATGAGCTAATCAAGGGACTTGGTGGAGTATGCTTTCTATTAACCTTGGATTTGACCAAGGCATATTGGCAGGTGCTCTTGACTCCAGCTGCCAAAGAAAAGACTGCTTTTTCAACACTGCAAAGTCTGTTCCAGTTTATAGTACTGCCCTTCGGATTACATGGGACTCCTGCCTCATTTCAATGCCTACGCGACCACCTACTGAAACTGCACAAGGAGTATGCGGCTGCCTACCTTGATGACATCATCATCCGCAGCAGAGACTGGACCACCTATCTAATCCAAGTACAAGCCATGTTAACCAGCCTGTGGAAGGCAGGGTTGATGGCCAACCCCAAAAAATGTTTTATGGGAGGTCGGGATTTCAATACTTGAAATATTTAATTGGGAATGACAGATATGACCTCAGCTATGGAAAGTGGATGACATTGCCCAGGTCCCCACCCCAAAATTGAATAAATTGGTTAGTGTCTTCCTTGTACTGATTGGCTATTACTGCCGGTTCATTGCTAATTTTGCAGAGATGGTGGAGCCATTAACCAGTCTCCTCTGTAAGAGAGCTCCCAAATGGATTCAGTGGTCACCAGACCTGAACCTGGCCTTCCAGCACCTCAAGAAGGCTGTGTGCTTTGAACCCATCCTGATTAGCCCTGATTTCTCTCTACCACTTATTTTTCAAACTGATTCCTCAGAGGTAGGCCTAGGAGCTGTCCTGGCCCAGGAAGTCAGGGGTGAAGAACGTTTCATAGCATTTATCAGCAGGAAGCTGCTTCCTTTGGAACAACATTATGCAGTGACCGAGAAGGAAGCCCTGGCTGTCAAGTGGGCGCTTGAGACCTTCAAATACTACCTGCTTGACCACCCATTTATGCTGGTAATGGATCACCAACCCCTCAAGTGGCTGGCTTAACATAAAAAGTCCAACAGCCATATTGCGCAGTGTTTTTTGAGTCTCCAACCCTACCAGTCCAGGTGTGCCATAGGGCTGGTTGGACTCACCTGAACATGGACTTCCTTTCCCATGTGGGGGTCCCAGGTCAGGCAGGTGCTCAATGGGGCATGGTTGAGCTGAGGGGGATGGTGTGTGATTGGGTCTATAGAATGTTATCCCATCCCTCTCCAAAGAGAGTATCAACAGTTCCTTTTAAGAAAGTCTGCAGTCCAGAGTTCAGGGTTGAGAGAGAGTAGTTCACAGGGAGAGGTTAAAAACCCAGCAGGCTGCAGGATGGAGAGAGGCCCATTGAGCCAGAACTTCTTCCAAGGCAAGTTGTGCAAAGGAGTTCTGAGGTAGGAATTTTAACTGGGGCTTGAGGAAGGACTGGGAGAACCAGCTTGTGGAATTTTAACGAGCTGGGACAGAAGTAAGGCTAATTTTGTTTTCCCTAAACTGCTGTCTGTTCTGGGTTTTGCTTTGTGGAGGTTTAACAAGCTGGGACAGAATAAAAAGTGCCTTTGATTTCCCTGAACTGCTGTCTGTCCTGAGTTTTAAAGAAAACCCCTTCGCACTGCATGCCATGCTACCACACATGGTTAGAAAGTTCCTGTAACTTATCTATCACGAAATAGCAGTGACTTTGTAGAGAGAAAGATAAGTAATTTGTACGATTCCTAATATGTTTTTTTAAAGGTGATCTGCAAACATTTCATTCATACATAATGCATACTATGTTAAAATAGCTTTAGAGGTTTTGTGGTGGGAAAAGCCTCAGATTTGTGTGTTTATGAGAAGAGGTTTGAGGTTTGTGTGTTTATTTCAGCGCGCCGGCAGGCGCTCATCTCAAAGACTCCCCCGGCACCATCATCAGCTCTCCTCTTCGGAGGATCGAGCCTCCTGCACCGGAGGAGCTGCGGCCATCTAACCCTGCCCAGTCGGGGCAGCCACATGCAGCAGGGGTTTAAATTTCAGCGCGCCGGCAGGGGTGCCCGCGCCTGGCGGGCCCGCGCCTGAGGGCCTCGCCAGAGGGCCCTTTGGCGTGGCCCTTAGGCAGTGGCACCTCAGCAATTCTACGAATAAAGGCAGAACTTTCACCCAGAACAGAGCCAGCCGTCCGTATCAGAAAAAGACGAAAACAAAGCACCAGCAACTATTCAACGCGCCGCAAAGACCTGAACCTACAGAGCTGCCCAGATGACTTTTCTCCCCTGCTTTCCGTGCAAGTATAACCCCGCAACAGCACTGCTACATTGTCATTACACTACTGCCTGTAGCTTTAATAACCACCTTTGTCTTGCTACCAGTACCTATATTGCAATTATATTTTTGTCAATAGCCTAACTGATACTTAATTTCTACACTGTTGCTGTTATATTTTCGTCAGCTGCTTTAATACTATGGTCAGTAGCCTGCTTTATAGCTAACTACTATTTGTTACCAACAGCCTTTCCAGTGTTATTTTATTATCGCCACTTGCCAGACTGCTACTTAATTACTATACTGTTACCAGTAACCTTTACTAAGGGCATTAATTACAATTACATTGCAACTTGTTTCTGTTCTATCTAGCTGTATCTGTTTTCACACTCACACCATGATTTCACCCATAGCATTAACTTCACTACATATCCTTGCAGCTTACTGCATGATTTTCACCCTCATTCACCACTCTCAAGCCCTCACCTATAACTCTATCCCTGTTCTACATAATGCATGGAAGAGACATCACACACCTCCAAACATACAACCTCAAAGACATGGGCAACCCCTACACTCCCACCTTCTCTACATATCCATCCAACAGTCCCTCCCACCCAAATCTGAGTCCCCCCCCCCCATAACCTGAAGTGCGCACTCATTAACGCCCGCTCCATCCGCAAGAAATGGCCTGCCATTACCGCCATGCTAGCAGACCACGATCTCGACATCCTATGCATCACAGAGACGTGGATGTCTACCTCAGACTCTGTCCTCCTCCACCAACATGTCCCTCCCTATTTTGCCATACACTCCTGTCATAGGACAGACCGAACTGGAGGTGGAGTAATCATCCTCTCTAAGGAAAGCCTACAATTCCAGCCTATCTCCTCTAACAGTTCCACCCACCTTGATTATTTATCCATAGCAAATAAGAACCACACCATCAACCTGATATATAGAGCACCCTCCCCAATAGCTGATGACCTTTCAGTGATTGTTGACCTTGCATGCAACCCCAGCAATCCCCGTACAGCAAACTGGGTGTTAGGAGACTTTAACCTCCCTGTACTGCAAGACACACAAGCTAATGCCTTCCTTGATGCCCTCAAAGCATTAGGATACACCCAACTAGTTAACTCCCCCATTCATATTAAGGGAAACACCCTCGACTTGGTATTTGCACCTCAAATAGACAACTACCCCTTTCACAAATTCAATCTCTCACTGAGCCCAGTACCATGGTCTGACCACAGTCTTGTGAGATTCTCACTGCCTTCCCTTCGCGGATCTAACTACCTCCCCACCACAATTGACAATACCATCACTACTCGGAAACGTTATCTCCCATTCAATGAGCAGGAGATCATTGGGAGAATACACCCTCTCCTGGAAACACCTGAACTCAACCTTGACGACATGTTAACATTATGGAACAAGTCCCTCAACGCAGTAATAGACGCCCCAACTACCAAGAAAAACCTCAGAGGTAAGAAAAAAGCACCTTGGTATTCACCTGAACTAACAGCATCCCTCCGGCGGTTACGTCAACTCGAAAAACGATGGCGCAGATCAAGGACAACCGAGAGCCATGAAGCCTATAACACCCACCTTGACGACCATAGAACAGCAGTATCATCAAGAATGAAACAATACCATTCAGACGTCCTACTGAGAGCCATAAACAAACCACGTGAGCTATTCAATCTGGTCAAAAATCTGGCTAAGGAGCCCACCTCCAACCAAACAAATCTACCTGACGCTCAGGAATATGCGGACTACCTTCGCTCAAAGACAAGCCAACACATTGCTCCTGCAAATCACCACCCTCTGAAACATACAAGCCCGCTACCTCCCGACTCCCTCCCTCTAAATGAGACAGCAGATAACCACCACATTCTTAACTCCTTCTCCCCCCCAACAGCAAGGGAGATCCAAGATACCATCACATGCATCAATACCACCACAGCTCCGAGCGACCCATGCCCGGCACAATGGATAAAAGCGCTAAAATCAGACCTCAGCCCTTTCCTCGCCAAACTAATAGGATCATCCTTCACTTCGGGGATTTTCCCACAGAACCTGAAGCAAACTTCAATAAGACCCCTACTGAAGAACAAAAAGCTCGACCCCACAAAGATGGACTCTTACAGGCCCATATCGAGCATCCCGCTTCTAGCTAAAATCATCGAAAAAACAGTCCAACAGCAACTAACCCATCACATTGAAAACAACGCGCCTCTTGATTACTGCCAGCATGGATTCAGAGAGTCCCATGGAGTCGATACCCTTCTGACTACATTATTCAACTCCCTTACCATTGGGCTCGATAACATCAGGAAGGGTTTTGCCCTTATCTTTCTGGACATCGCAGCCGCCTTTGACTCGGTGGACCACAAGATACTCCTATCACGCCTCACTGAGAAGGGTCTTCGTGGCAACGCTCTAGCTTGGTGCGCCTCATATCTGAATAACAGATGGCAACATGTCCGCTCCGGATCCTCTTTATCGGACCCTTTCCCACTAGAAAAAGGCGTTCCCCAGGGCTCATCCCTCTCAGCACTTTTATTCAATATCTATATGCAGCCCATCTGCAATCTTATCCGGTCCTTTAACATCAACTGCCTAGTATATGCTGATGATGTCCTAATGTTCACCCCAATAGACACAGATCATCCAAACCTCGACCAGCTCTCCTCTTGCTTCAATGCCGTCACAGATTGGCTACACAACCAAATGCTCAGAATAAATCTGAAAAAGACAGAAGTTCTATTCATCGGAAGAAACCAGTCATTCACTCCCCCATCTTCAATCAAGGTGAACAACGCAGAACTCCTCTCCAAGACAACGATCAAATACTTAGGCGTAACACTGGACCAGCACCTGGACATGCATGCTCATATAGACAATACAATCAGAACAATATACCACAAATTACGGACACTACGCCTCATAAAGAACACCCTTGAACCAAACGACTTCAGAACAGTCTTCCAGGCCATAATCATGCCCCACTTCGATTACGCCAACCCCATCCTACTCGGACTCCCAAAGAGCTCGATAAACCCCTTACAGCTTGCGATGAATACCGCAGCAAGAACCCTCTATGGCGCATCTCGCAGAGAACATATCACCCCTATCCTGAAGAGCTTGCACTGGCTCCCCGTCCAGTACAGGATCACATTTAAGATCCTCACCTTGACCTTCAAAGCAGTCAACTGTATCACCGCAAATATATTGTCAGATCTGATCCAACTTACTCCAAACAACAGATTAAGAAGAACCACATCCTGCAATACCATCCTCCTTCCAAAAGCCATCACAAAATGCAACAAATCCACTAGAAAGCGTGCCTTTGCCTTATTCGCCCCTTCTTGCTGGAACTCCCTCCCAACAGAAATCCGCAGCATAAATAACCTCCCCCAGTTCAGAAAAGCCCTCAAACTGCAATTATTTATACAACACTTTGGTAACTCCGACAGCATCACCTAGACAGTACCACATGATCTTATAGTCTAACAAGCCAACGCTGTCTAACCAATTTCCGATGAAAACTCTTCACCTCCCCCATCTATCCCCCTTAGGGCCTGTATCATAAACTTAGATGTGATGCAATCCCTGTGTATATAATGTATAAAGTTCACCTGTTACCCTTGTTTAAATCTCCCTTTGTTTGCTATGTATAAAGTTCACCTGTTATCCATGTTTAAACTCCCTGTTCTATGTAAGTTCAATGTATGGCTGTTCCTCATTGTACAAACTTGTTTATTGTAAACCGTGCTGATGCCGAATAGTGCGGTATAGAAAAACCTTAAATAAATAAAATAAATAAAAAAAATGAGGTTTGTGATGGGAAAGGGTTCATGGTTTGAGGGTTTGCAATGGGAAGATATTCAGGTTAGATGTGTTGGGATTTGGTATGTTTGCGATGGGAAAGGGTTCATGGTTTGAGGGTTTGCAATGGGAAGATATTCAGGTTAGATGTGTTGGGATTTGGTATGTTTGCGATGGGAAAGGGTTTTGGGTTTCTGTGTTTGTGATTGGTACATTAATAACATAGATCCTGGCTGTTTTATGGCAGCTGGTTGTAAGATTCCTCACATTTCCCAAGGCCACATTCCTGCAGCAGCAGTAAAAGAGCTAGTTCTTAATTTTAATAAACTCCATCAGAGAGGCAGACGTCACTAGGAATGCTAAAACTATAGCATGCTGTCTGTGCAGAGCCTCTTTAACAGAAGCTCCATGTTAGGCTCAGACTATCCTGTATTTATTTGCTCTGTGTGTTTGGATTTATTGATGTTTTTTCGGCAGGAAGCAGTGAACTGGGACAATAAGCACAGAGACCTGTGACCCTTTCCTTCTGACCTCGGAGCATTGACCACCAGCTGGAAATTCAGTTGCCCATGAAGGAGAGACAAGGTCTTGGTCATTGTTACTAGTTCAGAGGAGGAGGCTGGGAACTACAGGCCAGTTAGTCTGACCTCAGTGGTCAGTAAAGCAATGGAATCACTGCTAAAGCAAAGGATAAGTCAGTTTCTGGCATCTGATAGATTGCAAGATCTGAGCCAGGACGGTTTAACCAACGGTAGGTCTTGTTAGATGTATCTGATCAATTTCTTTGACCAGCACTTAGGACCACAGGAGAGTATTAGATGTAATGTACTTGGATTTCAGAACGGCTTTTGATACATTTCCACATAGGCAACTTATAAATAAACGGAACCTCTTTAGTATAGGCCCTAAATGACAGGCTAGATTAGAAATTGCTTGAGTGAGAAGTCACAAATAGCAGTGGTAAACTGAGGTCACTTTCAGGGAGGGTGCGCCACCCCTACTACTATTCAGTATTTGTAAAGCGCCACGCACGCAGCGCTGCACAGCTGACCTACAAGAGGCGGCCAACATACAAGAGACAGTCCCTGCCCGTTAGAGTCAAGCTCATCGGAGCTTACAGTCTACAGTCTGCTCCACAGGAAGCAGTCCTGGTCTAGTTCATTTCAACATTTCCATTAGTGTTGCTGTATGAAAACTCTTACAGAGGAGATATGGTACAAGAAGGGCGGGTGCCATATAGCTTGGCTCTGCCCCCTTTTCTATACATGGAAGAGAATAGCCCAGGGAGGAAACCAGAAATATGTGATTATGTGTCTGATTTGCTAATTAGTTCATATGTTCAGTTGGCAATGGCAGAGGATGCAAAGGATCTGCAGTATACAACCTGGCTGGACCTTGCGATCATTAACGATGGACACCTTGCTATTCCTGCTGCAGCTTTGCTATACACGAATCTGCTCACAGTACATCATCCTGTTGTGTATCTTAACTTCCCTTCTTTGGAACTCATGCCCTAGGTGTCTTTGGCTTAAATTCTCCCTACCTAGCTTTAAGTCAAGCCCTAAAACACACTTTGTTGAGAAGGTGTCTAATTAGGACAGTAAGAACTTTTGGGTGGTATTTAAACATCTCCGGTTCTGGAATCCACCTGCTGCTGCTCTGTACTGCCTGCCTTTGACTTAATTTGTGCTGTTTCAGCTGTGCCTTACCAGCGTTTGTTTGTGTCTCCCTCTGCTCTACTCCAGGTACCTCCCCTGTGCTTTCCTCATTGGCTGCCTGTACCCGGAAGTGACGTGCCCCTCCCCGGGACCGCACGGTGGCTGCTCACTATTTAACTGTGCCTGGTGCGGCGGTCTGCGCCGCGGCGGCGTGCACCCAAGGAACCTGTAGCGATCCTTGGGCGAGCTCCTTGGGGTGAGTCCGAGGGCGAGTTCCAGGGCCCATCGAGTCCCGACTCTTGTATACCCTTAGTGCACTCCTCACGTGGTTTCCCCTCACGAGGTAAGTCCATTTGGCTCTACCCGCTGGCTCTGTTTGCTGCTTTGTGCTGTCTGTGCATGTGCTCCATCCCTGTGCACTGGGGCTATCGCCCTCTGTCACGGCATCACCTTTTTCTGCCCGCCACCAGTGCCTCTGCTTCACCTAGAAATGCTCTCAACCTCATTCCATGCGTGTCATTGACCAACCATCCTCCCACTGTTCCTTCTCCTCTTCCGTCCACAGATCTCTCCTGTGCGCTTCTCAACTGCCGCTCCCTTCGTTTCAAGACTATTCCTGTCCACGACTTACTTCTCCACCATTCTCTTGATATTCTGTTTCTCACAGAAACATGGATCAGGGATGGTGAGGAGCCTCTCCTTCACCGTTGCCTTCCTCCGGGCTACTCGGCCTTCTTTACCTCCCGTCGTGGTAGGGCTGGTGGTGGGGTAGCTGTCCTCTGCCGCTCTTGCCTCCCAGTTCAAGAGCTGTCCTCTCCACCCCTCCACTACCCGGAGTCTCTTCTCCTTCGTCTTGACACATCTCCTCCTCTTGATTTATGCCCCTCCCTCCCTTCAAGCCCCCCTTTGGGATTCGCTTCTTCTCACTCTCACTGAGGCCTCGCTCCATTTCCCCCACCTCCTGGTTTTAGGCGATTTCAATATCCATTCTGATTGTCCCACTAGATCCCGAGACGCCTCTTTTCTTACTCATATCAAGGACTTATCTCTCCAGCAATATGTCTCCATCCCCACGCATTCAGCCGGTCACACCCTCGACTTAGTCCTATCACCCCTTGCCTCCCCTTTTGCTCCACATGCTTTCCATTCCCTCCCGATCCCCTGGTCTGATCATTTCTGCCTCTTCTTTTCCTTCCAGTCCCCCTCCCCTTCTTCTTCCAATTCCCCCACCCCTGGTTCCCCCCCATCTATGGTCCGCCGAGTCACTGCCTCAACTCTTTCCCGTTTCCCCTCCTCTGACACTCTTTTCCCTTCTGACTTTCCTCTATTTTCCCCTAACTCTCAAGCCCAACTCTGGAATTCCACCCTCTCATCTACCCTGGATAACCTTGCCCCCCTTCAGCCCCGTTCCAGCAAACGTCCTCTTTACTGCATTCCAGTAAACGCGCCTATTTCTCTGAGCACATTTCGTCTGCCTCTAGTTCCTCTCGCCAACTTTACTCTATCGTTCGCTCCCTCTCTAATCCTCGATCTTCTGCCTCCACATCCTCCCTCCAGCCTACTCCAGATCCCGCCCCCCCTTGCCTCGCATTTCGCTGATAAGGTTCTCACTCTGCGTTCCTCCTTCTCCTCCTGCCCCCCCCCTCTATCCCCTCCCTCTTCCACTCCCTCATCAGCCCCCTCCTCTCCTGTTCAGGCTTGCCAGGTTTTCTCTCATTGCTGGTCCTCGTTTCGTCCCATCACCATCCCAGAGCTGACCAGGACCCTTGCCTCTACCCGTAAGACAACCTGTCCTTCCGATCCCATCCCCTCTACTTGGCTCTCCGAGTCTTCTCTGGCCCTTATTCCCCTTATTCACTCTATGTTTAACTCTAGTCTTCTTTCCGGTTCCTTCCCCTCTCTTTGGAAGCACGCTTTGATTAGACCCATCCTTAAAAAGCCCACCTTGGACCCCTCCATCCCTGCCAACTGGCGTCCTATTTCCAGCCTCCCATTTCTTTCCAAACTCCTGGAGAAATTGTTTTTTGTTCAGCTTTCCTCTCTCCTTGACGCCACCCTTTCCCTTCACCCCCGTCAGTCTGGTTTCCGTCCCAGGCACAGCACGGAATCTATTCTCCTCTCTGTTATGAATGAACTTCACTCCGCACACGATCGTGGCTCTGTCTCTATTGCAGTCTATTGCAGTCTCTTCCGCGTTTGATCTCATCGATCATCGCACCCTGCTCTCATGTCTCTGCGACACTGGGATCTCTGGCACTGTTCTCCACTGGTTTCGCTCCTTCTTGACTAACAGATCATTCTCTGTCACCGCCGGATCCTCTTCCTCTCCCACTTACCTGTGGGGTTCCTCAGGGTTCAGTTCTAGCCCCTCTTCTGTTTAATGTCTTCCTTGCTCCCCTCACTCTTCTAGTGCAGCAATCCGGTGTTTCAGCCTACTATTACGCAGATGATATTCTTCTTCTCTACCACACTTGCCCGCTTTCACCCGATCTCTCCCCTCTCAATTCCTGTTTATCCTCCATTGCTTCCTGGATGTCCTCTAACTTTCTTCACCTCAATCCTTCTAAGACCCAAGCCATCTGGTTCACCCTCGGTGGCCCCATACCTTCGATTTCCCCATTGCTCTCTTCCACTTCCATTCCTGTTGTCCCCTCCCTGCACTACCTCGTGGTCGTCCTGGATTCAGCCCTCTCCTTCCATGAACATCTGTCTCTTGTAGTCCAGCGTTCTTTTCTCTCTCTCAGGCAGTTGCGGGCTCTTCGCCCCTTTCTTCCTGTTTCTGCCTTGACCACCCTACTTCTTTCACTCACTCTTTCCCGCTTGGATCATTGCAATGTCTGCTTTGCTGGTCTCCCTCAACGCCAACTCCGAAGGCTACAGCTTATCCAAAACTCCGCTGCCTGGCTACTTACTAATGCTTCCCGTTATGATCACATTTCTCCCCTTTTTATTGGTCTCCACTGGCTTCCCATCTCCTACCGGATTCAATTTAAAATCCTCACTTTCGTTTACAAGGCAATACATACTGGTGTCCCATGCTATCTTTCTAACTTGGTCCGTCTTCATGCCCCTCAACGCTCCCTGCGCTCCATCCATGTTAACCGTATGTTTCTTCCCCCCCCCCCCCCCCCTGCCTCTGCTCACCTCGAATCCGCCCGTTCCTCTGCCTTTTTTTTCCTTGATCCCAGGCTCTGGAACTCGCTCCCCCCTGCCCTCCGTCTTGAATTATCCTTTTGTAAATTTAAAGCCGGTCTGAAGACCCACCTTTTTTGTACTGCCTACGATCTTCCCTTTCCCTCCTCCATCCCTACAGACCCCTCATAGGTTGTCTCGTTTTCCTCAGTTTGTCAGTCTGTCTATCTCTGACCTACTCTTCTGTTCTCTCTCCTTTCTCTACCTCTGTCCCTTTCCTATTGCACTAATGGAGTTCTATTTCCTCTATCCTCTCTTTCTAGCAGCAATGTTATGCCCCTTATTTTAAGCCTGTTGTAAACCGCGCTGGTGTCTTTGGCGTGTGCGGTATATCAAGAAACGAATAAAGATAAAGATATCTGTTGCAGGATTTTATGGGTTTCCCCCCTTATTATCCTCTGTATGCCTTGCTTTGATTCCTCTCATCTGCCATTTATGTTTTTAGCCTTTAAATTTTTGTGTGAACTGCTGTGATATGTTTTTGAATGTTAGTATATAAAGCTCCGCAATAAACATGAACAGTATATACAGTAAGAAACAAACAAAATAAATAAATAAATATGGCCAAATAAGAGGCAGCGTGGAAAACTCCAGCTAATGGCAGACGGCAGAAGAGTCAGAAAGTTCTGGAAAACAAGTGCATTTAGGAGTTGGTGTGAGAAGGGTGAGTGCATACATTTTCATTTGCCATAAGAGAGAAGTGAGGGTGGATGACTATCCAAGAGACAAATAGCTTGGGAGTGGAGGAACATGTCAGATCACTAACCTTAATAAAAGCAGCATGAGTCAAAATCAGAGGCTTGGGAGTCAGAATCAGTAGAGCAAGAGTCAGAATGCACTAGTGATAGGGTCTGCAGAAGGATGCAGTAGGCGCTGATACTTTGCTTTTCATTCCCCTGGTCTTCTCTAATTGGGGATTACGCAGACCCTCGCTCCTGCCTCCCTATAGACTGAATGGCAAGTAGTCCAGCTCTGAGTGCACATCCCAGGCGGCTATTCCCTGCTATCTTGGGCAGAGGTACTTTGGGCATCCTGTCTGAGTCATAGGACACAAGGTCAGTCTACTGCACCTAGGGAGAGAACATCGTAAAATCCCTCCAGCAGTGTGCCTGGGTATCTGAAGCACTCCGCCATCTTAGTCAGCCACCTGGGGCCAGTCAGAGCAACTGCTGGACTCTTCCAATCAAATGCTTGCACTGTGCTTCACAGTTCGTCTAAGACCACAGTAACGCAGCCCCAGAGAGGATTTGCTTAATCTGTTCCCATGCACCCTTTGTGTTTTATGAGCATCAGACAATCGTGAGGAATGTGCACTGTGCTAATATGACGAGGATTTTCTTCTGAAGACTATCTTGTTTATAAAACGAGTCCTCTCGAACAGAAAGCACGTACCTCTAGCTTTAGATCTAATTGCCCCAATTCCGCAGGGTGCTACGTGACAGGATTTTAAGAGTCTGATATATTGTGTCTTTGCTTTGCAGAATCCGGTGAGAGGAGCAGAGGTGAGTGGAGTGTTACGCTGAATGGATATTTCCTCCAGTGATTCTGATCATCTTTGTTTCAGGAGTAGCGGCTTGTTATTGGTCAACCAACTTGAGTGTTTTATCGAGTGTGAATCAGAGCGCTGTATCCAAGCCTGGGCCATTGTACTTCTGTACATGTTGTCACTGATGTGATACAACCATGACAGTCTGACATTGGGAAATTATGAAAGATAGAATTAACTAAATCACAGTCTTTTTCAAATAAAAATTGAATATTGATTCCAATTAAGAAAATGTAAATGAGACGAGAAATAAAAGTCAGAAAGGGTGAGGAGTTCTTTCAGATCTGTGATGTAGTGGAAGGCAACTCTCTTTAGCAGGATTCTGCTGTATAGAGGGATACAAACTTTGTACTGAGGTCTTTTTTCTCCTTGCAATTTTTATGTTTTTCATTGCTTTTTATAAGCCATAGCAGTTATTGCCAGTTTCCCAAAGGAATTTTTAATAAAGGATATAAGAATAGTCTTAGAATAAGATTTTTGTAGTAGAGGACATTTAGGATTAGTATAGAACTAAGAGCTTTTTTAGGATTTGCGGCATAGTTATTACCAGAAAGTCCCTGGTTTCACCGGGCACCAGGGAGAGCTCCTAAATGCTGTCTCAGAGGGCGAGCACCAGAGCTACAATAAGGCGGAATCCAATAAGTTCTTTTAGGAAAAGAGCAGGAACCGTGCTGTGGCAGCAGGGATGAGGACATGCGTTCATTTAACCCCTTCATGCCTCAATCAAGTATCGACATAATTGTTCCTCCCCATGTGAGCAAAAATTGTATTATTAGTAGTAGATATGTCCATGAATGATTAATCCCTTATATTCTGCAGCTTTTGAGCTCCTGTCCTTAGTGCTGATGAATATAAGACTATACTGTAAGAACCTACTGGATCAGATCAAAGATCCGCCAAGCTCAGTGTCCTGTTTCCAGCAGTGGTTAATCCAGGTCACAAGTATCTGGCAGGATCCCAAAAGTTAGACAGATTCCATGCTACTTATCCCAGAGATAAGCAGTGGATCTCCCCCAGTCTGTCTTAATAATGGTTTATGCACTTTTCCTCCAGGAACTATCCAAACACTAGCAGCTTTTACTAAATCCTCTGGCAACGAATTCCAGAGCTTAATTGCATACCTGGCCTGAGCCAGTTTTGCAGAAGCTGAGGAGCCTCCATTACGCTAAGAGCACATTTTTCTATTTTCTCTGCTGGCTTAAACCTATCAATTGTAACTGTTTATTTTTGGGGGGATCACTATTATAGCTGTTAACTGTGGTTTTAGACTAAGCTTGGGGGCATCTGGACTGCTTTCCTTGTATAGACTTACATCAGATAGCAGTGTGTGCCCACGGTTCAGGAACAGTCTATTGTCCAGAGACACTTAGGTTCCCGCCCACCCTACCCCTCACCCCACCCACCCCAGGGGCTACATTGCCTTTATAGTAGTCACATAAGTGCCATCTAACCTTTCTTACTTGGGTTAAAAGTCCACATCTTCTTCATCCTTTCTTCTTCTTCCTCTTCTGGGACTGCTTAACCAACATGTCATGTATTCAGTGCAATAACTGCGGTACTTTCATTTCAAGATGAATCATTTGGAGCCTAAGAGCTTGTCCTATGTGCCTCAGGTCAGCTGCCATGCATGACAAACTGACTACTAAGGAAAAACCTAGCTGACATGCATAAAGAAGTGCCTCTACTGAGGGAGGAAATAGCTGCAATGAAACGCACCTCTTCTATGATACAAACTGAACAAAGTCCACCACCGCTCCCACAAAGAATCAAACACCCCAGGAACAAATGGATCACAGTGGGTTCTGGAAGATTGCGACCTGTAATGCTGAGACATCCTATACATCAAGAGATATCCCTGCATAAGGCCTTCTCTGCCTTGGCTAATGAGGATGCTCAATCCAATGAAACTGAAGGGCCCTTAAATGAGTCAGACAATGCCCAATCTCCTGCTAAAGCACCAAATATGAAGAAAACCTCACCAAACAGAAAACTGCTACTACTTGCAGATTCCATCATCAGAGGCACCAACTTGGGAACACAGTTCAAAGGAGAGAAGATAGTCATGTGCCTACCAGGCTCGACAGCCAGCAGGAATACAAACCAAATTGTTGAAGTACTTAGCAAAAAAAGTGAACACGCCAAACTTGATGTTGTTATCCACTGGGGCACAAATGACCTGGCTAGAAACAGTGCTTCTTCAGCCCAAAAGGACTTCCAATCTCTGGGAGAGAAACTCAAGCCCATTGTGAACACTTTTACATTTTCAGAGGTTCTACCTGTTCTTGGTAAGGGGACAAAAAGGCTGCATCGCATTAACAGCTTTAATACATGGCTCCAGACCTGGTGCAAACAAGAAGGATTCAGATTTATTGGTGACTGGGGAAACAGATGGACCAACAAGAGGCTATACTGTGCTGATGGACTACATCTCTCTGTCGCAGGGAAAATAATCTTAAGTGAAAAATTCAGGCACTATGTGGATATGCATTTAAACAAGAAAAAGGGGGTGACGGATGTGGAAGGTCAAGACCGGCATGCCACCCCCTGCAAAAGCAGAATAATATCAGAAACAGCCACACTTTTAAACCACACATCACAAACAAGTGGGAAGATGTGGGCAGAACAAAATCAATGCAAAATACACACAAGCCAGGTAAATGCTGGAAAGCAATGAACACAAATGCTCGAAGCTTAGCCAACAAAGTTCTGGACCTGGAAGCACTAATGGTGGAAATGGATTTGGACATTGTGGCCATTACAGAAACATGGTTTAATGAATCGCATGATTGGGATGTAGCCATAACTGGCTATAATCTATTCAGAAGAGACAGAGAAAATGGAAAAGGAGGAGGAGTAGCCTTGTATGTCAAAAGCAATATTAAAGCTACTGAAATGCAGGGGGCATGGGGAAAAGAAGAAGCGCTCTGGATTGCGTTGGAAAGAGGAGATGGCACTGTCATCCATACTGCTGTAGTCTACAGACCTCTGACTCAGATTGAAGAGATAGATAAAGATTTGATTAAAGATATTGCCAAGATAGCCACAAAGGGGAAAGTAATCATTTTGGGTGACTTTAATCTACCTGATGTGGATTGGATTACTCCTTCTGCACATCTGGAAAGAAGCAAAAAAATTGTAGATGCTCTCCAGGATGCATTCCTTAGACAAATGGTCATGAAACCAACCAGGGAAAGCTCAATGCTGGATTTAGTGCTCACCAACGGTGATAGCGTGTCAAATGTCTGCGTGAGTACCCCTGTGAGCAACAGCAATCATTACACAGTGTGGTTTGAGATAAAAGCCAGGGTACAGGCCAAACATAGCAAGCTCAAAGTCCTAAACTTCAAAAACACTGACTTCAATAAAATGGCCGAGTACCTAAAGGAGGAGATGAAAGGGTGGAAGGAGATAAAGGAAATGGAATTGCAAAGGGATAAACTAAAGGTAGCAATAAAAGGGGCAACGGACAAATATGTTAAAAAAGTAAACAAAAACAAGAGGAGAAGGAATCCTATTTGGTTTTCCAAAGAAGTGGCTGCTCAAATAAAGGCAAAAAACACAGCTTTCGCAAAATTCAAAAGCTTGCCAAAAGAAGAACACAGAAATGAATACAGGATCAAACTCAAAGAGTCAAAAAGAGAAATAAGGATAGCAAAATCAAAGGTAGAGGAAAAGATGGCTAAAGATGTTAAGGGTGGTGACAAAACTTTCTTCAGGTATATTCGGGAAAGGAAGACGATCAGAGTTGGAATTGCAGGACTCAGAAGTGCTGGGAAAAGACTCATGGAAAGTGACACTGAAAAAGCGAAATTGCTAAACAAATACTTCTGCTCTGTTTTTACTAAAGAAAATCCTGGAGATGGACCAGCTGGGACTCCCAAATATAAAAATGGGAATGAAGTAGATATAACACCATTCTCAGAAGATGAGGTGTTGGAACAACTTTCTAAACTGAAAGTGGGCAAAGCCATGGGACCGGATGGGATACATCCCAGGATACTGAAAGAGCTCAGAGAGGTTCTTGCAGGACCGTTAAAGGATGTATTCAACAGATCCTTGGAAACAGGAGAGGTTCCTCAGGACTGGAAAATGGCTGATGTCATACCTCTATACAAAAGTGGTGACAGGGAAGAAGTGTCAAACTACAGACCCGTGAGCCTTACCTCGGTGGCGGGAAAAGTAATGGAGGTGCTCCTGAAAGAGTGAATAGTGAACTTTCTCAGAACCAACAGGTTGCAAGATCCGAGGCAATATGGTTTTACTGAAGGACGGTCTTGCCAAACTAATCTGATTGAGTTCTTTTGACTGGGTGACCAAGGAACTAGATCAGGGGCATGCGATGGATGTCATCTACCTGGATTTCAGCAAAGCCTTTGATACTGTTCCTCATAGGAGGCTTGTCAATAAACTCAGTAGCTTGGGTATGGGTACCAAGATAGTAAACTGGATTAGAAATTGGTTGACTGACAGATGACAGAGGGTGGTGGTACATGGAGCTCACTCAGATGAGAAGGTGATTAGCGGGGTGCCCCAGGGTTTGATCCTGGACCCCACACTGTTCAATGTATTTATGAGTGATATTGCTGAAGGACTGAATGGAAAAGTCTGTCTTTTTGCAGATGACACAAAAATTTGCAACAGAGTGGACTCCCCCGAGGGAGTGAATAACATGAAGAATGATCTACAAAAGCTGGAAGAATGGTCTAATGCTTGGCAATTACGATTTAAGGTGAAAAAGTACAGTGTCATGCACTTAGCAGAAATCCAAGGGAAATGTACGCAATAGGGGGCGAGAGGTTGGTGTGCATGGTTCAGGAAAAAGACCTTGGTGTGATTATCTCTGATGATCTCAGGGTGGCAAAACAGTGCGACAAGGCAGTGGCAAAAGCCAGGAGGATGTTGGGCTGCGTACAAAGAGGGATTACCAGCAGAAAGGAAGAGGTACTTATACCACTGTACAGGTCGCTGGTGAGGCCTCACCTGGAATACTGTGTTCAGTTTTGGAAACCATATCTTGCAAAAGATGTAAAAAGACTGGAAAGTGTTCAGAGGAAGGTGACCAAAATGATTTGGAGCCTGCGTAAGAAACTTTGAGAAGAGACTTGAAGACCTAAATATGTACACTTTGGAGGAGAGGAGGGACAGGGGAGATAGGATTCAGACCTTTAAATACTTTAAGAGGAACGATGAACAAACAAACCTCTTACAAAGACGGGGAAGCTGCAAAACTAGAGGGCATAACATGAAGCTGCAAGGTGGAAAATTGAAAGGCAATGTCAGGAAATATTTTTTCACTGAAAGGGTGGTGGGTGCTTGGAATGCTCTCCCGATGGAAGTGGTGGGGGCAAACACGGTGACGGAATTCAAAACAGCATGGGACAAGCACAGCGGATCCCTTTACAGCAACAGGATAAAAACAAAATAAACGGAACCATCTAACTTCTCAACAAATAGGGGTGTCCTACATGGAGTGGTGAGTCCACCCCTGAATGGAAACATGGGGAGGGGTGACCTGCACAGAGCGTCAGGTGCACCTACTCTTGCCGTATTGCTGGGCAGACTGGATGGACCATGCTGGTCTTTATCTGCCGTCATTTACTATGTTACTAAATAATTATGCATCCCCTTTATCAATGGTGGCCCTTCTCTGTACCTTTTCTAATTCTGCTATAGCTTTTTAGAGATTTGGTGACCAGAATTGCACACAATACTCAGGTGCGGGGTGCACCATGGAATGATACAGAGATATTATGATATTCTGTTTTATTCTCCATTCCTTTCTTTATCATTTATAGCATACTGTTTTCTTTCTCCATGGACAAGCAGGAAGTAAGTCCTCATGTCTGGGTGATGTCACCGCTGGAGCCCCACGCATAGGAAGCTTTTGGAAGCTGCATCACACATGAGCGCCGGCCTTCCCAAATGCCATGGTGTGTCTTCTCCAGTCTTCTTTTTTCTACGGAGCCCTAGGACATATCCTGCAGTAGCGGGAAAAACATTTTTTCTGTTGTCATCTCTTTGGGGTTCATTTCTGAATATTTTGAACACCTGTCATTGGTTAGTTGGCTTCCAGACTATTTTTTGTTTTCTCTTTTGTTTTTTTGTCTTTTTTGTGCTTTCCCTTGCCGGGCCTTTTCCTGCCATTGGCACAATCAAGGCCTTCAACCTTGCCAACACGGTCTTCCCGGACATATCTAAGTCAGTAAGTGACTTTAAGAAATGCACATAATGTGGCCGCACCAGTTTGGTCACAGACTAGTACAATTGTTGCCTGCAGTGCCTTGGGCCTGATCACCAACCCGTTTCCTGCAACCTTTGCCTCCAGATGACGAGGAGGGGCCTGAAGGGCCTGGAAGAGCAGAAGGAGTCCCTCTTCCGAATCTCAGATTCAGCATCCTCGGCCCCTGCATCAGTGACCCCATTGAGGAGTTCCGTCAAGGCATCGACTGTGAGGGACACCCGGATGCATTCGGACCTGAGGGGATGTGACATTGAGCGGCGACCCTCTACCGATATCTGACACTGATCCCATTAATGTTGAAGGGGGCACCTGAGCATAGGGACAAGCCCTGGGTGCATCGACCTTGCAGCCCTTCTCGGCACAATGTGGACAGCGAGCCACCAAGCTTCCTCAGTGGGAAGAATCAACCCCCAGATGTTGGGTCTTAGGTCCAGCTCCTGCCCACTGGCCCTTCTGTCCATTCAGGCTATCTGCAAATATGAGACTATCTCGGTGCTGCTGTATGCTGAAGATGCTGAATCCGTGGAGTCCCTAGAGGGATGACCCTTGATGTTCTTCCAGTTCTCCAGTTTTGTTGCCCTATTGGGCTTTTGCCTCCTTGTTTTTCAGAGGTTGTAGCTTGGGAGTCCCATATGTGAGCACTTACTTCCTGCTTGTCCACAGAGAAAGCGTAGTTACTCGCCTGTAGCAGGTGTTCTCCATGGACCACAGGAATAAGTCCTCACAACCTTCCCACTTCCCCAAGGAGTTGCTTTTTGGGCTACTGATTTGACATTTGACTGGAGAAGATGGCGCCACGGCAGGTGTGCATGTGCAATGCAGCTCCCAAAACCTTCAAATGGAAGCTTGGGAGTGTTCTGCATGGGGCTCCATTGCTGACAGCATCCATACATGAGGACTTATTCATGCTGTCCACGGAGAACACCTGCTACAGGTGAGAAACTACACCTTCCTATCTGCCACTGCACACTGAGCAGAGTATTTCAATGTATTATCCATGATGATGCCTAGATCCTTTTCCTGGGTGCTGACTCCTAATGTGGAACCTTACATCGTGTAGCCGTACTTTGGGTTGTTTTTCCCTAGGTGCAACTTTGCATTTGTCCACATTAAATTTCATCTGCCATTTGGGTGCTGAGTTTCCCAGTTTCTCAAGGTCTTCTTGCAATTTATCACAATCCTCTTGTGAATTAACAACTTTGAATAATTTTGTGTCATCTGCAAATTTAATCACCTCACTCATTTTTCCTATTTCCAGGTCATTTATAAAGATGTTAAAAGACAACGGACCCAGTACAGATCCCTGGAGTGCTCCACTGTCCATCTTTCTCCAATGATGAAATTGACTGATTAGCCTTATGCTCTGTTTTCTATCTTTTAACTGGTTCCTAGTCCACAACACAACATTTCTTCCTACCTCATGACATTTTAATTCCCTCAAGAGTCTCTCAGGAGGGATTTGGAAAATATTGTCTGAAAATACAGATACATTATATCAAGCAGCTCTCCTGTAGCTACATATTTATTCCAGGTACCGAGAACTTGTTGGAGATAAAATTTAAGATATGTTACCAACACTTTTGTCCCACTATAAGACAACAGGTTTATGAAGTAAAATGCTGCCTCCCCCTTCTTCTGCTCAAATTTCAGAGGCATTTTTGGCTACTGCTTCTTCCAGTTTTTCCAAAAATGCAAGTGTGGAAAAGTCAGATGTCCCCTCTCCCTCTTCAGCAGTTTTAAGATGCTCTTTCTAGACCTTCCTATCTCTCTGGGGGCAGCATTAGGAGCCGTCCTTGGTACCTGCTTTCCCTCTAGGAGGGGCATTAGGAGCCGTCCCTGGTACCTGCTTTCCCTCTAGGAGTGGCATTAGGAGCTGTCCCTGGTACCTGCTTTCCCTCTAGGAGTGTCAGAAACAACAAACCAAGGGGTCTCAGTAGGATAAGAGCACTGCTGCTAAGGCATACGCCAAATCACAGCAATAGTGCTTTGTCACATCAGCGACCTCGAAAAAATCACTCCAAAACAGAGTACTAGTCCACGTTATTCTTTCTCATGAAAAAATAAATGTAAATTAAACGACTCAATGTACTCAACTTTCAAAACTGGACTAGAAACGCTGCGTTGCACTATGATCCCAACATACATCCCCGGTACCATCAAGACGTTTCACAACGGTTTCTTCAGGGGACCGCTAAAACACTGCAAAGACAAACAAACAAACCATCACCTTCACACCAACTAAAATATTCTCCATCACCGATGCTTAAAAATAAAAAATACCAACTATAAACACCTACCGATCATGCTGCCCACGTTCTCTCACAAAGCGGCTCAACACAATTCACTTCAGTGACTACTGCAGCCTGCCGCACCGAACAAAAACGCCGCGCATGCGGAAAGCCCACAAAGACTCCATCTTTAAAGCCCCTAAAGCAAAAAGTAAACAGCCACACTCGCCTATCAACAACCTCTATGTCACAAAATCATCTACAACCCACTAAACATGCATAACCTAACTCCACCCCAACAAACTTCAAAATAAGAAAAAGAAGAAAAAGAACACTCGCCACATTAACTAACTTATCCATCATACAAATATCCACCAATAAAAATAGCAGTGGCAGTACTGCCGATAATATCAAACTCTCAAAACACAATCGTTTTAAAAACCCCAGTCTATGAAACCAACTAAAAACACGCTGACCACTCAATGCTACTGTTTAAACCCATCGGGGTCAGAGTATTTAATCGATAGATCAATCTCTGCTCTCTCTTAACCAGTATCTGATCTAAAGTTTTACCTTGTCCACCACTAATCACTTGTTCTAAACATAAACATCGTAGCTGCTCAAAGACATGACCCTTTTGCACACAATGTGAAACTATGGGAGCCTCAAGGATCTTGCGATTCAGGCGGCTCCGATGTTCCCTCATGCATGCATGAAAAGAACGTATAGTCTTACCTATATAACAGAAACCACATGGACATAATATTGCATACACTACGTTAGTTGAGTCACAAGTGGTCTGGCATTTCAATCGTACTGTTACACCCTGATGACGAAAAACATCAGCAGTGATTGTGATGACACAGATATCACATGTTCCACAACTGCTATGTCCTACCATTAGAGGAGCTGGTGATCCGCCTGTAAGAGGTGGCAAAATTGCAGGACTCAGCAATTCCTTTAAATTACGGTCCCTTTGCCACACGCACCTAACCGTTTTATTCACAAGACCAGGGACTGCAGCCAATATATTACTATGTTTTATAAGAATCTTTTGAATTCCACCACTTAAAGGAGAATACTTCGTAATTAAATTTACATGAGTCCCATCGAAATCAGTCTTCCCGCGGATGGATTTCATATCTAACAGTGCAGCCCGATGATTAAACAACGCCCTGGAATAAGCTTGCTTGACTATAGAGCAGGGATAACCTCACTGTATAAAGCTGTTATATATGTATATGTATATATATATATATATACATATACATATATAATATACATATATACATATATGTATCGTTTAAAGCTATCGCAACATGTAAATAGTTACCCTGTATGGTCCAAGTTCTAACTCCTGTTATAATGTAAACTCAAACAGTCTTGACTGCACTGAGCCCTTGTTGTTGAATGTAAACCGCACTGATAACATATAGCGCGGTATATAAGAATTGTTAAATAAATAAATAAAATAACAGTTTTGATTTCTTTTTAAAATCAGCCTTATCGGAGCAGTTACGCCTAAAACGTAAAAACTGAGAAAAGGGGAGCCCTGCCTTCAGCCGTTGAGGATGCATACTCCCAAATTGAAGGAAAGTAACCTTATCAGTGGGCTTTTTAAAGACAGTTGTTGACCAACCGTTCACATCCCTCACCACACAAACATCAAGATAATTGAGTGTGTCACTATGATAAGTATACGTAAATTTTATATTTTCATCACAATTATTCACCCATTCTAAAAAAACTTTCAGAGATTCTACAGTCCCCTTCCACAAAAGAAAAATGTCATCTATATATCTCCTCCACAACAAAATGTGGGAGGAATATGTAGATGAGACCACCCATTTCTGTTCAAAAAACGCCATATAGAAGTTGCATACAGAGATGAATGGCTAGCAGAAAAAAGGAGGTGATAATGCCTCTGTATAAGTCTTTAGTGCAACCTCATTTGGAATATAGTGTGCAATTCTGGAGACCGCACCTTCAAAAGGATGTGAACAGGATGGAGTCAGTGCAGAGGGTGACTACTAAAATGATTAGTGGTCTTCATTATAAAGCATATGAAGACAGACTTAAGGATCTTAATATGTACACCTTAGAGGAAAGGCGGGATAGAGGTGATATGATTGAGATGTTTAAATTCCTCCGTGGCATAAATGTTCAGGGAGAGAGCCTCTTTCAATTGAAAGCAAGTTCTACTACGAGGGAACATGGGATGAGGGTGAAGGGAGATTGATTCAGGAGTGATATGCGGAAATATTTCTTTATAGAAAGAGTGGTGGATCCGTGGAATAGTCTCCCAGTGGAGGTGGTAGAGATGAGGACAGTAACTGAATTCAAAAAAGCATGGGACAAACACAGAGGAGGATCTCTAAAGGAAAAAAGGGGACTGTTGTAGTTGTAGATATGGAAGGACAGACTAGATAGTCCATGTGGTCTTTTTCTGTCGTCATATTTCTATGTTTCTATGTATATTGCAGGGGCTTAAGGAAAGGTTATGTGATCCTATAATGTGACTCTGCCAGGAGTAATTTAGTGAAGTATGTTATACAACTGCAAAGGGTGGATCTACTGCATGCTAAGTGCATGACACTGTACTTTTTCGCATTAATTTCAATGGGACTCATGTAAATTTAATTACGAAGTATTCTCTTTTAAGTGGTGGAATTCAAAAGATTCTTAAAAAACATAGTAATATATTGGCTGCAGTCCCTGGTCTTGTGAATAAAACGGTTAGGTGCGTGTGGCAAAGGGACCGTAATTTAAAGGAATTGTTGAGTCCTGCAATTTTGCCACCTCTTACGGGCGGATCACCAGCTCCTCTAATGGTAGGACATAGCAGTTGTGGAACATGTGATATCTGTGTCATCACACTCACTGCTGATGTTTTTCGTCATCAGGGTGTAACAGTACGATTGAAATGCCAGACCACTTGTGACTCGACTAACGTAGTGTATTCAATATTATGTCCATGTGGTTTCTGTTATATAGGTAAGACTATACGTTCTTTTCGTGCACGCATGAGGGAACATCGGAGCCGCCTGAATCGCAAGATCCTTGAGGCTCCCATAGTTTCACATTGTGTGCAAAAGGGTCATGTCTTTGAGCAGCTACAATGTTTATGTTTAGAACAAGTGATTGGTGGTGGAGAAGGTAAAACTTTAGATCAGATACTGGTTAAGAGAGAGCAGAGATTGATCTATCGATTAAATACTCTGACCCCGATGGGTTTAAACAGTAGCATTGAGTGGTCAGCGTGTTTTTAGTTGGTTTCATAGACTGGGGTTTTTAAAACGATTGTGTTTTGAGAGTTTGATATTATCGGCAGTACTGCCACTGCTATTTTTATTGGTGGATATTTGTATGATGGATAAGTTAGTTAATGTGGTGAGTGTTCTTTTTCTTCTTTTTCTTCTTTTGAAGTTTCTTGGGGTGGAGTTAGGTTATGCATGTTTAGTGGGTTGTAGATGATTTTGTGACGTAGAGGTTGTTGATAGGCGAGTGTTTCTGTTTACTTTTTGCTTTAGGGGCTTTAAAGATGGAGTCTTTGTGGGCTTTCCGCATGCACGGCGTTTTTGTTCGGTGCGGCAGGCTGCAGTAGTCACTGAAGTGACTTGTGTTGAGCCGCTTTGTGAGAGAACGTGGGCAGCATGATCGGTAGGTGTTTATAGTTGGTATTTTTTATTTTTAAGCATCGGTGATGGAGAATATTTTAGTTGGTGTGAAGGTGATGGTTTGTTTGTTTGTCTTTGCAGTGTTTTAGCGGTCCCCTGAAGAAACCGTTGTGAAACGTCTTGATGGTACCGGGGATGTACGTTGGGATCATAGTGCAACGCAGCTTTTCTAGTCCAGTTTTGAAAGTTGAGTAGATTGAGTACATTGAGTCATTTAATTTACATTTATTTTTTCATGAGAAAGAATAACGTGGACTAGTACTCTGTTTTGGAGTGATTTTTTCGAGGTCGCTGATGTGACAAAGCACTATTGCTGTGATTTGGCGTATGCCTTAGCAGCAGTGCTCTTTTCCTACTGAGACCTCTTGGTTTGTTGTTTCTGATCCTTCACAGTGGTTAAAGTGAACGATAATATTTTTTCATGTGTCATTTGTGATCATTCTAACACAAGAGGCCAATAATTTTTTTGTGTGAGCACAATAATGGCTGGTCCAGATGGATGGAAGGATATATTCAGTTTCACTCATGATCACATCATGAGTCTAACTAAAGAAAAGACTCCTTTTGCCCAGCTTGATACACAGTTGGAATTCTCCCATGATGTGACGTGGGATGCTTTACTTAAGTTGCAGAAGAAGAAAGTGAGAATGGAATTACATCGCTTTTCCCTTATAGAATACATCAATCGTCAACAAATCCCGAGAGGATTACATGTGTACAAAGAACCTAGAAAGCCTACAATGGAAGTTGAATTTGTAGAACAGTGGAATAAGATCTTGAATAAGTGTTCCCTAGACCTCATGGTTTTAATTGTGGGTACGGCAAAAAAAGATTTAGAGAAGCTTGCTGAAGAGGTGAATGTGATGGAGGCTAGCCTAAAGTCTATTGAGTCTGAAGGGTTTTTTTCCGTTAAAGTAGAAGACATAAAGAAACAGCTTGGAACTTTTCATCAGGAGGTCATGGCAACTAAATTGAAGAAGCTCAAACGTGATTATATGGATTACACTGTGGGATATGTTTATCCCTGGATGGACAGTAAACGTAAATTAAAGAGGTCTGCTAAGCGTCTTAATTTTGAAGGCATGTCGGATGACACTTTATCCACTGATTCTACTAAGTCCTCTAAGGATGGCGAGGATTTTTTAGATGGCGAAAAAGACAAGATAAAAAGGAAGAAAAAGGAGTCCGATTGTCTAAAACAGCGCGAACCTGCTACCCTGAAGAAAAAATGATGGCTACCCATAGTGTGTCGTCGGGTCAAGATTTGGTGGTGAACATCTCGAGAAAAGAACTTTCTCAAACAGAGGTGGATCTATTGAATAAAGGCTTGTCATATGTGCCCAGCATGCGTTTTGATTCTTTTCAATTTAGAATAGACTTTGAAGCCCTCATACGAAAATTGAGTTTAAAAAGTTATTTTGCAGAAGCTTCCCCTTTAGGGCCGGATCAAAATCAGCAGGATCCGCTTGAGCAGAGTTTGGGTAGAATACGGCTACCACTCAAATCTACGTGGTCGCACCCGGGCCCTCTTCATCCAGCACTGGAAGTTTTTAAAAAGTTAGTACTGCAGGATATACATCACCTTGAAATGACCCATAAATTACAACGAACAGCACTTACTGTGGGTGAGCGTAAGGCTTTGATTGATCTGTGCACTCGGACTGATATCGTTATAAGAAGAGCTGATAAGGGAGGGAGCAGTAGTCGCACTAGCGAGAGATGATTATGTCACAGAGGCGTTATCTCAACTACAAGATCCTGTAACTTATTCGTTGTTGCAGTCTGATCCTTTACAGGATTTACAGAATGAGATTTATCAACTCACTTCAGTAGCATTACAGGGTCATCTTATGACAAAACAGGAATTTCAATTTTTGAATGTTAAAGCTCCCAGTACGGCTAAACTGTATCTTCTCCCCAAAATTCACAAAGATTTGGCGAAACCCCAGGGTAGACCGATAGTGTCTACCCGTGGTAGCGTCTTGGAGCCGTTGTCCACTTTTGTGGATTCTTTTTTGCGTCCTTTGCTTGTGACAGTCCCATCCTATTTGAAGGACACCACTCATTTTTTGAATGTAATTGAGGAAGCTCATGTGTGGGCAAGTCATTCAGATGTCCTGTTAGTCACGCTGGATGTCGTTTCATTATATACCAATATACCGCAGGGGTCAGCTTTAGAGGTAGTAGAACAGGTATTACGCCAGCGAGGAGACATGTCAGAGACCAAACGTGATTTTCTTATTAGCTTGGCTAGATTGGCAATTTATCACAATTATTTTGTATTTCAGGGAGTCCTTTACCAACAAAATTCAGGTGTTGCCATGGGTGCAACATGTGCCCCTTCTATAGCTAACTTCTATATGGGTTTTTTTGAACAGAAATGGGTGGTCTCATCTACATATTCCTCCCACATTTTGTTGTGGAGGAGATATATAGATGACATTTTTCTTTTGTGGAAGGGGACTGTAGAATCTCTGAAAGTATTTTTTAGAATGGGTGAATAATTGTGATGAAAATATAAAATTTACGTATACTTATCATAGTGACACACTCAATAATCTTGATGTTTGTGTGGTGAGGGATGTGAACGGTTGGTCGACAACTGTCTTTAAAAAGCCCACTGATAAGGTTACTTTCCTTCAATTTGGGAGTATGCATCCTCAACAGCTGAAGGCAGGGCTCCCCTTTTCTCAGTTTTTACGTTTTAGGCGTAACTACTCCGATAAGGCTGATTTTAAAAAGAAATCAAAACTGTTATATAATAGCTTTATACAGCGAGGTTATCCCTGCTTTATAGTCAAGCAAGCTTATTCCAGGGCGTTGTTTAATCATAGGGCTGCACTGCTAGATATGAAATCCACCCGTGGGAAGAGTGATTTCGATGGGACTCATGTAAATTTAATTACGAAGTATTCTCCTTTAAGTGGTGGAATTCAAAAGATTCTTATAAAACATAGTAATATATTGGCTGCAGTCCCTAGTCTTGTGAATAAAACGGTTAGGTGCGTGTGGCAAAGGGACCGTAATTTAAAGGAATTGTTGAGTCCTGCAATTTTGCCACCTCTTACAGGCGGATCACCAGCTCCTCTAATGGTAGGACATAGCAGTTGTGGAACATGTGATATCTGTGTCATCACACTCACTGCTGATGTTTTTCGTCATCAGGGTGTAACAGTATGATTGAAATGCCAGACCACTTGTGACTCGACTAACGTAGTGTATGCAATATTATGTCCAAGTGGTTTCTGTTATATAGGTAAGACTATACGTTCTTTTCGTGCACGCATGAGGGAACATCGGAGCCGCCTGAATCACAAGATCCTTGAGGCTCCCATAGTTTCATATTGTGTGCAAAAGGGTCATGTCTTTGAGCAGCTACGATGTTTATGTTTAGAACAAGTGATTGGTGGTGGACAAGGTAAAACTTTAGATCAGATACTGGTTAAGAGAGAGCAGAGATTGATCTATCGATTAAATACTCTGACCCCGATGGGTTTAAACAGTAGCATTGAGTGGTCAGCGTGGTTTTAGTTGGTTTCATAGACTGGGGTTTTTAAAACGATTGTGTTTTTGAGAGTTTGATATTATCGGCAGTACTGCCACTGCTATTTTTATTGGTGGATATTTGTATGATGGATAAGTTAGTTAATGTGGCGAGTGTTCTTTTTCTTATTTTGAAGTTTCTTGGGGTGGAGTTAGGTCATGGATGTTTAGTGGGTTGTAGATAATTTTGTGACATAGAGGTTGTTGATAGGTGAGTGTGGCTGTTTACTTTTTGCTTTAGGGGCTTTAAAGATGGAGTCTTTGTGGGCTTTCCACATGCGCTGCGTTTTTGTTCGGTGAAGTGAATTGTGTTGAGCCGCTTTGTGAGAGAACGTGGGCAGCATGATCGGTAGGTGTTTATAGTTGGTATTTTTTTATTTTTAAGCATCGGTGATGGAGAATATTTTAGTTGGTGTGAAGGTGATGGTTTGTTTGTTTGTCTTTGCAGTGTTTTAGCGGTCCCCTGAAGAAACCGTTGTGAAACGTCTTGATGGTACCGGGGATGTACGTTGGGATCATAGTGCAACGCAGCGTTTCTAGTCCAGTTTTGAAAGTTGAGTACATTGAGTCGTTTAATTTACATTTATTTTTTCATGAGAAAGAATAACGTGGACTAGTACTCTGTTTTGGAGTGATTTTTTCGAGGTTGCTGATGTGACAAAGCACTATTGCTGTGATTTGGCGTATGCCTTAGCAGCAGTGCTCTTTTCCTACTGAGACCTCTTGGTTTGTTGTTTCTGATCCTTCACAGTGGTTAAAGTGAACGATAATATTTTTTCATGTGTCATTTGTGATCGTTCTAACACAAGAGGCCAATAATTTTTTGTGTTCCCTCTAGGAGTGGCATTAGGGGCTGTCCCTGGTACCTGCTTTCCCTCTAGGAGTGGCATTAGGGAGACGTCCCTGGTACCTGCTTTCCCTCTAGGAGTGGCATTAGGAGCCGTCCCTGGTACCTGCTTTCCCTCTAGGAGTTACAAAAATTATCCTATAGACAAGGTAAAAAAAAACACCAAGAAACAAAAACCCTGTGTAGCAAGGCACATAGATCCCCTATTTTCTGTCAAATTTTTGTCAGAAATGCCAGCACAGTGTACGGGAAACACACCCAACACCACTGTGACTTTTCCTTTTAATAAAGTAGAACTTTCTTAAAATTTAGCAGCTTTACTTAGCTGAAAAATAGTTGAATGAGTAGGCTGCTCCTCAAACAATCCGCTGTATGCCAAATGCCGACGTGTCACGTTTCGGGTGCATCCAACTACGGCACCCTGCTTCAGGTTAGGCAGTGCGCGGGAAATCAGCCAACTGTGAGCACCAAAAGAGGGAACTATTTAAACAGTCCTTTCTTCAGTCACGAGAGCAACAGCCCCCAATCACAAGTCCCCTGTATAAGATAGCAAACAGTTCTCCAGCCAATCACAAAAGTAAGTTAGGGGAGGAGCCATCAACAAGGGAACCCCCTGACATTCCGAAAGGCTGAGAAACAAAGTTATGCTTTAAATCACTCCATCGTGTGTCAGTCCTCCTGTGCATTAAGACCTGATGGATAGACCATATTAGGTAAGAACCATCTTTATTCAGATCACAAAAGTAGATTAGGGGAGGAGCCACAGACAGGAAAACCCCCTGCCATTCAGAAAAGCCGAGAGGCAAAGTTGTACTTTAAATCACTCCATCGTATGCCAGTCCACTTGTGCATTGAGACCCGATGGATGGACCGTATTGAGTAGAAAAATCCATCTTTGTTCAGATCGTTGTAAGACTTGGATTCGATTTCCACCACGCGGGTTCATAGGCACATAGTCCAAAATTCGCCAGTGTAAAGAATCAAAAACATGAGCATTCTGCAAACAGTGTTCAACAATGGGCGCTGATAAAGATTTGGTACGGAGGTGTGAGGCATGCTCTCCCAAACGTACTTTAAAAGGTCTAATGGTGCGACCCACATAGTAGAGATCACATGGGCAAATGACAAGATAAACTACAAAATCAGTAGCACAAGAAGTGCGCCAACGAGAACTGTAAGATTTCAAAGTATGCTTGTCAAGCCACATGGGCCCCTCCAATGTATTCGCACAAAAGTTGCAAGATGTACATACAAAATGACCCGGATCGGGGTGCGATTTCAGAGGGCGATCAAGTTCTGCCGTGGTATGTACCACAAGATCCCGTAAATTTGCTCTGCGGGAATAAGCCAACTGTAGCCGTTTATCCCGAAAGCAAGAGTGTACCCCCAAAACAGGCCAAAATTTATGAAGGAGTTTGGCCACTAAAGGTGTACCCTTCATAAAAGGGAGTACCCCCGTTATTTGTTCCACAGAGGCTTCAGAGGTTGGAGGGGAAAAATCAATCAGCCATTCCCTATGAGCATAGCGGGCCCGTTTATAGGCAGTTTTAATCAACCCTTCAGGATAGCCTCGTTGTAAAAGGCGAGAACTTAGATCTTTAGCACATAGTTTGAAATCCTGCAAAGAAGAACAATTCCGGCGTAGTCGAAGAAACTGGCCATAAGGGAGGCCCCCTCTTTAAAGCCAACGGATGAAAGCTGTCATATCTCAAAAGCGTATTTCGCTGGACTTCCTTTCTATAAAGAGAAGTAGAAAAAACATCAGGAGTGAGAGCTATCGTGATATCGAGAAACTGAATACAAGATTCATGGACTTGAGCAGAAAACTGTATATTTGATTTAAACGTATTCAGGGATGTCACAGGGATGTGACTGAAGAAAGGACTGTTTAAATAGTTCCCTCTTTTGGTGCTCACAGTTGGCTGATTTCCCGCGCACTGCCTAACCTGAAGCAGGGTGCCGTAGTTGGATGCACCCAAAACGTGACACGTCGGCATTTAGCGTACAGCGGATTGTTTGAGGAGCAGCCTACTCATTCAACTATTTTTCAGCTAAGTAAAGCTGCTATATTTTAAGAAAGTTCTACTTTATTAAAAGGAAAAGCCACAGTGGTGTTGGGTGTGTTTTCCGTACACTGTGCTGGCATTTCCGACAAATATTTGACAAAAAATAGGGGATCTATGTTCCCTCTAGGAGTGGCATTAGGGAGCTGTCCCTGGTACCTGCTTTCCCTCTAGGAGTGGCATCAGGATCTGTTCCTGGTACCTGCTATCCCTCTAGGGGTGGCATTAGGAGCTGTCCCTGGTTCCTGCTTTCCCTCTAGGAGTGGCATTAGGGAGCAGTCCCTGGTACCTGCTTTCCCTCTAGGAGTGGCATCAGGAGCCATCCCTGGTACCTGCTTTCCCTCTAGGAGTGGCATTAGGAGCTGTCCCTGGTTCCTGCTTTGCCTCTAGGAGTGGCATCAGGATCTGTCCCTGGTACCTGCTTTCCCTCTAGGGTGGCATCAGGAGCTGTCCCTGGTTCCTGCTTTCCCTCTAGGAGTGGCATCAGGAGCCATCCCTGGTACGTGCTTTCCCTCTAGGAGTGGCATTAAGGAGCTGCCAGTGGTACCTGCTTTCACTCTAGTTGTGGCATTAGGAGCTGTCCCTGGTACCTGCTTTCCCTCTAGGAGTGGCATTATGGAGCTGTCCCTGGTACCTGCTTTCCCTTTAGGGGTGGCATTAGGGAGTTGTCCCTGGTACCTGCTTTCCCTCTAGGGGTGGCATCAGGATCTGTCCCTGGTAACTGCTTTCCCTCTAGGGGTGGCATTAGGAGCTGTCCCTGGTACCTGCTTTCCCTCTAGGAGTGGCATCAGGAGCTGTCCCTGGTACCTGCTTTCCCTCTAGGAGTGGCATCAGGATCTGTCCCTGGTACCTGCTTTCCCTCTAGGGGTGGCATTAGGAGCTGTCCCTGGTACCTGCTTTCCCTCTAGGAGTGGCATCAGGATCTGTCCCTGGTACCTGCTTTCCCTCTAGGAGTGGCATCAGGATCTGTCTCTGGTACCTGCTTTCCCTCTAGGAGTGGCATTAAGGAACTGTCCCTGATACCTGCTTTCCCTCTAGGAGTGGCATTAAGGAACTGTCCCTGGTACCTGCTTTCCCTCTAGGAATGGCATCAGGAGCTGTCCCTGGTACCTGCTTTCCCTCTAGGAGTGGCATTAGGGAGCTGTCTCTGGTACCTGCTTTCCCTCTAGGGGTGGCATTAGGAGCTGTCCCTGGTACCTGCTTTCCCTCTAGGAGTGGCATCAGGAGCTGTCCCTGGTACCTGCTTTCCCTCTAGGAGTGGCATCAGGAGCCATCCCTGGTACGTGCTTTCCCTCTAGGAGTGGCATTAAGGAGCTGCCCGTGGTACCTGCTTTCCCTCTAGGAGTGGCATCAGGATCTGTCCCTTGTACCTGCTTTCCCTCTAGGAGTGGCATCAGGAGCTGTCCCTGGTACCTGCTTTCCCTCTAGGAGTGGCATCAGGAGCTGTCCCTGGTACCTGCTTTCCCTCTAGGAGTGGCATCAGGAACTGTCCCTGGTACCTGCTTTCCCTCTAGGAGTGGCATTAGGGAGCTGTCCCTGGTACCTACTTTCCCTCTAGGAGTGGCATTAGGAGCTGTCCCTGGTACTTGCTTTCCCTCTAGGGGTGGCATTAGGAGCTGTCCCTGGTACCTGCTTTCCCTCTAGGAGTGGCATTAAGGAACTGTTTGTGGTACCTGCTTTTCCTCGAGGAGTGGCATTAGGAGCTCTCCATGGTACCTCTTTTCCCTCTAGGAGTGGCATTAAGAGCTGTCTGTGGTACCTGCTTTCCCTTTTGGAATAGCATTAGGAGCCATCCCTGGTACCTGCTTTCCCTCTAGGAGCAGATTAAGGAGCTGTCTGTGGTAACTGCTTTCACTCTAGGGGTGGCATTAAGAGCTCTCTGTGGTATCTGCTTTCCCTCTAGGAGTGGCATTAGGAGCTGTCCGTGGTACCTGCCTTCTTTCTTGGAGTGGCAATAGGAGATGTCCCTGGTACCTGCTTTCCCTCTAGGAGTGGCATCAGGATCTGTTCCTGTTACCTGCTTTCCCTCTAGGGGTGGCATTAGGAGCTGTCCCTGGTTCCTGCTTTCCCTCTAGGACTGGCATCAGGAGCCGTACCTGCTTTCCCTCTAGGAGTGGCATCAGGATCTGTTCCTGGTACCTGCTTTCCCTCTAGGACTGGCATCAGGAGCCGTACCTGCTTTCCCTGGTATCTATTTCCCTCTAGGAGTGGATTAAGGAGCTGTCCGTGGTAACTGCTTTCACTCTAGGGGTGGCATTAAGAGCTCTCTGTGGTATCTGCTTTCCCTCTAGGAGTGGCATTAGGAGCTGTCCATGTGCTTGCCCTCTCTCTCTCTCTCTCTGCTGTATTTCTGTGTGTAAGCACACTGCCTCACAGACCATATTTACGCTATATATAGATAGACTTATGAAGTGGCCAAGAAAAAGATTAGCATGCACTGTAAAAGGACAGTTACTGTATGTAATTACGGTATGCGTTTCTTTGCCATCTGCCATCCTGGTTAGTATTCCCTGGTACCCGGACTGCACCGAGGTGTGGCGGGAGGCAGCTTCATGAACCTGAGTAGGAAATGTCCCCACTCCAGGATCATTTATCAGACTGAAATTAGCGAAGGTCTCATTAAGATTGTGCTTTCAGAGAATCCCGATGTGTCTCCATTTAGTGTTAATGGTCTTCAAAAACATATTTTAGTGTTGCTAAACTTAACTCATTTGAAAACATGAACTAGTTTATAGCTGAAAGAAATTTTTTTGCTATCAGCTTATGATGCTGCATGGCACACCCGAAGGTGCTGGGCGCACGCGGACCCCTGCAGTGCGCAGCCAGGGGTGGGTACAGGACACCCTCAGCTCTGCATGCAGGTCACCGGGTTAAGCCTCTGATGCATACGGTGAGATGAGGGACAGGAAGTAACGGCTCCTCCTGACTCGCCATAGGCTCCTGCTGCCAATGAGGGAGTTTCATTCACTGCCGGCCTCCAATTTCTTCTGATGAAATCAGCACTTTGCACCAGGATAACTGCTGCTGGCATGAGGTCATGAGAGGAAGCTTAAACCCTCAGAGCTGGCACTATGCACAGAAGCTCTTGCCACTGATGTCTACACAGCTTAGGCCAGAATTACACCATTTTCTTTTATCAAAACTGTACAACATTTGGAATACACTGCCTCAGACTCCGAACTTCTGCACCTCTTTCCCTAGAGACATGGGGATAAGAGGCAACAGGAGCCAGAGCATAGCAGATGCCAAGTATCAGGGATCAGGAGCTTCCAGGCCGGTGCTTCCACTGGGTAAACTAGGCAGTCACCTAGAGGGATCAACAAGTGGGCAGTGAAAAGACTGAATGAATCGGCAGCTGAGCTCTTGAGCCCAGCAGGAGGAAGGAGGCTTAAAACCTACTGCTGTTGCTTTCCTCTGAGGCGTGGGGACAGTCTCACAAGGAAACTGATGCACTCTTCTTCCAGCTGCTTTCAAGAGCTCAGATACCAGCAAATGTTAAAACTGCTTGCTGCTGTTTTCCAGGTTTCCGATAGATGAGCTTATGCCAGCTGCAACAGAGGGGCCAGCAAAAGATTGAGGGAGGAGGGCAGCAGGATTGAAGGTTCACCTAGGGCACAAGATCTTTGCAGCCAGCCCTGGGAGCAGTAGGAGGTGCAGCATAAAAGCGATGCAGGATCCAGGGAACGGAGTCAGCAGAAGATCTGAGATCAGACAAGACCTTGATCCTGAGACTGAGACAGGAGATGGAGATGGGGGTCTGAGCTCACAGGAACGCATCCCATCACTTATTCATAGCTCGGAGTCTTGCACATTTCTCCCCGTCCTCTAATCAGAGGAAAGCAGCGGCCTGCGCTCCTCTGAGACCCTGAAGAGCTGCTGTGTTACAGGCAGCAGCCGTGCAAGTGACGCGTAGACACACGCGCGCTCGCAGGACTGGATTTAGGGGATGTGCAGCCCAAACGTTTTTGTTTCATTTTGTTTTTTTCTTCTCATATTGTTTTCAGTAGTGCGGACTCTGTCGCAACAGTGCACATTGTTAGGCAATATCACGCATTCATCACATATGCACAAATAGTGCATGCCAGTATATACTAGTGTGTGCACTACTGATGGGAACCAGGAGATGATGACGGCATCACCATTTCCTGTTTTTCGCCAAGACTGTGGCTTTCATTTGAAACAAAAGCACATCTCTAATAAACTATTATGATTATGATGATGCTTCCTAGTGAAACTCATCACTAGTGCCGCTCTCCTGGTCCTTTGCATGGATTAGTAGGGGTGCATGCACGTTTTCTACATCATCCCTGCTCCCAGCCTTGGCAGACTTTCTCTCTCCCACTGGCTCAGACATAGTATCTCTCTTCCTCCTGCTCAAGAATCACACATTCCTGAGTCGGAGTCCGAATCTGAGCCCGGGTTCTGTGTTACCAGTGATGTCTCTAGGCAGATGTATTTCAAAGGCAACCTAGATATAGAAGGTGGCAAGCCAACGTGACCCTTGTATACATCATACCCACCCTCACAGCACAGTGCCACCATCATCTTTAAAATAGCTATGAAAGACACCAGAAGAAAAAAATCCCAAGGGCTTTCAATGCATAAGCCCCCTTCCAGTTCCAACCACTCAGCAAAACTTCCATTAGCTTTACTGGATAGCATCATTCAACCAGTTCTTCAGTACGAGAGGAGAGGTGTAAACCCAGCACCTCTAGTTCTCTAACACACACATGACAACAGAGGAAGGACTTTCCCTTACAACTCACCACCCCAAACAAGTTTCAAATCACACAGCACTTCAGTGATCATGTTTAATGACTCCATAACCTGCATGCTATATCTTGTGGTTCCTCATAAGTTAGGAGGGGTGTGTGTTAGGGGAGGTGCTATAGGATATCACACTCTCTCTTGCACCCTCTTTTCTCCACTTCTCTCCTCTCCAGTTGACCCCATGATACCTCCTCCTTCCCCAATCCCTTCCACAGTACCCCACCAGCATTTTCAGCCACCTCTCCTCCCTCCTCCAGTATATTCCCACATCCAACTAGCATCAGATGACTACACCACTTTCTTTTATTAAAACTGAACAAGCAGGAACCAGTGGATTGCATGATCCGAGGCAACATGGCTTTACCAGGGGAAGATCATGCCAGACAAATTTGATTGAGTTCTTTGACCAGGTGACCAGAGAACTAGATCAACAACATACAATGGATGTGATGTACCTAGATTTCAGCAAAGCCTGTGATACTGTTCCTCATAGGAGGCTTATCAATAAGCTAAGCAGCCTGGCGATTGGTCCCAAGGTGGTGAACTGGATCAGAAATTGGTTGACTGACAAACGACAGAAGGTGGTGGTAAATGGAACTCACTCAGAAAAAAGGAAGGTGCATAGTGGCGTGCCTCAGGGATTGGTCTGGGACCAATACTGTTCAACGTATTTGTGAGTGATATTGCGGAAGGATTGAATGGAAAAGTCTGCCTTTTTGCAGATGACATGAAAATTTGTAACAGAATGGACATTTCTGAGGGAGTGGACAACATGAGAAAAGATCTACAAACACTGGAAAGATGGTCTAATGCTTGGCAGTTATGATTTAATGTGAAGAAGTGCAAAGTCATGCATGTGTGATGCAGAAATCCAAAGGAAATGTATGCAACAGGGAGAGAGAGAGGCTGGTGTGCACAGACAAGGGGAGGGACCTCGGAGTGCTAGTGTCTGAGGATCTCAAGGTGACGAAACAATGCGACAAGGTGGTAGCCAAAGCCAGAAGGATGCTGGGCTGCATACAGAGAGGAAGAACCAGCAGAAAAGAGGCGGTATTAATGCCCCTGTACAAGTTGTTGGTGAGGCCTCACTTGTAGTATTGTATTCAGTTTTGGTGACCATATAAGAACATAAGATATCTCACAAAGAATATACAAAGGCTTCAGAGGAAAGCAACCAAAATGATTTGGAGCATGTGCCAGAAGACATATGAGAAGAGACTCGAAGACCTAAATATGTATGCACTAGAGGAGAGGAAGGACAGGGGAGACATGATACAAACACTTAAATTCTAGGGTCTGTATTTGAAAGGTGGTATATCAAACCTTAATAAACCATAAATCTTAAAGAACCATAAATATGTAAGGGGTATTAATAAACAAACCAACCTTTTTCAAAGAAGGGGAAGCTGTAAAAGTAGAGGACATAAAATGAATCTGCAAGGGGGTAAACTTAAAAGCAACATTAGAAAATAGTTTTTCACTGAAAGGGTGGTGGATGCATGGAATGCCCTCCCGATGGAAGTGGTGGGGGCAAATACAGTGACGGAATTCAAAATGGCACGGGACAGACACAGTGGATCCCTTTATAGCAGGAGGATGAAATCAACGCAAATATCTTTTATATTTCAGTAAAGAGAGGGGGGCTGACCTGCACAGAGTGGCGGGTAAAACCCTAAACAGAGGCACAGAGGTAGGTGACCAGCATGAAGCAGTGGGTACAACCGTTCTAGCCACCTTACTGGGCAGACTAGATACCTGCTGTCATATACTATGTTACTGTGTATGTAGAATGAGTCACACACACAGGGGTGGCTGCCAAGCAGAGGGCTGTGACGGGGCGTAATGACCACAGACAAAGAGCAGCATGATGCCCCCAGTCTGCCCAGCAAGTGGCTAGCGTTGTAGAGTTGACCTGCCACTCCAGGCAGCTTATTCCTCTCTATTGATGAGGGGCCCAATGTTCGAAAGGCATTTACCTGGTTTACAGTCCAGTAAACCGTGTAAATGTCTTAAAAGGAGATATTCAACGGTACTTACATGGTTAGTGCCATTCACTATCCCCTTCTAAGTCCCCTACATGCCCCGATTCTATCCGGTTAGCATCGGGGGGTGTTCTGGGGCAGAGCGGAGGCAGAGATTGTCATTAACCGGGTAGTGATCCGCAGCTAAAACTGGGCTAGCTTTTGGCTTGCCTAGTTTTAGCCATCGATGCTAGTCGGACAGTGGTGCAATATTCCTGCTATCTGGTTAGGCTCTGTGGTGGTTTCCTCTGTGTGTGAAACCCAGATATTCACAATCTATATGTGTACCTGAGGCAACAGAGGGTTAAGTGGCTTGCCCAAGGCCACAAGGAGTGCCTATAGGACTAGAAAGCCCAGTCCCTCCAGCCTGAGATTACTGTCCTTAAGCAGGAATCAAACCCCAGGCCCTCAAGTCTGGGGTCACTTGTCCCAACCACTAGGCCACTCCTCCTACTCCATGTCCCTTGTTAACTTTATCAGTCATACATGGCCCTTCTCCAGGATTTTCTTTTGTGAACACTGAACAGAAATACTTGTTTAGCAATTCCGCTTCTTCCTTATCACTTTCCACAAATCGGTCCTCAGCATCTTTGAACCTTGCAATTCTTCCTCTGGCCTTCCTCCTCTCCCCAGTAAACCTGACAAACGTCATGCCGCCTCGCTTCCCATCTCTAGCTGTTTGGGTTCTTCTGCATGTGATTTTGTCACCCTGATTTCTCCCTTTGCATCTTTCAGCTTTATCAGGTAATCTTTTCTGTACTCCTCTTTTTGTGATCCTCTGGAAATTGTGAATGCTGCCATTTTTGCCTTTATTTTTGTAGCCACTTCTTTGGGGAATCATCTTAGTTTCCTGTTTTGTCTTGCTTTTATATACTTTCCTTACATATAAATCTGTTGCTGTTGCTATGACCTCTTTCCCTTCTCTCCTCCCACCCTACCGAAAACTCCGTCAGGTACTTTCCCATTCTACTGAAGTCAGCATTTCTCAAATCTTGGATTTTAAATTTGTTGTGATTATATTCTGAACATAAGAACATAAGATATGCCATAATGGGTCAGACCAAGGTCCATCAAGCCCAGTATCCTGTTTTCAACAGTGGCCAATCCAGGTCACAATTACCTAGCAGGTTCCCAAAAAAACACACAGTGCTTGTATTGAGGCAAGCAGTGGATTTACTGGGTCCTCTTTAATAATGATTTATCAACCTTTCCTCCAGGAACTTGTCCAAACCTCTTTCAAACCCAGCTACACTAATAGCTTTTACTATATCCTCCAGTAATGAATTCCAGAGTCTGATTACATGTTGAGTGAAAAAATATTTTCTCTTATTAGTCTTAAATGGGTTAGTGGGGAGGCCAATTTCATTTTGCGTGACCTGCCCCTGTACAACCAGTCAGAATCGGGGCATGCAGCAGTAGCACCCGATTCTCATCCCGCGGGGGCTAGACATGCCTACAGGATCAGAATTGGATCTAATGGCCTGGACATGTCCAAAAACAAACCCGGCTAACTCAGTCAGGCTCCTGAATGGAGCCACAGTGTCATGGCGTCCCATTCAGGAGCCGCAATCCCCGGCCACAGAAAATAAACTTCTTTCCCCACAGTCCGACCCCCGATCTGGTCTTCTATGGCCAGGGTCGGGCTGTGAGGAACCCCCTACACCACTCACCTCTTTGATTTTGCCTGGATCTGTGGTCCCCGATTTCCAGGGGGACTTATTCCACCTCCGAGGTGGAATAAATCCCCCATCTACATGGCCAACCCTGGACATACAGGGCTGAGCTCAGAATCAGCCCTGTACATCTGGGGTCTCATTCCCACCTGCCACCCGCCCTCACTCATCGCCTGGTCAACCCCCTCCTACCCATGAACAGAGCTCCCTGCACGAGTCAGCTATATGTGTGGGGGGCTCTGTGGCCACCAGTGCAATCCGGACATTTAGCTGGTCTGGACATCTGGATTGGACATCCAGACCCGCTAAACAAGGATCGGAATGAGCCCCCTAGTCTTTCTACTTTTTGATGGTATAAACAATTGATCTACGTTTACCCGTTACACTCCGTTTATTAATTTATAGACCTCCATCATATCTCCCCTCAGCCGTCTCTTTTCCAGGTTGAAGAGCCCTAACCTTTTTAGCCTCTCTTCATAGGGATATCCTTCCATCCCCTTTACCATTTTGGAGGCTCTTCTCGGTACCTTTTCTAATAACGCTATATCCTTTTTAAGACACAGCGACCAGAATTGCACACAATATTCAAGGTGCAGTCGCACCATGAAACGATACAGAGGCATTATAATATCCTTTGTTTTATTTTCCATTCCTTTCCTTATGATACCTAGCATTCTATTTGCTTTCTTGGCTGAAACTGCACACTGGGCCGAGGGTTTCAACATGTTATCCACGATGATGCCTAAATCTTTTTCCTGGGTGGTGGTTGTTAATGTGAAACATTGCATCATGTGACCATAGTTTGGGTTGTTCTTTCCTAGGTACATAACTTTGCACTTGTCCACATTCAATTTCATCTGCCATTTGAACATCCAGTCTTCCAGTTTTTTTTTTCCAAATCATTTTTATTGGTATTTTAAACACAAATGGAGTGGGACATCACTCAATAAATACATAGGCACAAACAAGTACAACAGGCGAAGTCCCGTCCCCATGTAACAAGAACAACAATAATGAACAGTAAGTGTACATAGCTGAAATAGCACCCTAAAAGCCCATCAGCAAAATCCCCTTAAGAAATACAATAAGGTGGTATACAAAAGAAAGTAGTAACACAGGCCCCTAAAAGACAACAAGAACAATTACATTGGGGCTTAGGCCCCCAAGATAGCCCCCAAAAAAAAAAAAAAATACAAGTCTCAGGGAAGAGACCCAACCTCCCAGTCCCTCCGTATCAAGTACTGATGTAATCCCCCTACTCCCTCCCAAACCCCCCTTCCCATCCCAGCACTACTCTTTTGCAAAGAACAATGATTCCGCAGCAAAGTCCGCCATGGCAGCGGTGAGTTTCCACAAGGGCAGGACTTCAACAAGATGTATGGGGTAGAAACAGTTGATAATAGGTAGAGTGAGAGCAGCATATATCACAATCATACTGCGTGTGAAAGGCACAACCAAAACTCCCACCCGTATCCCTTCAAAGTGTGATGTTGCTGTATAGCCCACTGGTACCGAGGCAGGTCATGGTGGCTGAAGCCTCTCCAAGAGGGACGAGGCCCCCCCTCAAACATTTAGCATAGCCCCCCGCTCCCTAGGGGACAAGTGAGAGATCATAGGAGTCCAGATTTCCAAAAAGCCCTCCCAACTTTTACCCCCCCTTTGTTGCGCAGTCATCTTTTCCATACACATCAAATCAATCATAGAGTTTTCCCATAATTTCAAGCTAGGGGGGGATGGAGCCAACCATTGCATCAACAAGACCCTTTTTACCAACAAGAAACCCCGTTCAAGCAACGCTCTGTGCCCAAAAGGAAAACACTCAAAACCCAACTCCCAATTATGAAAAAGGCAGACCTCTCTCTGCATAGCACACCCCAATCCCGTCCATCCTCGCAACTGAGCACATACCTGCATCCATAGTTCACGCACCCAGGAACATCCCCAGAACTTATGGGTTAAAGAACCTATTTCCCTTCCGCACCACGCACACATAGCCGACATCTGCAAACCAACCCGACATGCCCACTTATCAGTAGTATAGGCACGCCACAAGAATTTATACTGCATCTCCTGCAAATAGACCCACACCGGTCCCTTCAAGATCCTCGCAAAGGCCGCCTGCAATATTTCCACCGTCATTTCCTCCACTCCATCGCCTTGCCACCTATGCACAAGAGCAAGGAGAAACTCAGTCCCCCCCGACGGCCGAAGTACTCGTCGAGAGACCTCGTCTCCCGGGAGGTGCTCCTCCACCCGTTCCAGGACTACGCGGGGAGACCCGGTTGCCAGCCAGGGCCCCTCCCGCGCAACTGCTACCGCATAGTGTCGAACTTGTAAATAGCCATAGAAATCATGCGGACCAATACGGTAACGACACTGCACCTGCTGAAAGCTATCCTACACACCCCGTCTGCACTAGAATATAGGTCCCCTAAACACACCAGCCCCTTGTCAGCCCAAGCAGAAAATATATTCCTCGGTGAAAACCCAGGATCAAAATCAGGATTACCCACCAAAGGCAGTAGAGAAGACCTACGCCAGTCCCAACCAAATCGCTGACAGAGCACCTTCCAAGCAGCGCGCAAAGCCTTCACATAACGCCCTCCCACCCCCGCCCTCATCCCCGGAGTCAATTGACCGGCATGTAGAATATAAAGACTGTGGTAAGGTGCTGTTGCTTCTGCCAGCTGCCGAACCGGGGCGCACCCCCCATCCCCCTCCACCAAAGCCCTAATATGCCGAGCTAGATACCTCAAATTATAGTTGCGTAGCGAAGGCATCTCCAAGCCCCCCTCCTCCCGCCTGCTCAGTAACGCCCGCAGGGGTATCCGCGCCCGACGACCCCTCCATAAAAACCTCCGGAGACAATCCTCTAGACGCTTCCAATCCCTATCCAGAATCCATAGAGGCAGTAGACGCAACACATACAACCACCGAGGAAATTCCACCATAACAAATAGCGCAATCCGTCCCCGCAAAGACAAAGGCAGACTGCGCCAACTCGTCAAAGTCTTAATGCTCCGATCTATCAACCCAGGTATATTAGCTCGGTACAAGCACTCTGGTCTAGCCGGGAGCTGTATCCCCAAATATTTAATCTCTTCCTCCGCCCACACCAACGGAAAGGCCCCTTCCCACCCAGGTCGCACCCTACCCCCTACGTCCAGAGCAACTGACTTCGCGGTATTGACTTTTAGACCCGAAAATCCTCCATAGTCCCGTATCAATTGAAGTGCACGCGCTAAAGATTCAGGGAGCCGCGTAAGACACAACAACATATCATCAGCAAATGCGCTAACCTTGAGCTCTTCTCCCCCCGTTCGTATACCAACAATTCCCGAATCATACTGCAAAGCCCGCAGTAGCGGTTCCAGAGCAAGCACAAAAAGCAAAGGGGACAGGGGGCAACCCTGTCGAGTACCTCTTTCCAGCACAAACGGGTCAGAAAAGACACCATTAGAGCCTACTCGAGCCATAGGCAAAGCATATAACGCTTTAAGCCACTGCACAAAGCTCCCCTGCAATCCAAAAGCAGACAGTGCATCCCACATATACACCCAAGCCACCCGATCGAACGCTTTCTCCGCATCCAGGCTCACAAGAAGTAACGCCTCCTCATTTTGCAAACAGCGTTCCATGCCCAGTAACAGTCCAGCAATATTCCGGGTCGCCTCCCTTCCCCTCACAAAGCCAACCTGGCGATCTGCCACCAGCAACGGTAGTAAAGGGGCAAGTCGAGCCGCCAACACAGAGGCCAAAAGTTTCATATCACAGTTAATAAGGGAAATTGGTCGGTAAGACGCGGGATCCAGCGGATCCTTCCCAGGCTTCGGTATTACAGTAATATCCGCACAACGCATATCTCGTGGAAAAATTCCCGCATCACGTGCCTCCTCAAACATGACCACCATAGAGGGGGCGAGTCGATCAGCCAAAATCTTATAATATTCCATGCTAAACCCATCTGGGCCAGGAGCCTTATGAGATTTTCCCCGTTTGATGCCAGCGAGTAGTTCCTGTACCGACAGCGGCGCATTAAGCCTGCCCAAGTCCTCCTCCGAGACCCGGGGGAGAGCCAACCTATGCAGGAAAGCCACCCCCCGTTCATAATCCCTCGCCTCCTCACTGTACAACTGTGTGTAAAAGCCCCGAAATATCTGCGCAACTATCGCAGGTTGATGTTGCAACGCACCTGTCTCATCCCTGAGCATTGGAATAAATCGAGTACCCCGAGGATCCCGGACAAGTTTAGCCAATAACGTTCCTGTCCTATTACCATATCGATGAAGCCTGTGTTTATAGTATTGTAACGAGAATGTAGCTCTCTGCTGGAGCAGAGCATTAAGCGCAGCTTGCAAGCGAATGTATTCACTCTGACGCAGTCCCCTATCACCCCTACCTAACTGATGTTGCATCGTACGAAGATTCCGTTCCATTACCAGAATACTACGATCTAAATGCTTGCGGCGCTGAATCGTATACGCAATAATCGCTCCTCGCATCACCGCCTTGCTGGCCTCCCAGAATAAAAGTGGGGAACACTGCGGAGTGTCGTTAAATAAGGCATATTCGTCCCAATGTTGCGCCAAATAGCTTCGAAAGGCTGCATCTTCCCATAAATATGCCGGAAACCGCCAGCCACCTCTCGCTGGCCCCGTACATTCCCACATAATCCAAACCATCCCATGATCTGATATCGCTATGGGCTCGATTTCCGCCTTCAGCACCCGGGAAATAGTCCCGTCACTGACAAGGATGTAGTCTATACGGGACCAGGTGAGATGGGCTCTCGATTGATGCGTGTATTCCCGTGTCCCGGGGTGCAAAGCTCGCCAAACATCCACTAGGTCCCCCAGCCGACATAGATATTCTATCCCCCTACGGTTCCACGTCCCAGTCCCCTGGTGATGTGATTTGTCTAGACCCGGGTCATGTGGGCAGTTAAAATCCCCAGCCACAATGACCTGCGCCCCCCCAGCATTTTTTATTAGTCCTACCAATTTAGAGAAAAAGGCATGATCATAGACATTAGGCGCATACACATTAAGTAACCAAATGGGGTCATTGTACAATTTACCCTGCAACATAAGATATCTGCCATTGGGGTCCGCTCGCACCGTGTGTACCTCAAGAGGGATCCCCCGCTTCACTAACACCACCACCCCAGCTTTCTTCGTACCCGATTCCGCCCCATAAGACACCTCCACCCAATCTCGGGCCAATTTCTTATGTTCAGTAGCACTCAAGTGGGTTTCCTGTAATAAAGCAATATGAGCTCCCTTTCTCTTTAACCCCTGTAACACCTTGGTGCGCTTAATCGGAGAGCCTATGCCCCCCACATTCCAGGAGATGATCTTAACCGCAGGCATCCCTACCCATGATAGCATACCTACACACAATATAATCAAATAACCACCCAGAGATGCCCAGCCTCATCTCCAGGCGCTTTGTCCATCCCAGCCCCTGCTGCAAAGCTTCAAAAGTGAACTGACACCCCACCACCCACCATAGCCTCAAGCAATAAGAAATAGCGCTATGCCTCCCTAGTCCCCCTCCCCAAATCCAGCCCCTTCCCCCCCTCCCCACCCCCCCTCCCCCCTATCCTAACCCTCCCCCACCCTCTATTCCCCCTCCCCCCTTCCAAAAATCCCTCAACCACACCCCCCCTCACCCCGAACACCTCTGTCATATTCCCCTAATGGGAAGAATCACACCCCCCACTGCCCGCACGTCCGGGCCGTCCCCCTTCAGCCCTGCCCACCCTAAAGGAAGGCAAGGAGTGCTTAGGTGAGGGAGGGAAGGAAAGAAGGGTGAGAAGAAGAAAATGTAAAGAGAAAAGAGAGCGGAAGAAGGCCAAAAAAAACACACAGGAGGTTCCCTCAAATAGGGCCCTATCATAACAACATTGCTTGGTTGAGGTCCCTTGCAACAGCTATTAGTCCAACAGCTCACGCACTGAGCGTCCACACCAGACACACCTCATCAGTCTGGGTGATACCGGCAGGGCCCCTGCCCAATAGCATGCATATGCCTTCCAAACCTCGGTCATGTTGTAGGGCTTCCAGAGCTTTCTCCTTGGGCTGTGCGCAATGTCCCAATAAATTGTTTCGCAGCTCGGGAACAGTCAAACACATGTGTCTTCCCCTCATGGAAGATTTTGAGCACTGCTGGATAAATCAGCGCAAAGCGAATTCCCGCTCTCGCCAACTCGCTACAGAGGGGGGCGAACACTTTCCTCTTCGCTGCCAAAGCGGCCGAATAGTCCTGAAACAATAGGATGGGCTGATTATCTAGTTTCAGTGAGCGCCGCTTGCGGTAGGCTTGAAGCAGCTCCAGCTTGTGTTGGAAATTTAGCAGCCTGGCCAGCACCGGCCGTGGCCGCTCGCCTGGACCCCTCTTCGGGCCCAACCGATGTGCCCTTTCTATGGTTATGTGCCCTGTCAGTCTCTCCAGGCCCAACTCCTGAGGCAGCCATGTCTCAAACAGGCCAGCTAATTGCTGGTCAGACCAGGTCTCAGGCACACCCACCAAACGAAGATTATTCCTGCGAGACCGGTTTTCTAATTCATCTACCTTGAGGAGTAAAGTATCGATCTCCTTCTGGTGCCGTTTTCCATCAGCCTCCCGTTGCACTTCGCTCTCCTCCAGCCCAGTAATGCGCTGCTCTACCTCCTCCACTCTCCGGGTAAGGTCCGCATATGTCTCCGCCATTTCCTCCAGCTTCTGCAGCACGGAATCGAATTTAGGCTCCAGAAGTTTGGCCACCTCATGAGCCAGTTCCTCCGCCCCCGATTCGCCATCTCCAGCGCTGGAAGACTCCGGACTTTTGCCGGAGCGCAATGGAGCCGCCATTTTTGTCTCGCGCGGCCCATGTGGTTTCTCCTTCTTGCTCGCAGCTCGCATGATTATGTCACTCCGCTCGGCACCGCAAGCTCTGAGTGCCCGCAACACTCAGCTCTCTCTCCCCACACAGTTGTTATCAAGTTGCAAGCAGATTTCCTGCAGTTTTCCTGTCGGTTTAGGGCGACGGCCCGGGAGCGCGATGAGGACACGTCCTCACTCGCTCATGTGCCCACGTGATCCTCTCCAGTCTTCCAGTTTATCAAGGTCCTCTTGCAATTTTTCACAATCCTCTTGGGTTTTAACAACTTTGAATAATTTTGTGTCATCTACAAATTTGATTACCTCACTTGTTAGTTCCATTTCCAGTTCATTTACGAATATGTTAAAAAGCAGCGGACCCAGCACAGATCCCTGAGGTACTCTACTATTCACCTTTCTCCATTGGGAAAATTGGCCATTTAGTCCTACCCTCTGCTTTCTATCTTTTAACCAGTTCCTGATCCACATTAGTACACTGCCTCCTATCCCATGACTTTTTAATTTCTCCAAGCGTCTCTCATAAAAGATCTTGTCAAAGGCTTTCTGAAAATCCAGATACACTATATTGACCAGCTCACATTTGTCTACCTGTTTATTCACATCTTTTAAAAAATATAACAGATTTATAAATAAAAAAAGAGGAAAAGGAAACCTATTTGGTTCTCCAAAGAAGTTGCTGCACAAAGAAAGGCAAAAAACACAGCTTTCACAAAATTCAGAAGCTCACAAACAGAGGAACACATAAAAGAATACAGCATCAAACTAAAAGAGACAAAGAGAGAAATAAGGATAGCAAAATCAAAGGCAGAAGAAAAGATGACTAAAGATTTGAAGTGTGGCGACAAAGCTTTGTTCAGGAGGAAAATCAGAGGTGGAATTGCAGGATTCAAAAGTGCTGGGAACGGATTTGTGGAAAGTGACATTGAAAAAGTGAAAATGCTAAACAAATTCTTCTGCTCTGTTTATACTAAAGAAAATCATGGAGAAGGGCCACCTGTGATTGATAAATATACAAATGGGAATGGAGTAGATACCACACCATTCACAGAAGATGATGTGTTAGAACAGCTTGCAAAACTGAAAGTGGACAAGGCCATGGGACCGGATGGGATACATCCCAGGATACTGAAAGAGCTCAGAGAGGTTCTTGCAGGATCGTTAAAGGATGTTTTCAATAGATCCTTGGAGATAGGAGAAGTTCTACAGGACTGGAGAAGGCCCAATGTAATACCTCTTCACAAAAGTGTTAATAGGGAAGAAGTGACAAAACTACAGGCCAGTTAAGTCTTGCCTCGGTGGCAGGAAAAGTAATGGAGGGGCTCCTGAAAGAGTGAATAGTGGACTTTCTCGAAACCAACAGGTCGCATGATCCGAGGAAACATGATTTTTCCAAAGGACAATCTTGCCAAACAAATCTGATTGAGTTCTTTGACTGGGTGACCAGAGAACTAAATCAAGGGCATGCGATGGATGTGATCTACCTGGATTTCAGCAAAGCCTTTGATATTGTTCCTCATAGGAGGCTTATCAATAAACTCAACAGCTTGGGGGTGGGTCTCAAGGTGATGAACTGGATCAGAAATTGGTTGACTGACAGACGACAGAAGGTGATGGTAAAAGGAACTCACTCAGATGAAAAGAATGTAATTAGCGGTGTGCCCCAGGGTTTAGTCCTGTGATCGGTACAGTTCAATGTATTTGTGAGTGATATTGCTGAAGGACTGAATGGATAAGTCTGTCTTTTTGCAAATGACATGAAACTTTGTAATAGAGTGGACTCCTGAGGGAGTGGATAATATGAAGAAAGATCTACAAAAGCTGGAAGAATGGTCTAATGCTTGACAGTTAAGATTTAATGTGAAGTAGCTCAGTGTCATGCACTTGGGAAGCAGATATCCAAGGGAACTGTATGTGATAGGGGGCAAGAAGTTGGTGTGCACGGACCAGGAGAAGGACCTCAGAGTGATTGTTTCTGAGAATCTCAAGGTGATAAAACAGTGTGACAAGGTGGTGGCAAATGCCAGAAGGATGCCAGATTGCATACAAAGAGGAATTACCAGCAGAAAGGAAACGCCACTGTACAAGTAACTGGTGAGGTCTCACTTGGAATATTGTGTTCAGTTTTGGAGAACATATCTCGCAAAGGATATAAAAAAACTGGAAACAGTTCAGAGGAAGGCGACCAAAATGATTTGGAGCCTGCATCAGAAGACTTATGAGAAGAGACTTGAAGACCTAAATATGTAAACTCTGGAGGAGGGACAGGGGAGATATGTTTAGACCATTAAAGAGTATTCATGAACAAACAAACCTCTTCCAAAGACGGGGAAGCTGTAAAACTAGAGGGCATAACATGAAGCTGCAAGGGGGTAAACTGAAAGGCAATGTCAGGAAATACTTTTTAACTGAAAGGGTGGTGGATGCTTTGAATGCCCTCCCAATGGAAGTGGTGAGGGCAAATACAGTGATAGAAGTCAAAATGGCATGGGACAGATACAGTGGATCCCTTCATAGCAATAGGATAAAATAAAAACAAACATACAGTAACTATCTCTTATATCTCAACAAATAGGGGTGACCTACACGGAGTGGTGGGTACACCCCTAAACAAAGGCATGGGAAGGGGTGACCTGCATGAAGCGGCAGGTGCACTTACTCTTGCTGCCTTGCTGGGCAGACTAGATGGACCATACTGGTCTTTATCTGCCATCATATACTATGTTACAAGACCTTCCTTGGCTAAATCCATGTTGGCTTTCTCGCATTAAACCATGACTATCTACATGTTCAGTAATTTTGTTAATTATTTATTTCAGTGCACTTTTATACCACCTCTTCCGGAGATCAGGAGCGGTTTACATTGAACTTAACAATATACATTAAACATTGGTGGACATCAAACATTGAACTTAACATTATACATTAAATACTGGGAAGCAGAAATCCAATGTTTCTACCATTTTGCCTGGTACTAATATCAGGCTCACCAGTCTGTAGCTTCCCGGATCGCTCTTGGAACCCTTCTTAAAAATTGGCGTTACATTGGCCATTCGTCAGTCTTCAGGCATTACAGATGCCCAGTGTGCAGCGGCAGCCAAGAGAGCAAATAGAATGCTAGGTATCATAAGGAAAGGAATGGAAAATAAAACAAAGGATATTATAATGCCTCTGTATCGTTCCATGGTGTGACCGCACCTTGAATATTGTGTGCAATTCTGGTCGCCGTATCTTAAAAAGGATATAGTGTTATTAGAAAAGGTTCAGAGAAGAGCCACCAAAATGGTAAAGGGGATGGAAGGATACCCCTAAGAAGAAAGGCTAAAAAGGTTAGGGCTCTTTAACCTGGAAAAGAGACAGCTGAGGGGAGATATGATAAAAATCTATAAATTAATGAACAGAGTGGAACGGTAAACGTAGATTGATTGTTTATGTCATCAGAATATGGAAAGACTAGGGGACACGCAATGAAGCTACAGGGTAAACTATTTAAAACAAATAAGAGAAAATATTTTTTCATTCAACGTGTAATTAAACTCTGGAATTTGTTACCAGAGTATACAGTAAAAGCTATTAGTGTAGCTGGGTTTAAAAAATGTTTGGACAAGTTCCTGGAGGAAAGGTCTATAAACCATTATTTAAAAGGGACCCGGGATATCACTGCTTGACCCAATACAAACATTGTGGAACCTGTGTCTTTTGGGGAAACTGCTAGGTACGTATGACCTAGATTGGCCACTGTTGGAAACAGGATACTGGGCTTGATGGATCTTGGTCTGACCCAATATGGCATATCTTATGTTCTTAATGATAGTTCACAGGTTACCAATAGTAGGTCTGCAATCTCATTCTGCAGTTCTGCCTGGGCATTTACCTCAAATCACACCATGTGGTGATCACTGCTGCTCAAAGGTACCAACCCTGATGTTGGACATATTGTCTCCATTAGTGAGTACCAGATCTAATGTTGACCCTTCCCTAGTGGGTTCCTTTATCAGTTGTCTGAATAAAGCCTCCTGTAGGGTATCCATGATCTTTCTACTTCCTTCTCTATTTGCAGACGGGATACTCCAATCCACATCTGTATCACTACCTTACCCTTTTTTACTGCCTTTGTAATATCATTGATCAAGTCTCTGTCTATTTCCTCTTTTTGAGTTGGAAGTCTGTAGACTACATTAGTACTATTACCTCTTTCAAAATCAATTCTCAGTGCTTCTTCTTTTCCCCAAGTCCCATGCATTTCAGCTGCTTTAATACTGTTTCCATCAACCTCCTTTGATGGCTTTTTACAAAAGACCCTAATATTGAGCAGAAATTAAACACCAAGAAAATCTATCTAGATATCACTGGGTCCCCTGAGTTTAGCCAGTTTAAATGCAATAGTTCTTAATCTTTATCTTTATTTGACAAATTTGATATACCGCCCATTACTAGAGTATTAAGGCGGTGTACAATGTAAACTATCTTGGCTGCGGAAAGAAAGATAGAAAGGAACGCCATTTGGTGGATAGGAAAGTAGTCAAAGGAACAGAGAGAAAGGGACAGTAAAAGGTATTGGAAATCAAACAAAGATGGACAGCGTGACAAGCGAAACGAAACGAAACGTAACAAACGGACCAGCATAACAAACAATAGACTGGGTGACAAAAGACAGATAACAGAGTAAATGACAAATGACACAGCAAGTGACAGGCGACGCAGCAAACATACAACAGACAACATAAGGGAGCTTCAGGGATGAGAGACAAACAGGGATAGACAGCTCAGGGACCCAGGGGAGCGTCCCAGGTGAATGTAGGGATGTTTTAAACCTTTAATGAGTTGTTAATGGGTAGGCGTGCTCGACAGGTTGGCGGAGGACGGAGGGAAAGGAAGGTCAAAGGCCTGGCAAAAGAGATAAGTTTTGAGCAGGGCTTTGAAGTGAGGAAAGGATAGTTCGGTACGGATAGCATGTGGGAGAGAGTTCCATAAAGCGGGACTAGCGAAGAAGAAGGCAGCATGGCGAGTGGATTCAAGGTGAGCCTGGGTTGGGGAAGGGAGGAAAAGTACTGTGACCAAACGATGGAAGGTTCAGAGTAGACTGATTTGACTACTGGGAAATTATATCGCTCTAGACAATGGACTACTTGTAATTCTAATTTTGTAGTCTATATGATACAGTGTGATTGTCCCAGATTATATATTGGGCGAAATAATAGATCAGTGAAGACTTGTTTAACTGAACACAAGTCCTAGTTGAAGAATCGAGTTGCCACTGCACCTATGATCTCTCACTGTTTGGAGAAGGATCATACATTTCTGTCACTGAAATGGAGAGTGATTAGTTTGGTCCTGGAGGATTGGAGGGGAGGTGATTGGCAGGGGAGACTTAATTAGCTGGATCTATAATTTAAATACATTAAGTCCTAGCAGTATGAATGCAGAGATCGATTGGATGACATTATTATGAATAAAAGTCCTGATTGGTCACTTAGAGAGTTCCTGATTGGTCTATAGTTTTAAGATCTAAGACACCTGGATGTTTGATGTTAGATGCTCAGGCAAATTGTTTGCAGGAGACGATGGTGTTTTGAATGAACCACATCTGGTTTTCTATGCATAGTATTCCGTGTTTCAGGGCTATTTATTTAACAAGCTCTTATATACCACCCCTTCCTGAGATCAAGGGCAGTTTACATGAAACACCACAGCAAATTTTACATTAAACTTTGAAACTATGTACATTTAACTTGCTTTAAATATATACAATAAACTTTATAGGGTATGGTTGAAAACATTTGTATCATGAGGTTTGCTGTATCATTATTTTATGAATATTGTATTGCTGTCTAGTGTTGCTTTATAGTGCTTTAGATATCTTGGGATTTAGGGACATTGTTTGAATCACCAAAATGTTCAATGAAAAGAAATTTCTTTAAGTCCTTACGGAATTGTAGGAGGTCATTTGTTGCTCTCAAGTTATTGGGGAGTGAGTTCCACAATATTGGGGCAATGTAAGAGAAAGCTCTGGAGCTGGTGTATTGGTTTGTGTTACGGATGTGGGAGGGAGTTTTATAGGTGTTGTGGTAAAGACTCCCCTCCAGAGGAAATGGAGATAGGGGAAAATCCTGATAGAAGGGATGACACACACAGGATTTCCAAAACTGATTTGGAAAAAACACAGTTATCGGCTGAGCTGAAGACAAGCCCCAGCCCAGGGGAGGAGTTAGGCTTCAGCACTGATTGGGCACGCCCAGGGGAATGACAGGGAGTGCCAGGAAATGAAGCCCTTTTTAAATCCTCAGACAGGATTGACAGAGGAGGCAGCAAGGCTGGCAAGGCAGGCAGCAAGGCTGACAAGGAGAGCAGCAAGAAACGAAGCAGACGAGAAGCAGCTTTCAGTGCACGTTGGTCTTCAGGAAGAACTTGGAATCAAAGGGGAAAAATGCTAGAACCCTGGGAGAAGGCAGAACCCTGGAACAGTAAGCCTTGGAGCCCAATATACTCTCAAGGGGATCCTTACTACATGGTAGAGCCTAAACGTGGGAAGGCTAGCAAACCCAGCTCTTGGAGAAAAGGTATTTTGTCTGGTGGCGAGCAGTGATATAAAAGCCAGGAACCAAAACAGGAAAGAAGTTTTTCTGAGAGAAATTCCCCTAGCAGAAGAACTAGCCATAAGGCTCCTGAGTTTCTAGAGAGGAGAGAGTCCTGGAAGAAAGGTGCCTGTTCTTATGCCAACGTCTCTGATAAAGGTAAAGCTGAATTTCCTAATTTTAATGCCTTGCTTGAGAAACCCTTTTATTGTGCTGACCTCCCTATGCCAAACTCTGCAACAGGAGCAGATAGTGAGTGGGGGAAGGGTGTGACCCTTACCGGAGACTATCAAGCAGCTAAAGAGCAGCTACAGGCCGAATTGCTTCTAAAAGAGTTTCAGCAATTTCTGGAGCTAAAGTCAGGGAAACATAAGAAGCCTGATGAAGAGAACAATTGCCTTAGCCCAGATGAATGTATGCAGATAGATAATGTTGTGCCTACCTTGAATTATGATCCTTGTGCAAAGGATTGCTCTTTATGTTTTAGAGAGTAACAGTGTAAAGAAGCATCTGGAGTTTGTATGAGAAGAATACAAAATGTTTGCTATACCTGTTGCCTAGCCGTGAAAGTTCACAAATTGTTTTCACCTGTTTCTGTAAAGCCACGCTGTGAGGAGAACAGCTGTTACTGTGAGGCTGCAATAATCCCAAGCAACCACACGAGGCAAAGCTAAGTAGAAGCTACCGTGACTGTGTAAAGCTGAGTTAAAGCTATTTGATTTCAGTTGTTTTCCTGACCTCCTGATTTCACCTTTATGTTGAAAGTTGCACCTTTACGTTATGCACCTTTGAATTGTAATGCGTTGAAAATATCCCCACAACAAATAAATTTCTTGCAAGCCTTATCACGCGAGTCACAACTACAACTTTCATCCCTAAAGAAAAAAAACAAGTGTACTACGAATCCCAGCATTCAGAGGGATCAGTACCACCTTTATTCATAAGGGACATTATATAAGACCACTCCTGCCTGTAAGCTCTAGGGCCCAGGCAGGAGCGTCGCAGTATTTTGAGAACAATTTCTTCTTGCCCTTGAGGTGTTGGGTGTTGTGAGGAGGGTGGAGAGAGTGGTTGAGGCAATGTTGTTGTGATGCTTAAATATAATCATTAGATATGTGTATTTTATTCTTGAGGTGACTGGTAACCAGTGGAGATCATGAAGTATAGGGGGTGATGTGATCAGTGCATCTTGACTTTGATGCTATGCATGTGGCAAGGTTATGTGCTAGTTGGAGCTGGTGGGTGTTTTTTTTGGGAAGTCCCTGGAGGATACTGTTGCTGTAGTCAATGTGGGGAGTTATTAGTGATTGTACGACAGTTCTGAAGTCATGATCTTCCAAAAGTGGTCTGAGCCATTGGATTGTTTTTAATTTAAAGTATATTTATTTATTTATTTATTACAGGCTCTTATATACCTCTCTATTTAGCATCAGCGTGGTTTACAATATAACAAAAGACCAGAACAACAAGCTGTTTGGTTTTACAGAGAACAGGTACGAGAACTTGGATAAACATGGGGGAAAAAGTTAACTGAAACTAATTACATATGTATTTACATATATATACAATAGGATTTATTCTTAGTTTGAGTTGGGTCTTGTAGAACAGATGTTCAAAAAGGGGATGGGCGGTCAGGTCGGAGTCTGGCTGGTCTGGTAATATTGGGGGAACAGGTGGGATTTGAGTGCCTTTCTGAATAAAGTTAGATCGGTGACAGCCCGAATCTCTGGTGGTAAGGTGTTCCAGCACTTAGGGGCATAGAAGCTGAAAGCCCTGTTAGACGTCGCTAGTGTGCATTTTGTTGCTGCCTTAGGGATAACTAGCGCGTTTGTAGATGTCGTTCTCCTAGATCTGTTAGGTGGAACGGTCTGGATGAGGTCTACTAGTGAGGAGGAGGTGATGCCTTTGATGGCCTTGAAGGTGAGTAATAAGGTCTTGAACAACAGTCTTCCATGCACGGGGAGCCAGTGAAGCTGCTTTAGAATAGGTGTTATGTGGTCCCTTCTTGATGCTCCATAGAGGACTCTGGCAGCGGTGTTCATGGCAAGTTGTAAGGGGTTTAAGGTGGAATGTGGGAGGCCTTGAAGAATGGCATTAGCATAGTCGATGTGCGGTAAGGTTAAAGCTTGGAATATAGTCCGGAAGTCGTCTGGATCAAGCAAGGAGCGAAGGTGTCGGAGTGTCCGGATATTGAGGTAGATCGCTCTGACTACGTTGGTTATATGTAATTTCATATCCAGGCGTTGGTCCAAAGTAACCCCAAGGTACCGAATTGAAGGTTTTGTTTGGAGCTCGGCTTCTTTCACCTTTATCTGTGGTGGGGGGGGAGGGTGAAAAGTGGGTCCCTAGTGATGAAGAGAACCTCAGTTTTCTTGTGTTGAATACGGAGGTTCTGGGATTGAAGCCATTCAGACAGTGCATCAAAACATTTGGTCAGCGGGAAAAGATCCATATGAACTGTGGAGAAAGGCATGTAGAGAAGGATGTCATCTGCGTATATCAAGCAGTCGACCTTGAAGGACCTGATGATGTTGCAGACGGGCTGTATGTATATGTTGAATAAGAGTGATGATAGGGAGGACCCTTGTGGCACGCCCTGCCTTTGATGGAAAGGTGTGGATGTTGCTGCTCCTGAGGTTACATACTGCCATCTCTGATCCAGGTATGACCTGCACCAATCAAGAGCAGTGTCGTTGATGCCCTTTTCTTTTAGGCACCCTATTAAGAGATCGTGATGTACAGAGTCGAAAGCCGCAGCTTTTGTAACTGATTTTATGTGTGGGCCATGCATAGAGTTCTATCTAAAATTACTCCTAGGTATTTCATCTCTTCCTTAACTTCAAGTTCTGTCTCTTGTAAGAATATTTTATTGGGATGGGGGTGAAGTTTGGATTTCTTGAGATGTAAAGGACTTCAGTTTTTTTAAGATTATGTTGTGAAACGTGCAGCAGACTGCAACAGTGTCCCCATACTTTTCAGATGCATATTGCAAGGCACCCCAGAATGGTCCAGACAACGGAAACGACTTTTGAGAACCCCAAAGGTATGTTCTGTCACACCCCATTTAGAAATGTGTGCCCCATTGTGGTGCATCTCTGCAGGTGTGCTTGGTGAAATCCCCAATCCAGCATCATCTATGGCATTAAAAAGAGAGACAACATTGTGAAAACAAATAAATAAATAAATAAATATGTAAATTGCCTTGTGGAGATGTATAGCTGTTTGCCCTCCAATACCCAGCATCCCCTATAAAAAGAACTCCAACAAAGCAGCCTAGATAGATATACATATAGTAGTAGTTCCTGCACAGCTGTCCCTCTACCCCCTCAAAGTTTCAGTATGCCTATGTGGCATTTACCGATGAGCCATCCTTCACCGTACTTTCCCTCTTCAAAGTTATGGCCAAGTCCTGAGTTGGAGAGGATAAATGAACCGTGACAACTGCCCAGGAACTTGGAGACCACATTCAGGATCTTCATGTGCGCATCACACACCACTTGCACATTAATAGGGTGGACGTTTTTCCTGCCATTTCTCTGTCATTGGGAGGTGTTAGGGCTACATGGGTGGAAGTCTATTGCTCTGATCATGTTTGGTAGTCCAGCAATATTAAAACGTCAGCCACTCTTCTTCCTGCTCTGGATACCGGATATGCTCCCCAATGTGATTCCTCAAGGCCTGCAATACCTGCTTGAAATGCCTTGAAAATGATGACTGGTCCATTCCACAGGCCAACCCGATCTCATTTTGTTATAATCCAGTGCCCAGAAGATGTAATGTGGCAAGTAATTTCACCAGTCCTGGTACGGCGTGGAATCAATATCATCTTTAATGTCCTCATACAAGGACAAGATGGCTTGTCGGCATAAGCGGTAATTACGCACGACATGCCTGTCTGGGAGTCCATCCAGTACAACCTGTCTCTGAACCGGTGCCATCTGCAGGGCCTCATGACGCGGGGTGCACCATGTTCCTCCTCATGTACCTCTTCATGCTCCTCGCTTGGGTCTCCATTGTTCCTCCTTTTTGGGCTGGCTCTTGCAAGCAGCAGAAAGGCAAAGGAATGACCAGCAAACATCTCACTGACCAAAACATCCACCATCAAACGCTCTCGAACTGTGCTGCTTTCAAAACACTCAGACAGGGATGCACAGATCTGTATTGTTCTTGAGGAGGTTAGATCTTAACTTCTACTCTTGACCAGATGTAAAAATAATGATGCTTTTCTTCTTAATGCAGGATTGCATAATTTCTAACGCACTTCATTGCATCGGGCATAGATCTCATTACCATGTTATATGAGTACACCCCAGTCATTTCCATCTCATTTCAATACAGTTAAATATATTTTAATATGCGCCCTTCTATCATGTGTGTCCATCTCTTTTCTGCATCCGGCTTGTGCATTATGCACACATTGTGTGGTGTAAGTGCGCGGACAAGCCTGCGTTAGCTTTCTGCATCGGCCTTTTTATTTAATGAGGGGGAATTGTACACTGTGACGTTCCTCTGCATTGTTCACCATTGCGATGTCTGTTTATTGATTGTACTTTGTTTCTCAAGTGCTTACACAAATTAAAAAAAAAAAAAGATTTGAGAGCTCTTGTTGAACGAGTCCTCAGATCATCTAGAGCTCTCAGTCTCGGCAACAAAAAGTCAGAAGAACTTGCCCCCTTGGGCTCCAAAACACACTAACAGAAAATCAGATATGGAAGTAATTTGCTTTCCTAAAATACTTACTGAATACCCTGCATGCCTCGAGCCTGCAAACTGCTGTGCTCCACCTGGTCCTCCGCAGCACCAAACCCTGTAAGAGAGAGAGGCCGAAAACCTGAAATGCTGATTCAGCCTTAGGCAAGAGAGATGGCACCGGGCTGAGCGCGACTATCCTTTTCAAGCAGTAAAACGGGCTTTCTACAAGCAGGGCTTGGAACTTGAAAGACCTCCTACTGAGCAAAAGGTCACTAGAACACCAGCTGCAACATCAGATCTCTTAGAGAGACATCATGCAGAGGCTCAAAGGTGCCTTCAGCAATGCAGAGCACCAAATTGGGATCCCAAGCAGGGACGTTACCCCATGTGAAATGCGCCTGACATACGGATGGACTAAAACCGACCACCCCAAAATCCAACTTCTGTAGCAAGCAATGACCACAATTTGCACCTACAATCACCGGATCTGCTGCTCATAACTCTTTATAGCTACAGCTACAACCCAAGGTTACCTAGAACATTTCAGCCAGGTCTGTAGGGATAGAGAGATCCAGCCATGGTTTTATCTCATGGCACTGATGAACTTAACAACTCCAACCTTGCTGGTGAAATAAGAAACTTCAAGTCCAGAGATGCAATGGAATAAAACCTCTGGTCCAACCTCACCTTATTAGTGGAGGAGTGGCCTAGTGGTTGGGGCAAGGTACTTCAGGTCATGAAGGTCAGGGGTTTAAATCCCACTAGAGGACAGCAACCTTGGGCCGGAAGGACTGGGGTTTCTAGTCCCACAGGTGCTCCTTGTGGTCTTGGGCAAGCCACTTAACCCTCCATAACCCATGTTCCCTGTAAAATAGTTATCTCCAAGTTATAATGCCCTGTTCAGTGTAATTTCAGTTTGTTCAATGTAAACCACACTAATGCAGAATAGCACGGTATATAAGAGAAAATAAATAAATTAATTGAAATAAATAATCATCTTTATTTAAGCTGCTTTTGTATTTTAGTAAAAAGCCAAAGGACATTGTGTCACGGAGGAAAAGGAAGAGTGAAACGTCTCTGCCCACACTGCAGTCAGAAGGCTTTCAGCAGTAGTAGAGGCAGCCAAGCCTGACAAGAGGACTTAACTCTCTCTTCCTCCAGCAGCCAAGACACCAGTAAAAGCCGGGTGCAGGTGTGCTGGGCACATGCAGCCTTCTGCGTCCGCACCCTCCTGAGTCCCACAGTAGCAGTTGCTTCAGGGGCTGCCCACGAAGGGCTCCGGCTCTTTCAAGTGCTAATTTGTGGGACACGAAAGGCAACCCGTTCCCCCCTTCATTTCAATATTGGTTAAAGGCTGATTCAGCCCATCTGGTGCTTTCTGTTGCATAGCTTTGTAGATGTTGATTCCTAGTTTAATACATCGTTATGTTATTTTCTCTTTACAGACCTTGTGTATTCAATTTCTGAGGTATAAAATCTTCTCTCACGTACCTCAGATTTAATTAGCTTCTTCCCCTCCCGCCCTTTTCTTGGGACTTTCTCCCCCTCCCCGGCGCTTCTCTCTTCCCGGGGGTTCCTCCCCTCTTCCCCACTTTCTATGTTTGGTTCCATTTACTACATCGGATTTATTCACAGTGGTACTTTTTCGCCTGCATTAAGGAGCTTGCTGATTAATTATAGATTGAGCACAGGCTTTTATTACATTAGCGTTTACTCATACCAAACAGACATATTTATTTTTTAAAGTAATTACTAATGTGGCCTAAACAGTGCTGCTTTCTCTGGAAAGCTTAATGCAGGCTGGAAGCTCGGGCTGCCATTAGTACCTTCACCCTGGGCCCGGCCGCCATGTCTTGCTAGAGGCATGGGCCTATTTGCTTTCACTGAGGTCTGTTTGAAAGTCACCTGCTGGCTCTGGCAAGGTCTGTGCTTGAACGAGGCAGGACTGGAGGAGCTCGAAGATGCTGTCTGCTGACAGCCCAAGGAGCAAGTGAGAGACCAGAAAGAGAAGGAATCCTATCTATAGGGTGCCACCAATGTACACAGCGCTGTACACTTCCATGGGAATAAGAACAAGTTATGCAATGAAGCACGCCCAGTTCCTACCGTCCAGATCTACTCCATGCCGTTACTTACTCTGTGATCTAGAGTACGGTCAGAGGGATGTTTACCATCTCTGCACCCACTGACCTGTGGAGAGTCGTTTCAAAAACTCCCCCACACATTCGCACCTCTGTGTTTGCAGCTTATGTTATAAAGTGAATTATGCGTTCGCTTTCCTTTCTAAAATAGGGGCGTAAGTACTGTTAGAAACACTTATCAAACCAGTTGCGAGCACTTATGCCTCCTCTAGAGCAGATGCAACTGTCTGCGTCTAGATTTTTCAAGAATGCGCATCAGTTGTAGTATTTTATGATTTAGATGGGTAAATTTCGGTTCTGTCCCAACTGCACCCCTGCACTGAAAGTACACACAATCGACCTTACGCGGGTGCTTTCAGAATAGCGACCAACTATAGTGTGAGCGTAGATGCCCTTGCACATCAGTAAGTCCTTGAGGCGGCTTATGTGCACATGTTTACACAGCTCTTTATGGAATTAACCCCATTCTCCTTCAACTCATTGCCTTAATTCAAACCCCAGCTCCACAGAAGTCTGGATATGGACGAGCTGCAAGCACGGCTCGCAAATAGAATATATTTTGGGTGGCTCTGACGTCGAGGCAATTGCTGCATCCTGAGCTAAGTTAGTCAAATTTCTCTCGGCTCTCAAATGTCCCATATAAGTGATGTCTTGCTGCAAAACAGGGGGCTGCGTTTATAAGGAGCTGTGTAAGATGCACGCCATTAACACGCTAGGACTTATGTGTGTGAATAGGTGTTTATGTGCATGCTTTAGGCGGCATGCTAGTCTGTGAGCACACGTGTAATGCCTTCAGTGTGAGCGTGTATGGGGCTGGAGTTTGAGCAGAGCGCAAATTTATAACTTAACGCGTGTTCTGAAAAAGCGAAGCGCGGGAAGTCATTAAGTACATGCAAACTACATTTTATAAAATAGACCTCAAATACACGTGTGCTAATGCGCATTACTGCCATGAGAGTTAACCAGTGCCCCTCATAATATCTATGAGGAATGAAACGGGCGAGCTGTAGCAATTGCACTGTGTACTAGAGAAGGATAATGGCAGGGGGAGTGAGGAAGAGTGACAGAGGCAGATTACTTTATGTTTTATCTTGCTGGGACAGATACACATTTTCCGGCCAGTAAAGTTGTGTGAATCTGATTGAGGGAAGGGAAAGTAGGGTTAGGACCAACGGCAGAAGGAGGGAGGGGAAAGTGTCCCGAGGAAACAGCCCTGGCTGCAGATGGTTTGTGTTCAACAGGTGCAGCGGAGGGACCCATGGAAGAGAGCACAGGAGGGAGAATTTGAAGAGATTTCCTGCTTGGCTCACAGCTGTCTTCTAGCTCCTAACTGCCAGTCCAGGGAAACTGATCCCTGGCTTTAAGGAAGCCGCCTGCAAACAGGATGACAGTGGGGAAAAGGCCTTCAATGGACACTCTCTGCTGCTAAAGTTCCTGGGAGAAGGGAGGGGCAGGAAAGAGGGACGCTGCTGTGCTTTCTGCTCAGCTGGAACCAGGGTTGCAGTCTGATGCTATATACCTTCATTTCCAACTAGCTAGGCATTTCATATCCTCTCCCACGCCACTGAGCCCAGTCCTCAGTTGGAGGCCCTCCGCTAGGGTTTATTTTGGAACCCTGAGCTCCCGGGTCCCGAATCTGGTCAGTAGGTGTCGCCCTCCACCCAGGGGATATGATCTGCGAACTACTTCCTGGAGGTGCTCAGCACTGCCACTGAGCCACTGGCTGACCTTTGACTCTGGTTTGTTGTATATCGCTCCGAAGCCTTGGTGCACTGCAGAAAGGTTTCAGGCTTCTCAGGTCCTGCTCATGGTTTCCATAATCCTCTCTGGGATTTAATTTTACTTTCTACTATCCATCAGGAAGAAGCAGGAGAAAGCTAGTGGTTGCACCTTCTAAAAAGTATTGGAAAATTAAGATCTTATTGTTATTTTGACTTCCAAAAATATAAGTTCTCAATCAGAATATAAGGATATTTCTTGATTTCCAAAACTGAAAACGTAACTGAAGTTTGCCCTCTCTACCTGTAGCCGCACGGACTATTCTCATCTTTCTTTCTCGTTCCATAGCCCAGATGTTGCGCAAAAGGCTTTTCTCACTAGACGGGGCACTTACCTCAGAAGTAGCAACTGTCAAAAGATAGAAAGATAACCCTGCCAGATCTTCTCTCACTACTGTACTCATAATTCCCATCTCTCTCCCTCACCCTCCTTATCACCATCACTTCCCATCTCTCTCCCTCACCCTCCTTATCACCATCACTTCCCATCTCTCTCCATCACCCTCCTTATCACCATCACTTCCCATCTCTCTCCCTCACCCTCCTTATCACCATCACTTCCCATCTCTCTCCCTCACCCTCCTTATCACCATCACTTCCCATCTCTCTCCCTCACCCTCCTTATCACCATCACTTCCCATCTCTCTCTCTCACCCTCCTTATCACCATCACTTCCCATCTCTCTCCCTCACCCTCCTTATCACCATCACTTCCCATCTCTCTCCCTCACCCTCCTTATCACCATCACTTCCCATCTCTCTCCCTCACCCTCCTTCTCACCATCTACCCATCTCTCTCCCTCACCCTCCTTATCACCATCACTTCCCATCTCTCTCCCTCACCCTCCTTATCACCATCACTTCCCATCTCTCTCCATCACCCTCCTTATCACCATCACTTCCCATCTCTCTCCCTCACCCTCCTTATCACCATCACTTCCCATCTCTCTCCCTCACCCTCCTTATCACCATCACACTTCCCATCTCTCTCCCTCTCCCTCCTTATCACCATCTCACTTCCCATCTCTCTCCCTCACCCTCCTTATCACCATCACTTCCCATCTCTCTCCATCACCCTCCTTATCACCATCACTTCCCATCTCTCCCTCACCCTCCTTATCACCATCACTTCCCATCTCTCTCCCTCACCCTCCTTATCACCATCACACTTCCCATCTCTCTCCCTCACCCTCCTTATCACCATCACTTCCCATCTCTCTCCCTCACCCTCCTTATCACCATCACTTCCCATCTCTCTCCATCACCCTCCTTATCACCATCACTTCCCATCTCTCTCCCTCACCCTCCTTATCACCATCACACTTCCCATCTCTCTCCCTCACCCTCCTTATCACCATCACTTCCCATCTCTCTCCCTCACCCTCCTTATCACCATCACTTCCCATCTCTCTCCCTCACCCTCCTTATCACCATCACACTTCCCATCTCTCTCCCTCACCCTCCTTATCACCATCACTTCCCATCTCTCTCCATCACCCTCCTTATCACCATCACTTCCCATCTCTCTCCCTCACCCTCCTTATCACCATCACTTCCCATCTCTCTCCCTCACCCTCCTTATCAGCATCACACTTCCCATCTCTCTCCCTCACCCTCCTTATCACCATCACTTCCCATCTCTCTCCATCACCCTCCTTATCACCATCACTTCCCATCTCTCTCCATCACCCTCCTTATCACCATCTTCCCATCTCTCTCCATCACCCTCCTTATCACCATCACTTCCCATCTCTCTCCCTCACCCTCCTTATCACCATCACTTCCCATCTCTCTCCCTCACCCTCCTTATCACCATCACACTTCCCATCTCTCTCCCTCACCCTCCTTATCACCATCACTTCCCATCTCTCTCCCTCACCCTCCTTATCACCATCACTTCCCATCTCTCTCCCTCACCCTCCTTATCACCATCACTTCCCATCTCTCTCCCTCACCCTCCTTATCACCATCACTTCCCATCTCTCTCTCACCCTCCTTATCACCATCACTTCCCATCTCTCTCCCTCACTCTCCTTATCACCATCACTTCCCAACTCTCTCCCTCACCCTCCTTATCACCATCACTTCCCATCTCTCTCCCTCACCCTCCTTATCACCATCACTTCCCATCTCTCTCCCTCACCCTCCTTATCACCATCACTTCCCATCTCTCTCTCTCACCCTCCTTATCACCATCACTTCCCATCTCTCTCCCTCACCCTCCTTATCACCATCACTTCCCATCTCTCTCCCTCACCCTCCTTATCACCATCACTTCCCATCTCTCTCCCTCACCCTCCTTATCACCATCACACTTCCCATCTCTCTCCCTCACCCACTTCTCTCCACCAGTTCTAGTCTCTCTTTCTCTCTTACCATCTGCCTCGCTACTGGTTTCCATCTCTCTCCCTTATCTCTTTCTCCATACCATTGCCATCTCTCTCCCCACTGGTTCCCATCACCCTCAGCCCTTTCTCTCCAGGGCTTGTGCAAAGATATTAGATGCCTTAGGCAAGCCTTCAGCCTTGCAATCCCCCAGTATAGCTCCTCAGTCACACACCCGTCCTCACCAAATACAGAATAAGTGATTACACATTAGGACTGCATTCTCCTTTGCCCTGCTTTATCCTCCTTAACTTGTTAGATGGAATCAGCCTTCTGATCTCCTCCCTCTAACACTATCATGTCTTAATACCCACTTCAGATACATCAACCTCTCCTCAGAGAGCTCGAAAAAGGACCAGGTGGTGCCAAAAGTGGAATTACAAAGTCCACAATAAGCAGGAGTCGAGCAAGATCAGCCTGTATTATGAGAGCTCGCTGGATAGCCTGACGATTCTTACAAAAGGCTGGATAAACTATCTCTGATCTTCGTTCTAAAGCCAATGAATTCAGTAACTGAGGTGCCATTGTGGTGTTCGATCTTTCTCTGATTCTGATGAATCTTAACTCTTTCAGCAAAGGAACTGCTCAATGCAAACCACGGCTGGGGAGGAGAGCACCAACGAGTCATTAAAATCATCTACAGTATCTGAAGACTTAAGGGTGGCTTACATAATGCCAATTTTTAAACAGGATTGTTGGGTTGATTCAGTAAACTACAGACTGGTGAACCTGACATCAGTACCAGGCAAAATGGTAGCAACCATTATAAAAAACAAAATGACTGAACATGTAGATAGTCATATAGTAGTTTAATGGGACAAAGACAACATGGGTTTAGCCAAGGAAAGTCTTGTCTCACTAATAAGATACATTTTTTTGAAGGTGTGAATAAACAGGCAGACAAAGGTGAGCTGGTTGATATATAGTGTATCTGGATTTTCGGAAAGCCTTTGACAAGGTCCCTCATGAGAGACGCTTGGCGAAATTAAAAAGTCATGGGATACGAGGCAGTGTAGTATTGTGGATCAAGAACTAGTTAAAAGATAGAAAGCAGAGGGTAGAGCTAAATGGCCAATTTTCCCAATGGAGAAAGGTGAATAGCGGAGCACCCCAGGGATCTGTGCTGGGCCCGCTACTTTTACATAAATGACAGATTGCTATGTAATAAAGTTCCTGGTCTTACAAATCTGATTAATAATAGGCAGCTGATATCGGTTGTATTACCTAATCATGGCATTGTGGTCTGTGGAGATATTCAGCAACATTTTTGTATCACGGACTATCACAGTCAGCACACTTATTCGGACGGCCTCCCACTGGCCAAACGAAAGGGTTTTGAATATTGTCCTGCAAGATTTTACAAAACGCCTATCCTACACTCCTTAAAATGTTTAGCCACTGTTTAGTCCATGCTTCTTACTAATATAAGATGCTCTATAGCTAAAGTTTTGATCATCTCTATGTACAGTCCACATGCATTTTCTCACATGGGCCTAGAGTGCAAAATATGAACCACTTACAGTTTATAGACAGAATTTCTGCACTGCTGAGTTTAATCCTGTAGCTATCCTTACGTCTTTTTCTTGAAACATTTTCCCCTGAAATCTTACCATTTTAGCTGCCATTTCCTCGCTGGTCTGAGGGTTGCCAGGTGCCTCCTTCCAGATGTACCTTCTGCATCAGCTGTTCAGCGGCAAGGGTCTTCTGGGCATCAGCACCCACCTCCCCTGGTACAAGGAGGGAGTTGAAGCTCTACTTTCTCCCGGGTACTTTGGCTGTCAGCTCCTGAGGAGGTGACAATCTGTACACAGCTGTGTACTACAGAAATGAAAAGTAGTAATGCTAGACCCAACTGGTCCAAAGTAAGGGTGTGCAGACCCAGATTTCCATGCCCCAGTGCCATGACTTTAGCCCCCGAGCAGGCCCTATCTGTCCTCATTAAAGTACAAAAGAGCTGCGTCCACATTTATAGAAATCCACAGAGTGGGAGCCAGAGTGAATTATAAAGGCATTCATCTGAACTCAGTGTCTACTAAACATTGTCTCCGAGTTTTATAGACGCAGATGAACTTGCAGGCAAAATCTGTTTTGAGCATCTGCTTTCACTTTCTCCCTGCTAAAATGTCCTTCCCGTCGTATGTCTCAGTTTTCCCCACCACATTTCTCTCTCAAGAGATGATAGCCTGATAGCGTGAATGCTCAAAGAATGTTCTGCCCTCCTTGCACTGTGTACCCTGGCCCCAGCAGACCCTCACCCCCTCTGTCCAATAAACCTAAAACTGATAAAGACATGGAATGGACTCTGGCTGATTTATGCAGTGTGTGATGTTACTTTGACATATTAAGGGGTGACCGATCGCTTGCAGTGAGTATAAGGTACTCAGTATTCTGGTGTTAAATGGCCTTGGCGTTTAGATTTTATGATAAGGCAAGTTTCGTGCTGTACTTGAAGGTATTTCCCTACCCCAGAGGAACTATGAAAGGCCTGATTTACTGCGGGTTCTTTGTGCAAATCAAGCCCTAAGTTTGTATCTTGGGCAATGGAATATGAAGTGACTTGCTCAGGATTTGAACCCTGGTTTCCCTGCTTCCAAGCATCAGACTGTGGCTACAGGGAGATGAAGGAACGAGGAACGAGAGGGCTGGCAGTAAAATGCGGGACTGATGTCAGGCAAGGGTTGAGACATGCCAACCAGAGCATGGGTAATAATTGCTCAGTGTTTCTCAGCAGAGTCCCCAGGCACACATTTCCCCTCACACCTTTTTTCATTTCTTTAAGTTTTCCTTTTGGTTTTTCTTTTTACTTTCCACCTTCGTGATTTTTCTTCTTCTTTCAACTGCTTCCTTATCAGTTATTAGATTTTCTTCCTTGTTCTGTCATTTTTGTCTCTTTCTCTCCCCGTCTTTCCATGTTATTTCCATGTAGTCTTCTGCTTTTGTCCTCTTTCATTTCTCTTTTCCTTCCCCTCCCCCTCTCTTTTTCCATTTCTTTTCCAAGGGGCTCCTACCAATAGTGTGTTTGCATTTTGTTTCGTGTTTGGCACATTCAGACAAGGAGTTACCACAGCCACCTGCCCCAGCAGCCCCACAGACTGCAACCGCAGGAAGGAAGTGAAACCATTTGCCTTCACGGACCAACTGTGCCCCCCACCCCCTTATTGTGCTGGAAAGTCCCTGGAGTTGTGGGTAAGGTGGACCTACTTCCCCTGATGTGACGCTGGTCTTAGAGCAGGACTGGAATTTTCAGGGTCAAAGGACGAGGTCCGGGCTCACAGCGAGGCTGCCTCTGAACGATTCAGGAAGAGAAGCGGGAATTATTAGGTTTCTCCTCAGGCCTCACTGTATACTGGGACTGAACCTCGTACTGGGATCTGGCCTTAGGTTTCCTGCATCACAATGAATGTTTTTCTGTGGACAGTTACAGCGAGCCCATGTCACTGCAGTCTATACGTGTTTTATACCCATCAACTATGTAGCTACTAATCATTTACATAGTGCTACTAGGCTTACGCAGCATTGTACATACATACATAAGGGACAGTCCCTGTCCCACAGAGCTTATAGTTTGCTAAGACAGACAAACAGGTGAAATGTCAAAGGGAAACTAGATGAGTAGCTGTGAAACTTACCGATCGGGTCTGCCGGCTAAGAACACCGATACAGGGTTTGCACCCGCAATCTCTATGGATAAGGTTTGCAGGACAGAAACAGGACTCCATGTGGTACCATCCCTGGAAACAACTCCTCTCAGTCAGGCTAAGAGCTTTTGTTCGATGCAAGCCTGCAGGTACTTGTAGCCTGTAGTCATATGAGAACGGCAGTCCTCAGCTAAGCCAATATCCCAGGGTAAATGCCTTTGAAAGCTGTCCTGTATAGGGCAATGTGTATGTGTGGATTTAGGGAACTGATTTTAGCTCTCGCCTTTCTCAGAAGGTCAAGGCAAGTTCGGCATTTCCCTATCCTCACAGAGCTTCCATCTAAGTTTGTACCTGAGGCACTGGAGAGTTAAGTGACTTGCCCGAGATCACCAGGGGCAGTAGTGGGATTTGGGTGTGCCTCCCCTGGCTCTTAGCCTGCTGCTCTAGCCATTAAGCTGCTCCTCCACATACTTGCCCATGTGGCTGCAAAGTCTGGGGTATTTTCCCCTCAAGGTCTGCACCAAGTCTGCACAAGCTTATTGCTTTACCTTAGAAAACCGTCCCAGAGATTCCCATCTCCTGTTCTACATCTACTTTTAATGGCCCAAACAATCCAGATTGTTGCCTTACATAAGAACATAGAGCCTGATATTGGAAAGGCATTTACAGCCCAGTAAACTGTATAAGTGTCATACATACATAAGGGACAGTCCCTGTCCCACAGAGCTTATAGTTTGCTAAGACAGACAAACAGGTGAAATGTCAAAGGGAAACTAGATGAGTAGCTGTGAAACTTACCGATCGGGTCTGCAGGCTAAGAACACCGATACAGGGTTTGCACCCGCAGTCTCTATGGATAAGGTTTGCAGGACAGAAACAGGACTCCATGTGGTACCATCCCTGGAAACAACTCCTCTCAGTCAGGCTAAGAGCTTTTGTTCGATGCAAGCCTGCAGGTACTTGTAGCCCGTAGTCATATGAGAACGGCAGTCCTCAGCTAAGCCAATATCCCAGGGTAAATGCCTTTGAAAGCTGTCCTGTATAGGGCAATGTGTATGTGTGGATTTAGGGAACTGATTTTAGCTCTCGCCTTTCTCAGAAGGTCAAGGCAAGTTCGGCATTTCCCTATCCTCACAGAGCTTCCATCTAAGTTTGTACCTGAGGCACTGGAGAGTTAAGTGACTTGCCCGAGATCACCAGGGGCAATAGTGGGATTTGGGTGTGCCTCCCCTGGCTCTTAGCCTGCTGCTCTAACCATTAGGCTGCTCCTCCATATACTTGCCCATGTGGCTGCAAAGTCTGGGGTATTTTCCCCTCGAGGTCTGCACCAAGTCTGCACAAGCTTATTGCTTTACCTTAGAAAACCATCCCAGAGATTCGCACCTCCTGTTCTACATCTACTTTTAATGGCCCAAACAATCCAGATTGTTGCCTTACATAAGAACATAGAGCCCGATATTGGAAAGGCATTTACAGCCCAGTAAACTGTATAAGTGTCTTAACTGGAGATATTCAACGGCACTTACACAGTACCACTGAATATCCCCTCCTAACTCCCCTACGTGCCCCAATGCTATCCGGTTACCATCGGGGCATGTCGGGGGCAGGGGCAGAGAAGAAGCAGCGACAAGCGCTAAGTGGGCAGCCGCGATATTGTATGCTGCCCGCTTAGCAACCTGCGCCTTAAAGATAGGCGAGGAAAACCCTACATCCTCCAGTAACGAATTTCTGAGTTTGATTATGCATTGAGAAAAAATATTTTCTCTTATTAGTCTTAAACAGGTTACACTGTAGCTTCATTGCATGTCCCCTAGTCTTTCTACTTTTTGATGGTGTAAACAATCATAATAATATAGGAACATAGTAAACGATGACAGATAAAGACCAGTATGGTCCATCTAGTCTGCCCAGTAAGATGGCAAGAGTAGGTGCACCTGCCGCTCCGTGCAGGCCACCCCTCCCCATGTCTTTGTTTAGGGGTGAACCACCGCTCCGTGCAGGCCACCCCTCCCCATGTCTTTGTTTAGGGGTGAACCACCGCTCCGTGCAGGCCACCCCTCCCCCTGTCTTTGTTTAGGGGTGAACCACCGCTCCGTGCAGGCCACCCCTCCCCATGTCTTTGTTTAGGGTGAACCACCGCTCCGTGTAGGCCACCCCTCCCCCTGTCTTTGTTTAGGGTGAACCACCGCTCCGTGCAGGCCACCCCTCCCCATGTCTTTGTTTAGGGGTGAACCACCGCTCTGTGCAGGCCACCCCTCCCCATGTCTTTGTTTAGGGGTGAACCACCGCTCCGTGCAGGCCACCCCTCCCCCTGTCTTTGTTTAGGGGTGAACCACCGCTCCGTGCAGGCCACCCCTCCCCCTGTCTTTGTTTAGGGTGAACCACCGCTCCGTGCAGGCCACCCCTCCCCATGTCTTTGTTTAGGGTGAACCACCGCTCCGTGTAGGACACCCCTATTTGTTGAGAAATTAGATAGTTCAGTTTATTTTGATTTTCTCCTGTTGCTGTAAAGGGATCCACTGTGTCTGTCCCATGCCAATCAATCTACATTTACTCGTTCCACTCCGTTCATTAATTTAAAGACTTCTATCATATCTCCCCTCAGGCGTCTCTTTTCCAGGTTAAAGAGCCCCAACCTTTTTAGCCTTTCTTCATAGGAGTGTCCTTCCATCCCCTTTACCATTTTAGTGGCTCTTCTCTGAACCTTTTCTAATATTGCTATATCCTTTTTAAGATACGGCGACCAGAATTGCACACAATTGGAACGATATAGAGGCATTATAATATCTTTTGTTTTATTTTCCATTCCTTTCCTTATGATTCCTAGTATTCTACTTGCTCTCTTGGCTGCCGCTGCACACTGGGCGGAGGGTTTCAACATGTCATCCATAATGACACCTAAATCTTTTTCCTGGGTGGTTGTTCCTAATGTGGAACCTTGCATCATATAAACACATTTTGGGTTGTTCTTTTCTAGGTGCATAACTTTGCACTTGTCCACATTAAATTTAATTTGTCATTTGAACATCCAGTCTTCCAATTTATCAAGGTCTTCTTGCAATTTTCCACAATCCTCTTGGAGTTTGGCAACTTTGAATCGTTTTGTGGGTGGTTAGGATAATTTTGTATCTGATCCTGCTTGTTATAGGCAGCCAGTGAAGCTGTTTAAGGAGTGGGATGATGTGAGTTTTTAAGATTTGGTTAATATGGTTCTGGCTGTGGTATTTTGTGTCAGTTGTAGGGGGTATAGTGTGGTTGTTGGTTGCCCCTGATATATGAAATTGCAGTAGTCACGTAATGGTGTGATAACTGCTTGGCAGACTGTGTGAAAGTCTAATGGGGAAAGGAGCTTGTGTAGGTTCCTTAGTATGCGGAGCTTGTAATAGACTGCTTTGGTGATTCGGCTGATTTGCAGCTGGAAGGTGAGCTCTTGGTCGAGTGTGATTCCTAGTTAATTTATTTGGATAATTTATTTGACTACAATTGATATATTGTTTAGTGTGATCATAGGTGGAGGAAGGAAATTCTTGTTTTGTGTTATGTGGAGTGCTTCGGTTTGGTGAAGTTGATTTTGAGGTTGTGATTGATTGCTGCAAAACAGTTGGAGATTTTTGTGTAGTCTGGCGAGTTGCTGGAGAAGGGAGTGAAGATCATAATATCATCTGCATATATTAAGTAATTGATGCCAACGTTTTTGATGATTTCACAGAGCAGTTGGATGTATAAATTGAATAAAAGCGAAGAGAGTGAAGACCCTTGTGGTACTCCTTGGTTGAGGGAGAATGGTGTAGAAGTGGAGGCGCTGATTCTGACTTGCTGTATTCGGTCTGTTAGGTAGCATACCTTAATGCCAATATTGCGCAGTCTGTTTAAGAGGCGTTGATGTGAAACCGAGTCAAATGCAGCTTATATATCCAGCTGCATTTGACTTTGTTTCACATCTGGATAATGCCAACACTTATTTATTTATTTATTTATTTTATTTATTTAACAGTTTTTATATACCACCTTTCTTCAATTCAAGATGGTTTACAGTGAACATAACGTGACAGTGTGATTCAACCATTTACACAGAACGGAACTTCTTAACATGAGTAACATGGCATAGACAGATAACTTTTGTACATAAGTATTTGTCATGAACAAGAACTATTTACATATTTATTTACAGGAGAGAATAGGGAGTAAGTCGTAATGGGAGGTTAAGTAGGGGAGACTGGATATTAAGGGAAGGTTAAGGTGGGAGATATAATCCAGAATTTGTGTGACTAAGGATTGGCAGACTGAATGGAATAACTCTGAGATAACGAGAGGACGTAGATTTCTTAGGGTCCTTAATTTGAGGTAGACTGATTTCTTTCAATTTTTCAGATGCATCACCTTTACCATTTCAGTCATGAGTAACTTCCCTACATCTTCTTCAGTAAATAATACATTCAGTCTCTCCGCAGGGCTTGTCCTCCCTTAGCGCCCCTTTTATCCCTTTATCATCAAATAGTCCAACTGACCCTTTCACAGTTTTTTTGCTATGAATGTACTTGAAAAAGTTTTTATTATGCATTTTGCTTCCATGGCAAGCTTTTTTCAAATTCTCTCTTTACCTGCCTTATCAATGCTTTGCATTTACTGTAACTTGCCAGTGTTTATGTTGTTTCTAGTTTTTGTCATTTGACTCCTTTTTCCATTTCCTGAAAGATGCTTTTTGGGCTACAACAGCCTCTCTGACCTCACCTTTAAGCCATGCTGGCAGTTTAGTGGCCTTCCTTCCACTTTTCTTAAAGTGTAGAATACAGCTTGTCTGGGCTTCCAAGATAGTATTTTTAAACAACGCCCATGTTTGATGCAGCTGCTCCTTTTAGGGCCTAACCCCACCCCACATCTCCCCTCCCCCTAGAACATCTCTGCACAATGCAGGAAAAGTTGTGCATATTCTTCCATGGGGTAACATATTTTTACCCACATACAGGGGAGCAATTTCATAAGGCTCTTTTACGCAGATAAATGACTTTTGGAAATCACCCTGATTGAAAGGAGCCATCACTATTTACTATTTAGCACTTATATAGCGCCACGCATGCAGCGCTGTACAGACATACATACAAGAGACAGTCCCTGCTCGTCCGAGCTTACAATCTAGTCGAGATAGTACAGAGCATTAGTTAACTTGGTGCAAAGCACAATATGGTCTTTACAATTCGGTCATGAAAATTGCCGGAAGTCAGGTTAAGATAAAGGATAGAAGTCAGGATCTGAAGGCGACAGTGAAGAGGGGGGTCTTCAACCTGGATTTGAAGAGGGCGAGGGAGGGTGCTTGGTGTATAGACACAGGGTAGGCTATTCCAGGCATAAGGTGCAGCAAAGTGAAAGGAGTGAAGTCGGGAGTTAGCGGTGCGAGTCAAAGGCCTAGATAGAAGTAATTTGTTAGCGGAGTGAAGTTCCCGAGAGGGGATTTAGGGGGAGATAAGAGATGAGAGGTATTGAGGGGCCATAGAGTGAATGCATTTATAGGTCAGCAGGAGAAGTTTGAATTGGATGCGGAATTGGACAGGGAGCCAGTGAAGCTACTTGAGAAGAGGAGTGATGTGGGCATGGTGAGATTGGCGGAAGATTAGTCAAGCAGCATAATTTTGTATAGATTGAAGGGGAAAGAGATGGCTCGCGGGAAGACCAGCAAGGAGTAGGTTGCAGTAGTCGAGGCGAGAGGAGATTAAGGAGTGGATGAGCGTTTTGGTAGTGTGTTCTGAGAGGAAGGTACGGATTTTGCTAATGTTGTAGAGAAAGAAGCGGTAGGTCTTAGCTACGAGCTGGATATGTGTGGAGAAGGAGAGAGAGGTGTCAAAGATAACCCCCAGATTGCGGGCCGAGGGAACAGGAAGGATCGTAGATCCATCCATGGAGACTGAGAAAGGGGGAAGAGGAGGGGAGGAGTTGGGGGAGGAGGGGAGGAGTTCAGTCTTGGCCATGTTCAATTTCAAGCGGCAGTGAGACATCTAGGTAGTGATGTCAGAAAGGCAGGCAGAGATTTTGGCCTGGATTGCTGGAGAGATATTAGGTGTAGAGAGGTAGATTAGGGAGTCATCAGCATAGAGGTGGTACTGAAAGCCATGGGAGGAGATAAGCACGCCAAGGAATTGGGTGCAGAAAGAGAAAAGGAGGGGGCCCAAGATGGATCCCTGGGGTACACCAACATGGAGCGGGGTGGGAGAGGAGGAGGAGCCACCAGAGCATACACTAAAGGAGCGATGGGAGAGGTAGGAGGAGAACCAGGATAGTACGGAGCCCTTGAAACCAAGTGAGGAAAGGGTGGTGAGGAGAAGATTGTGGTCAACAGTGTCAAATGCAGCGGAGAGGTCGAGAAGGATGAGGACAGAGTAGAGGCCCTCAGATTTAGCCAGGAACAGATCATTGGAGACTTTTGTAAGAGCCGTTTTAGTGGAGTGTAGGGGACGGAAGCTGGATTGTAGTGTGTCCAGGAGGGCCTGGGAGGTGAGGAAGTCGAGGCAGCGTCAGTGGACTGCTCATTCTAGTAGTTTAGATATGAAGGGAAGGAGGGAGATGGGTCGATAGTTAGAAGGACAGGTGGGATCGAGTGAGGGTTTCTTGAGGAGAGGTGTGACAACAGCATGTTTGAAGTCTGCAGGGACAGTTGCAGTGGAGAGTGAAAGGTTGAGAATATGAGAGATGGAGGGGACGATGGTGGGGGAGATGGGGTGTAGGAGATGGATGGGGATAGGGTCAGCGGAACAGGTGGTGGGTTTGGAGGAGGAAAGAAGGAGTGTGGTTTCCTTTTCAGAGATTGTAGGGAAGGGAGGAGAGGGTAGCAGAGGAAGTATGGATGGGGGGAGAATTGGGGAGGGGGAGGTAGATGAGGAAGTGGGGAATAGGAGGGTAATCTTGTGGATTTTGTCATGGAAGTAGTTGGCTAGGGTTTGGGCAGAGAGGGAGGGTGGGACCAGGGGCAGGGGCACCATGAGGAGAGAATTGAAGGTATTAAAGAGGTGGCGAGGATCAGAAGCAAGGGAGTTAGTCAGATGGATGTAGTATTCTTGTTTGGCAAGTGCTATGGCTGACTGGAAGGAGCCAAGCATGAATTTAAAGTGTAGAAGGTCTTTCGGGGAGCGGGATTTGGTCCAAGCATGTTCAGCAGAATGGGCACAGGTGCGTAAATAGCGGGTTTTGGATGAAAGCCAGGGCTGGGGGGGCAGAACATCAGAGAGGACATGGGGTGGGTAGGGCAAGAGTGTCAAGAGCCGAGGATAGTGCAGCAATGTAAGAGGATACTGCCTCATTGATGGACTTGGAGGACATAATGGAGGAAAGAGATGGACAAAGGGTGGAGGAGAGGGTTAGGGGATCAATATTATGGAGGTTTCTAAATAGGTCGGAGGAGACAGGATGAGGTTGAGACAGCGGAAGCTGGAGATTAAAGGTTAAAAGGTGATGGTCAGATGAGGGAAGGATTGAGTTGCAGAAGTCTGAGGGAGAGGAATTAGAGAAAAGTATCAGGTCAAGGCAGTGGCCGTGCAGGTGGGTGGGGGCAGTGGAGCAAAGTTGGAGGTCAAACGAGGAGGTGAGGGCCAGGAACTTTAAAGGGGATCGGAGGGGTTATCGACGTGAATGTTAAAATCGCCAAGAATAAGAGTGGGGGAAGAGGGATCCAGAAAGACGGAAAGCCAGGAGTCAAAGTCGGTAAGGAAGGTCAATGTGGATTTGTTGGGTGGGCGATAGATAACAGCTACTCGGAGGGGAAGTGGTGTGAAGAGGCGAATGGAGTGGACTTCGAAAGAGAGGGACGAGTGTGACTGAGGCAGTAGGAGGGGTTGGAATTGGCAAGAGGAAGAAAGTAGAAGCCCAACACCAGCACTGCAGCCAGTGGATCGAGGTGTATGGGAGAACTGGTAGCCCCCGTGGCAGAGAGCAGCAGTGGATGCGGTATCATCAGGGAGGCGCCAGGTCTCAGTTAGGGCAAGAAGGTGTAGTGCATTAGAGATGAAGAGATCATGAGTAAAAGCAAGTTTGTTGGAGACTGAGCATGCGTTCCGTAGGGCACATGAGAACGGGAGAGTGGAGGGGGAAAGGAGAGGGATATGGATAAGGTTGGACAAGTTACGTGAGGATTTCTTTTCAGAGTATGACAGCGGTCTAAGGGGGCTGTTACATGCGGATCTATTACCAGAGTAATGCAGAGATCTAGAAGGGCCAGGGAACAGGTGGGTGTCTCTGTGTGCCCTCCATGAGGGACGGGAAGTGAAAGGGGAATGAAGGGGAATGTTGATGATATTAGGTAGGTTACGTGAGGATCTCTTTTTAGAGTGAGACAGAGCTATAAAGGGGATAGGGTTGGGGTTGATATCTCTGGATGAGTGATTGAGGCATGAGTGAGGGAGGGTGGAGGAGGGGGAAAGGAGAGGGATATGTGTACCCAGCACTGTACCGGGTAAACTGGAGGCTTTGTAAAAGAACACTCAGTACCGAGATCAGAATAGAAACCAGAACAAGACGGGTGAGAGAGAGAAAAAGTTTTGCTTGGTGAAAGAGTGGATATCTCACATCCTTAGGATGATCTTATAAGGAGCTACGTAGAGTTACACAGCAACAAATGCATGTAAATGTCAGTGTTTTTGTCATCTGCACAAGTAAGTGCTCACTTCTGTGCAAGATGACTGAAGACTGAGCACAGTTTAGGACAACTAGCTACAAGGTCACTATCTACTCGACGGCACTTGACTACAACAAAATACGGAATAGTGCTGAAGGACGCACTTTGTTTGCAGCGCATGCACTTTCAGGGTGAGTGCGCACAGCAGCAGAGTTTGCACAGAGCATGATTGGTGCAAGTCAAGTATATGAGGAGATGATAAAATTCCTTGATTTATGCACATGCTTGCAAAAAGCAGGCCGAGTCATTCACAACAGCTCCGGTGTCCGCCTACGTGATCACTTGTGCCTTCTTTCATAGAGACAAGGAGACGTATGCTTGACTTTATAAACTATGTGAAAATACTCATTAACTAGGCTCTCGAATGTAAAAGTGCCCTCTTTATGCTGGGGTCCGGGAGTTGGGAGGGTGAGTACCTCATATGTATCTCTGGAAGAGAGGGTATCGAGCACCCAGCGATGCAGTCTTCCCGTCGACTAGAAGATAATGTGTCTTTACATCCCACTGCGTGTCTTCTATAAATACAGAGCATGTGTGCATACATCTTAATGACTGACATTAATTAACTAATAAGCTGAAATAAGTCTGAGAGAAATAGAAACACTATCGAAATTCTCAGGGGACGGTGAGATCATGAGATGCAGGGACGGAGAAAGAACTAAGACTTTACTTGACAGACCGGGCCAATCGGTCATTGTCTGCGGTCAGTTTCTAGGATACGCTGCTCCTGCCCCAGAGAAGAGGGGTTGCGATGTTTAGTTTTATACAATAATGCTGGATTTGCTGAAAACGGGGTCATGTGACTATCTTTAACCAAATAGACTCCAGTTCACACATTTCACTATGGAAGGTCTAGTATATGAAGCATTTCCCCCATAGATGTATCATGGTACTCTCTAACAGTCCATATCGCCACGCTATCCTTTGCGCAGTGGGTGAGGTCGGGGCATCAGAGACATCATCAGAGCTAGAGCTGTGTAGATGGTCCAGCTTATACTACTGAGATAATTCCGTGAATCGTGTGGACAGACAGAAGATTCGGAAGTTTCCAAGAAATGCAGCCAGAGACCAAGAAAATAGTGCAGGAGGCCTACTGAAATCTTTTCCATCATGCTGTGTACCACGGGCCTGATTAAAAGCACTTTCCAGGCAAACCTTGATAGGTTGCACATACATATTACATCCTACGAACTCCAGAAAGAGGCTCTTTGGTACAATGCAAGTACCACGGAGAGCGGTAGCAGTAAATTTGAGAAACTGAGATCATACCTCTCATACCCTGGCTTAGGTGTGAGGTTCATGACTGTCTTGGTATGTGCAAAACTCATCCATTTGGAGAAACTGTCCCCTGAGACAGAGCAGTGACAGCAGGGGCAGCCTAGCAGATTGAGTGGACACGTGCAGCTTCCCGCAAGTCATCTGGGACTGATTCCTCCTCTGGCTCTCCCTGTACATCCTGAGCATTAGGACGGGGAGAGCCAGTGGGGGGTGGGAGGGGGCGGGAGCAGGGGTGGGCCAGCCCGGCAGGACGTACAGGGCAGATTCCGGTCATGGCCCTATACGTCTTGCCGGGTCAAAGGGGACATGCTGCTTATTTCAACTCAAAGGTGGATCCCCCCAGGGCTGGGGCTGGGTGTGGGGAGGTCCCCACCACCCAATCAAGGCCCCGGCAGGCCAGCCGTGGGTTGGATGGCAGGGATGACGGGGGCTGGATTCGGGGGCGCTTGTGGCACGCCATCCACGGGCCTGATTCTGTGCACCGCAGGAATGTTTAGTTCCCATGGTCTAGAATCGGGTCCAAATGGACCTGTCTTCCTCAGGTCGTCTGGACAGCCCGGATGTCCCCCTCTAAGAACTGAGCTCCACGTTACTTTCTTTCTCTGTTGTTCTGTTACCATGTTACAGTAGCTTCACTGAAACTCTGCTTATTGGATTTTTTGGGCTTTTTCCTTTGCGCAGCCAGTTCAGAGACCTACTGATGATGGTGGATTTCAGGATGCGGATGGTGGTTGCACCTCTGGATTTTCCCTTATGATTCTGAATTGACCAATATTCCTTTCTATTTATAGCCATAATGTCAGGAGGAGGAGGACACCTGCAGGTTTCCAGAATCATCCCCAAACCCCGGGGCCCAGTGTTGGCGGGAGGGTTTCCGACCCCTGGGATGGGGGCAGGAAGAGGGGAAGCCCCTTGGAAACAGGACAAGGGGGTAGTTAGGGCTCCAAAATTAACTTATACAGTACAGAACTGGCAGTATGGGAAGAAACCCTTGCCTCTGACACGGACCTAGAGATTGACCTCACTCTGGTGAAATGGAGTGGGAACAGGAAGATCCAAGTCCGGGGGAGGACTCAATATCTCAAACCCCCATGAGGTCTCCGTGAGTGATACCAGGTAAGGACTGCCAAGGGGTGGAAGTGGATGCTTGGAATGCCCTCCCGATGGAAGTGGTGGGGGCAAATACAGTGACAGAATTCAGAATGGCATTGGACCGACATAGTGGATCCCTCTATAGCAACAGGATAAAATCAAAATAAACATAGCTATCTCTTATAGCTCAACAAACAGGGGTGACCTACACGGAGCGGTGGGTACACCCCTAAAAAAAGGCATGGGGAGAGGTGACCTGCACGGAGCAGCAAGTGCACCTACTCTTGCCGCCTTGCTGGGCAGACTAGATGGACCATGCTGGTCTTTATCTGCCATCATATACTATGTTACTATGATTAACCGCTATGTGGGAGATGGTAGGCCGATCAGACAACTAGAGGCCTGAGTCAATTATCTGGAGGGACATGGCTATTGAGAACCTTTTCCGATTTTCTCTGCCCGATCACAATGGCACCTGGTGATGCTGCGGTCATCCCTATAGGTCACATACTGGCTAGGTATTTATGTCCCCCCAGAATTGCAGATAAGCACACCAGATCCTTCCATGCAACACTCAAACCACACAACACACACTCTCTCACTTGCAGTCAACAAAAATATACTTCTGCCAAACAGGTGCCCTGCACCTATCAACAGCTGATCTGCATTTCTCACCCAAACAAGAATCTTTTCCATACTCACTCACATACTATCCCTATATCAATGGTCCCATTTTTCAGAACATAGGAATTGTTAGGGAGTCCTAGATTAGCTCTTTTAGCACAAACAGCAAATGTCAGAATAGCCAGAATAAACACTATTGCTCTTCTCATTATACTCGTATCAGTAGGTGGGTTTATCAATGTTTCTTTACCTTATCACCTTCCCTCACCTCTGCTTTCTGTTCTTTAAAACGGCATCTTGTGTTTTTCCAGACTGCAGACACACCAGTTCAAAACATAATGGGCCTGATTCCATTCCAGACGTCAATCCCCTCTGTACTAACTCAGTCAGGGCTTTTAAATGGAGCCGTGGTGCCATGGCGTCTGGTTACCATGGCACCGTGGCTCCATTTAAAAGCCGTGATGCCAGCCGCTGGACAAAAGTGCTCATTCACCGGAAGCCCGACCCCCGATCTGGCCTCCTAAGGCTAGAGCCGGCTGTGGGGAATGTCCTCCGGCCCCCTCTGCCCCATCCGCACCCCAGCAGAACAAAAAAATATGTCCAGGGAAGTTATTCCACCTCGGAGGTGGCATAACTTCCCCGCACATGTCGCTGGCCCTGGACGTAAAGGGCTGACATTAGAATTGGCCCTGTATGTCCAGGGCCAGTGACCACCCAGACTCTGTCCCCAAGCCACCCCTTCCCCGCTCCCATCTAACTTCCCCTCACAATCGGTGGGGAAGTTAGTCATGGTCGGGAGAAGACACGAATAGCGGGGATGGACGTCCCGCTGGGACATTTATACCCACTATTCGTGGCACAGAATAACCCCGAGCAAAATATTTTCTAAGTCCTGGCCTTATTCCATGTTTCCTCAAAAATACCAGAGATGTCTGCAGGAAACACTGAAAACGCACGTGGGACTTTCTTGAATATACTTTATATGACCACGCCTCTGTTCCACCCCGCTCTGAGATCCCCATGCTAGCGCCATAGACGTGCAGAGCACAGGGGTTTCAGAATACGGTCTTAGACATTTTTGCTAGAAAACTGTCTATGGCACACATCCAAACGGCTTATTCGTGTTATGGAATGACCTCCTAAGCCTACTGTTTGTTCATCTAATAAAGACAGCATTTCATATCAAAACTGAGGCGCCATTTCCCTGCCTTCCACTGCCTGTCTCGATATTCAGAAAATGCTGAGCTCCTAAATTTAAGCTCCTAAAGTTGTGCCCAAGGTTTAGTCATATTTAGAGGCCTGTTTTCAGCTGAAAATTAATTTTAGTTTAGGAGCTTAAAATTTATGAATCTACTTTTCAGTGTCGGCAGCTAGCAATCCTATAGTGGCTAGCAACTGGTGCTGAACGTTAAACCCAGACTATCAATGCCAGGGTCGTGTCCGAGCTCCGGCATTAAATATCTCGGTAGCCCAGATTGCCACAAATGGGCAGCAGTGATATTGAGCCGCAGCCCGGTTAGCTTCTGCGGTGAAAGTTACACAGATGTTTACCGTGCCTGACTTTTGCAACATGTCGCTAACCGAGCAGCGGCTCTGTATCGCCACTAACTGGTCAGCAACACGGATGCTAACCTGATGCAGCAGTGACACCCACAGATATTAATGGCACCGAGCGGCAAACAGTGTAAATGCCTTTGAATATCAGTCCCTATGCTCCTAAATTTAGATCTACCATTCATTTGGTGGGAGGAGTGGTCTAGTGGTTAGGACAAGGTACTTCAGGCTGGAGGGCCGGGATTTCAAGTCCCACCTGGGGACTGCAATCTCAGGCCGGAGGGACTGGGATTTCTAGTCCTATAAGCACTCCTTGTGGTCTTGGGCAAGCCACTTAACCCTCCATTGCCCATGTTCCCTGTAAGTATTAGCGTATGTGTCTCATATCCCCTCATGTTAAATGTATCCTCCAATTGACCGCTTTGACCCGGTGAAAAGCAGGATATAAATACAGCTAAATAAATAAAATAAAAATAAAATAAATTTGCCTAGATTTAGGTGCCTGTTCCTGAAAATCAGTGCTAATCTCACCTACTGCCACCTTATTCCTAATGGCCCCTCCCCCCAGTCAGCATTCCCTTGGTCCCCCTTCAATATGGCCTACTTGATTGCAGATCACTCAATGCTTAACAGCCCTACTTCATGATCTCATCCTGCAACATTCACTCCACCTTCTCTTTTTAACTGAAACGTGACTGGAGCCAGGTGATGAGCTGATCCTTAATCATTGCCTCCCAATCGGTTTCTCGCCCTTCTCCACGCCTTGAGCCGCCCACACAGGCACCGAGATTGCTGTTCTCTGCCGTATACCCTTAACTTTACCAAGATCTCCTCCCATGTCCTCCATTACCCGGAATCTCTGCTTCCCACCTCTCCTCACCCAGCCTGCGACTTATTTTCTCATAATATATTCTCCTCCTTTGCTATCTGCCATTCTCTGGGATTCTCTTCTTCTCATTCTATCTGTAGCTTCACTTCACTACTCTAATCTTTATATTCTGGGTGACTTTAATATTCATGCAGATGTCCCTTTTAAAGTCCACGATAAACTTTTCCTGACCCATGTCTTTGACCTGCAACTTAACACATCATCTTCCACACACATACTGCTGGCCACACCCTTGACGTGATCATCTCTTCATCCAATGTCTCTTCTTCTCCAGGGCAAATCTCCACCCTACCACTCCCATGGAAAGACCACTACTGTATTCTCTTCTTTTGTTCCCCTCCCCCTACCATACTGACTCAGAAAACCTCCTTCGTAGTTCCTTTGTTTAGACAGACCCGCAGTGTTACCCCTGACACCTTGGCCGCTTTCTCTCTGTCAGATGTAATCTTTCCTACTAACTTTCACACTCTCTCCATCGATGAGCAGGTCCACCTGTGGCATTCTCTCCTCACTTCAGCCTTTGATCATGTAGCCCTCCTCCATTCAGTGCATCTTAAATCTCACTGTCAGCACCCCTGGTTACACTCTGACCTTCGACTCGCATGCACACACCTTCGCCGTGCTGAATGCCGCTGGAGGTGATGCCGATCTCCTGATACCTTGCTCCTATTTCACCATTGTCATCGTACCCACCATTGCATGATCTCCACTGCTAAGAGAGAGCATTATTCCTCACTTTTTGCTAATTCCTCCTCTCAGCCCAAACAACTGTACTCCATTCTCTCTAAACTATCTCAACCTCCACCGTATTCCGCTGATGCCTCTGATCAGCCTTTTCCAATGCAACTGGCCTCTTTTTTCTATGATAAAACTGCTACATTACAAAATGAATTCCCTACTATGCCTCCTGCCACAGGCCCTATATTTTCCACCCCCCCCCCCTTCCCCTCTTTTATCATTCATGCACACCAGAGACAACTTTGTGTAGTGTCCTTGACAGCTCTGGCTAAACTTATTTTCGCTTCCTATAGGACCACTTGCTCCCTAGATCCTATCTCCTCTTCTTGGCTCCCTTTAAATTCCCTGGCTCTTCTCCCAATCACCCTCTCCATCATCAATAGCAGCCTCTCCTCTGAAACATTCCCATCTGCTTGGAAGGAAGCCACAGTCCGTCCCCTGTTGAAAAATTCCTCCCTAGACAGATCAGTTCCGTAGCTTCTGTCCCAATATAGATCCATTTCCAACTTACCTTTCCTATCCATAATTCTTGAAAAACTTGTCTTTCAACAATTGGCAGCTCACCTCAAAACCACTAACACACTTCATCCCCACCAATCTGGTTTCCGCTCTGGCCACAACACAATTCTTCTGTCACTTCTCAGTGAGATTCATCATTCTTGGAATCACAGGAACATCACTATTGCTGTCTCTCTGGATCTTTCCTCAGCCTTCAATCTCATTAATCACAACCTCCTTCTTTCTCGCTTGCATGAAATTGGTCTTCACGGTACTATTTTCCATTGGTTTTACTCCTTTCTTTCTCACTGCGCCTTCTAGGTCACCTGGGTTCCTCTTCTCTGCTCCCAATTCTCTTGTGGAGTCCCTCAAAGTTCAGCTCTGGCCCCCATTCTGTTTAATATTTTCCTTGCACCACTTGCAACAACTCAGTATCTTTGGCCTATTATTATGCCGATTGACATCTTGTTGCTCCTTCACACTGACCATTTTGCCCCCAACCTCTCCCCTCTCAACGTCTACCTTACCCACATTGCCTCATGGTTGAGTTCACATTATCTCAAGCTTAATCCATCCAAGATGACAGTTACCTAGCTTTCTGGTTCTTTGATTCCTCCCTCCATCTCACCTCTACTCAATGGTAATCAGACCTCACTCACAACCTCCTTTCGCTACCTTGGTGTCATTTTGGATTCCTCTCTCTCCTTTCACCAGCACATCAATTCTGTCATACAACATTTTTTTTTCTCTCTATGATGCATCAGAGTAGCTCGTTCCATCCTGCCCATATCTGCCCTGACTACTCTAATTGTGTCCCTTGTTCTTGCTCATCTGGATTATTGTAATTCTGTCTTTGCTGGTCTCCCCTAATATGAACTCAAACACAATTCATTCAAAACACCGCTGCCAAATTGTTATTCCACGCTTCCCATTCTGACCATGTCACCCCTTTATTAATCCATCTACACTGGCTCCCTATCCATTACTGCGTTCAAGTCTAGATACTCATCCTGGTTCACAAAGTTCTCAACTCTAGCAACCCACATTATTTCTCCACACTCATCATATCCCACACCCCACACCATGCCTTCCACTCTATCAACATGAATCGACTTCACCTCCCATTCCCCTCACAGGCTTACTTAGAATCAACCCGACACTCTGCTTTCTATTTTCTCAGCCTCTTTCTATGGAATAATCTCTCTCCAGACCTCCGGTTAGAATCTTCATTTCCTAATCCCCCCTACCCCTTTTCTATCCTCCATACCCCCCCCCCTACCTTTTGTGTGCACCCTTATTAATCCTTCTACTCCCTGATGTCCATGTGTCCTATCTTAATTTCCTGTATTTTTTTGGAGTTCACTTCTTTTATTTTCTAAATGTTATGTTATTATTATTTTATTGTAAACCACTCTGAAGTCCCGTTGAAGGGCAATATATCAAATTTTAATAAATGAAATGAACTTGCGATAATGTCATACTCAACCAGATGTTACCCCCCAAGTTCTCAATTTATACCTCCCACAGAGCCAACCAAAGAGGAGGTGGAGTACTCATCCTTGCAAAAAGCCAGCTACAATTTCAGTTGAACAACACCATCAGCACAACTCATCTAAACACAATCTCTATATCAAACAATTCATGCTCAATCAATGTAGTCTACAGAGCACCTACAACCATACCAGATGACCTGTCTACAATAATCGACCTTGCCTGCAATACAGATAAACCAAGATCATCTAACTGGATATTTGGCGATTTCAACCTCCCCACTCTACACAAAACCCAAATCACAGCTTTTCTAGATGCACTTGATGACCTTGGATACAGTCAGATAGTCAGAGAACCCACGCATGTGAAAGGAAACCCGCTAGATCTAATTTTCGCTCCAAAAGCGGCCATAGAAGCTGACCACAACTTTACACTATCTATAACCCCAGTACCATGGTCTGATCATAACTTGATCTTATTCCAACTACCCACTCTCCACAACAATTACAACACTAACGTCATACATCCTAAACCACCAGCAAGAAGGTTTCGTTCCTTTGACAAAGAAGACATAATCAATAATGCCCTTCCTCTACTAAACACCTCAAAACCTGATCTAGATGACTTGATTAACACATGGGATAATACCCTGAGATTCAGCTCACAACTACCGGACACGTTTAAAAGAACCAGCCACCGAGCTCATGTAACGTGGTACTCAAACTAGTTAAGGGCATCACTTCTCCATCTTCGCAGGCTCGAGAGGCACTGGCGCCGATCCCATTCTACTGAAGCTTATACAGCATACCGCTCACACCTAAAAAAACATTGCCAAGAAATAGCAAAGAGAAGGAAACAATTCCATACAAGCCTCCTGAAGCGATCGGTAAATAAACACCATGACTTGTTCAACATAGTAAAATCATTGGCATGTGAACCAACCCCACAACAAACACAAACTATACACCCTCAGGACTACGCTAACTATCTAAAATCAAAGATGACGCAAACAGCTAAAATCCATTGTCCCACTGACCCCCCTATCATACCCAAGCTGTCGCAACCAGCTGCATTGACCAAATTTAGCACGATACCACCCAAGGAGATCGAAAACATCATGCATCTATCAACACCACTACTGCTCCAAACGATCCCTGCCCAGCCTCCTGGATAAGAGAACTTCGCTGTGAACTAAGCCACTTCCTAAATAAAATCTTAGATCAATCATTTGCAATGGGAACTTTTCCTCAAAGTCTAAAACACACCTCTATTAGACCACTATTGAAGAACAATAAATTGGAGGAGTGGCCTAGTGGTTGGGGCAAGGTACTTCGGGCCGGAAGGTCGGGGGTTCAAATCCCACTAGAGGACAGCAACCTTGGGCCGGAAGGACTGGGGTTTCTAGTCCCACAGGTGCTCCTTGTGGTCTTGGGCAAGCCACTTAACCCTCCATAGCCCATGTTCCCTGTAAAATAGTTCTCTGTGTGCTGTGCTTTCCTGTCTAATCAATGTGTTTATACCTCAAAAATTTCCTGTCATGATTTGACAATTTTTTCCAATCTGTAATCAAAACCGCTGCTGATCGCTGGAAGTAGCGGTATACAAATGTATAATAAATAAATAAATAAATAAATAAACTAAGAGTAGAATCGTACAGACCAATATCCAGCATCCCATTGTTAGCCAAAATAATTGAAAAAGTAGTTCAACACCAAATTCAACAACACATAGACACTGAAGCACCGCTTGACCCGTCCCAACATGGCTTCAGAGAAGCACATGGCGTGGAGACCCTCCTTATTACCCTCTTCAATACTCTAATCACAGGAATAGACGACACCCGGCAAGGCTTCATCCTTATTTTCATGGACATCTCGGCTGCGTTCGACTCTTTAAATCACCAAACACTGATCAATCGTCTCAAGGAAAAAGGAATCCATGACTCGGCGCTGAACTGGTGTAAGTCATACCTGTCTAACCGATGGCAACAAGTGAGGATCGGTGCCACAACATCAGACCTATTTCTACAAGAACAGGGTGTACCTCAAGGATCCTCGCTTTCAGCATTAATGTTCAACATATACATTCAACCGATTTGCGACCTAATCCGCTCTTTTAATGTTGCCTGCTTAGCTTACGCAGACGACATTCTCCTGTATATGCCATTCGCTATCAACCAACCCGATCTTTCCCCCCTGGTGAGATGCTTCGAGGCAGTTGAAGAGTGGCTCATCACACAGAACTTACGAATCAACCACAACAAGACCGACGTAATGTTCATCACGAAGAACCAGAACTTCATACCCCCAGCCACATTAAAGATAAAGGACACAGAACTGACAGTTAAACCCACTATTCGATACCTAGGCATCACCCTTGACCGTCATTTAGACATGAAAACACACATAAAGAATACAACAAAATTGATATACCACAAAATACGAACACTCCGTCATTTACGACCATTACTTGAACCCACGGACTTCAGAACCATCTACCAAGCCCTGGTGATGCCACACCTCGATTTCTCGAATGCAATTCTACATGGACTCCCACAAGCAACCTTAAATCCTCTCCAACTGGCAATGAATACAGCCGCCAGAATACTCGAAGGAATATCGAAGACAGACCACATCACACCAATCCTCAAAAGACTACACTGGTTACCGATCAATGCCAGAATACAATATAAGATCATAATCACAACTTTCAAAGTATTGAACAACCAGTCACCCACATCCATCATTGAACTAATACGCACTCCACCCCCCAATAGAATCAGGAGATCCGCAGCAATAAACACTCTAATGGTCCCGAAAGAGATAGCTAGATGCACAAAAGCAACATCGAAAAGAGCCTTCAGCATTTATGCCCCAAAAACATGGAACACCCTTCCTCCAGACCTTAGAGCTATAACTAGCTTAACCCAATTCAGAAAAAAACTCAAGCACTACCTATTTTCAAGTTACTTTCCAGTTTAGATTTTTCACAAGCAAAAACACCCACCATCTACATAACCAGAGAGTTTCGACTATGTGAATAATTGTAAATTAGTTTACCCCTGTTCTTCCAAGTTTCAACTCCTGTTAAATGTAAAATACACTACAGTCTCCTGTATGTATATGTTATGTTCGATGTAAACTGCGCTGATGGTAAGAGTGCAGTATAGAAGAAATGTTAAATAAATAAATAAATAAACTTTTTTCCCTGCCCTAAATCTGCTCCCATTGCCACCCACTTTTTATGCTTCTTAAATTAGAGGTTTAGAGAAATTTTTAGAAAATATTAAGGCATTCAGCCCTAGTAAATTTTTAAAGAGGCCAATTTAGGAACTTAATTCTCAAAGTTAGGAGCATCAAATCTTTGAATATTTGGGCCCATGGTGCTTAATCAGCATGTGCCTTGTTTTACACTAAAAGAAGTATTCATGATCCCCCCTTTATTAAGAGGACACTGTTTCACTGCAGGACACGATGAGTTAATCTTGCTGCAGAGATTGAGGGAGAGGGAAACTGGACAAAATGAAACCTGCAGAATTCAAAGTAGGCCTCAGCTGCTGCAAAGACGTTTATCAAACTCTAGGGGACATGCGGTAACTTCACAGCCACACGTTCATACAGTACAAGGGCACATGGAAACGAACATGCAAGGACTGTGCTATACCTCCCAAACACACTCTCTAACACGTCCACAGAGATCCCAAAGCACAGACACACCCAATTGGTCTTCACCAAAGTTGAGGAAAACATCCTTGTGATGAGTGGGGGAGGAGGGGTAAAGTCCATCCTCCTCCCTCTTCTCCTGTGTCTCACTGCAGCAGATGTGGCTGAGGCTTCAGCATCATAGTTTGGGGACCTCTGGCATAGAAGGTTACAGTACAGCATTCCCCTCCCCCCTGCCTCCAGAATCTTATCATCCTCCTCCCATCATGGTCCAGCATTTCCTTTCTCCAACCCCTATCATCCAGCATCACAGCATCTCCCATTTCCCACACCTCCCTTGGTTGAGCATCTCCCCTATCTCCTTTCCCTACCTCTTCCTCCACATGGTCCAGCATCTCCCCTATCTCCTTTCCCTACCTCTTCCAGCACATGGTCAGGCATCTTGCCTATCTCCCTTCCCCACCTCTTCCTCCACATGGTCCAGCATCTCCTCTATCTCCCTTCCCTGCCTCTTCCTCCACATGATCCAGCATCTCCCCTATCTCCTTTCCCTACCTCTTCCAGCACATGGTCAGGCATCTCGCCTATCTCCCTTCCCCACCTCTTCCTCCACATGGTCCAGCATCTCCTCTATCTCCCTTCCCTGCCTCTTCCTCCACATGATCCAGCATCTCCCCTATCTCCTTTCCCTACCTCTTCCAGCACATGGTCAGGCATCTCGCCTATCTCCCTTCCCTACCTCTTCCTCCACATGGTCCAGCATCTCCTCTATCTCCCTTCCCTACCTCTTCCTCCACATAATCCAGCATCTCCCCTATCTCCCTTCCCTACGTCTTCCTCCACATGATCCAGCATCTCCCCTCCCTACCTCTTCCTCCACATGAACCAGCTTCTTCCCTATCTCCCTTCCCTACCTCTTCCTGCACATGATACAGCATCTTCCCTATCTCCCTTCCCTACCTCTTCCTCCACATGATACAGTATCTCCCCTATCTCCCTTCCCTACCTCTTCCTGCACATGATCCAGCATTTCCCCATCTCACTTCCCTACCTTTTCCTCCACATGATCCAGTATCTCCCCTATCTCCCTTCCCTACCTCTTCCTCCACATGATCCAGCATCTCCCCTATCTCCCTTCCCTACCTCTTCCTGCACATGATCCAGCATCTCCCCTATCTCCCTTCCCTACCTCTTCCTGAACATGATCCAGCATCTCCCCTATCTCCCTTCCCTACCTCTTCCTGCACATGATCCAGCATCTCCCCTATCTCCCTTCCCTACCTCTTCCTGCACATGAACCAGCATCTTCCCTATCTCCCTTCCCTACCTCTTCCTGCACATGATCCAGCATCTCCCCTATCTCCCTTCCCTACCTCTTCCTGAACATGAACCAGCATCTCCCCTATCTCCCTTCCCTACCTCTTCCTCCACATGATCCAGCATCTCTCCTATCTCCCTTCCCTACCTCTTCCTCCACATGATCCAACATCTCCCCTATCTCCCTTCCCTACCTCTTCCTGCACATGATCCAGCATCTCCCCTATCTCCCTTCCCTACCTCTTCCTGCACATGATCCAGCATCTCCCCTATCTCCCTTCCCTACCTTTTCCTCCACATGATCCAGCATCTCCACTGTCTCCCTTCCCTACCTCTTCCTCCACATGATCCAGCATCTCCCCTATCTCCCTTCCCTACCTCTTCCTGCACATGAACCAGCATCTCCCCTATCTCCCTTCCCTACCTCTTCCTCCACATGAACCAGCATCTCCCCTATCTCCCTTCCCTACCTCTTCCTCCACATGAACCAGCATCTTCCCTATCTTCCTTCCCTACCTCTTCCTTCACATGGTCAAGAATCCCTCCCTCACTTCTTCCAGCCTTCTGCTCCATCCTGCCAGGCCTGCAGCAGTGACAAGAATTAAAGACATTCTAACACACGCACCTCAAAGTCATCTCCTGTATTATGCTGCATCCTGTCCCCTATGACTCAATTTCCTGTTTCCAGCAAGGGGTGCGGGGAAGCATGGCAAAGCACATGAAAGCATCATAGCATGTGTGGTAGTTTCTGTAATTGCTGCTGTTGCCACAGGCAATGTTCCCACAGAGATACATGGGGAGTCCTCCACCCCAGCTGCTGCTGGTGGGGGAATGTGCTGTCATAACACATCTGCAGTCACAAGGAGCAGGCAGTACCCAACATGATGCCATAGGAGCAGTGGGAGATTTAAAATTTGAGTGGGCCAGAGCCCATGTAGCATCAGAGGGACCAAGAAGGCCAAAGAAAACATGTCTGTAGGTTGGTTTTGACCCCCAGACTATAGTTTGGGGACCCCTGGTTTAAGAGCTTTCGTAAAGAGCTCCTGGAGCCTGAGAAAAGTTCTTGGACCCATCTCTGTCTCATCCTTCTGAAATGTAACAATATAACCAATGTGGAAAGTGAAGAAGTGAGGTGTACATATGACGTGGCATTTTAGAAAGGGCATCCAAGTGCAATCTGGGATATCTAGGGTAGAATGTGCAAAAAAATGCAGGGGACGTCTATGTTTTAGCCTGATTTTAGAAACATAGATGCCCCCAACATGCACACCCGTGTCGGAATCCATATGGGCTTTCCCATTATGAAACCATGAGGCCATCTCAAGCAAGGTTACATGTGGGGATGTCTAGTAACATGGAAAACGAAAAGTATGAGCCCTCAAACCCTATCTATGTTCGTTGTCAAATTGTACAATAAAGAGGACGTGAATGTCCCTCCTTCTCCACACCGTCTAGAGGTTTGTCCATCAAAATGAGCACTTTTCCAATGCCTATTCATGCCTGGAGCAGGTAGAACCTTTGGTGTGGCTCGGACATCTAGGACGTTTCTGAACTTGGTCAAGAACGTTGAAGTTCTTGGGAACGCCCTGACCATACCTGCACCACGCCCCTGTTCAGACTTGGATGTCCTCACCCTGGAGACTTCCACAGAGCTGGATTCTAAAATGGCTCTGGGGACGTCTCTGTGCTTTGGCTGTCTCCATGCCCATTTTCAGATGTCCAAAGCATGAATAGGGCTTCTAAAATAATCCTCATAAGTGAAACAAATAAGCAATGATGAGGATGATAATACAGCATATTATGGTTGACGCTGATGTCTAAGAAAACCCATGACTCAGCGATATGCAATAAAACATTCAGAATAACAAACTTACAAACACACAAATGTCATTATTCTTGTATTAAAGAGCATCCCAACTCTTGCCACCTCCATGTTTACTCTCAACCATCAAAAAACACCATAAAAATTGTGCTCTCAGCATCTTTCTAAAGTTCAAATCTGTTTCATTTCATATCTCACCTAGGTAATGATTGCACAACTGGGACCTCATAGCTGACAGTCCCCTTACACATGCTCGACTTGATAGATGTTAACAGTAGTCTAGGCTGGTATCCAACTAAAACATTACTCAGAGTGCTACATGGGGTGGGCCCCAGGATACGTCTGGATGATGGTTGACACTCTGAAACTACAGTGAAACTCTGACAGCAGCCTAAAATACGGGGGTCACCTTCTCATACAAGTCGATCTTGGCAGCACTCACGCAGCCTCACTCTGAATGTTCCATAGAACCTGAACCAGTTTGGATTTATTTAGTACCTGGAGTAATGCACCAAGGTCTGCGTTACTGTCCTGAAATATTGCCTTAAAATCGCAGGCTTCCAGTTGCTTGCCAGCTATAGACAAGGGAGCCTTCTGAGCCCCTGGCACCGGGGGGCTGATTTATAAAAAGTGTGCTCAAAGTTACGTGCTATTTATGCACGCAAGTCCCAATTTTCACTCACCTATGCATGTGAATATGCATATTTATTTATTTATTATTTATGTATCTATTTAACATTTCTTATATACCGCCTTTCATGATATCAAGGCGGTTTACATTGAACAAACTGAAATGACATTGAACAGGGCATTATAACTTGGAGATAACTATTTCACAGGGAACATCTACAAGTGCATCAGCTGGCCGCCATTCTGTACGCATGCACATGAGTAACTTCTGATAGGCCCTGCGCGGGGGTGAAGCATAGGCACGTCCTCACCAGACTCACGTACATTGTAGAATATTACGATTTGTGTGTGTCGATGCGCTGATCTAGGCATCCCAGCTTACGCCTGTCATAGAGGAGATATAAGTGGCTGCGCCTTGATTCCAGCGCATCCATCCACCAGTATTTTATAAAGCGAAGAACGCATGTGCTTTACGTTGTAAACTAGGACCTGCATATGTGCATGGAAATGCGCTTGACCTGCACTGTTCCTTATGAAATTATCCTCTATATGATAATATGAGGCCCCAACCCCCCCCCCCCCCCCCCAGTTTGTGCTGTGTCCTGCATTGCCTATTAGCTTTAAATCAGGCCTGTACTTGCTGCATGATTCCACTAACTTTTCCTAATAAAACGACCTCATTCTCCCCTTTAATTGCAAGTTGTATATCATCTGCATGTATTCTATAATCTGGGTCCAACTCAGCAAGTGCCCCAGAAATTGGCATAAAAAAGAGATTAAAAAGCTTAAAGACCATTCTGATGCTTTGTGATGCTTCCGAATGTGGAAGTGTTGCCTACTGAACTCTGCACCATTCATATAGCTCACTGCCCTTTATATGGTTTGCAGCAGGCATCATAAACGTTTCTGCTAGAGTTATAAATAGGAAATGAGTCTTTGTTCATGCTCAACACCGGCTTAAGCACAGTAATGGAAAGACACCTGATCGTAGGTGGTGATGACGTAGAGCGTAATGCATGGGGTCGGATGCTCCTTCTGTGCACCGCTGCACCCCACTACACCTCTGCTTACAAACTAAAATAATGGAGCTAGTGTAAAAGAGTCCTGGCTCTTGGTTATGTTCAGAACAGTAGGGAGGAAAGATTAAACACCATTCGTTTTGGTAGGCGGAAGAGAAATATTCAGGTAACATGAAAACCTAAGAAATATGTGTCTGGAGGAAGAGTATACCGATCTCAGCAACGTCACTCTAAGAGACACACACAATGATGTGAGAGCACACCCACAGTCTGAGACATCAAGAGGAAGTGAGGCGGACAGTGGAGATCTGCAAAGTTAGTGCTACAGCTGTAGGGAGGAAAAACAAGCAGAGTTGATGGTTCCTACAGTTTATACTTATGATCCATTAAACCGCTATGTCAGTCTGTAATAGTGAAAGCAACACAGAAGCTATTTTACAGAATAAGAGATTTACAGAGGCAAGAGTTCATTTCCTCAGATGCAACAGACCCATAGTATCTCTCCTCAGAGATCACAGAACAACAAGACATCAAAATACCCCAAATCGGGGGGGCTGTTGACATCACCGTCCAAGATGGCTGCTTGAGCCCAAGCTCCGGCTGGTCTGATGTGAAATAAGCCTCCCGACTCTGCCCCAGCCCACCCTGCGATAGCAAAACGTAGCTCTACACAACAGGGGCGAAGCGCATGGATGGCAACAAAGGAGAAAAAAGTTGATTTGAAGGATTTTGTCTATGCTGCAGCGTCCCCCGTGCCATGACAAAATTTGGACAACATGGTGGTGGCACGTACCTGGGTCATAGGGAGCGAGCCCCACAGCCTCAGAAATGACACAAATAGGGAAATCCCTGCAGCCTCAGCCTACATGGATCCGAACGGGGGAGAGGTGGCCTTCCAGGCTGAGGTGTGTGCATGGTTCAAGGAACTGAAAGCTGACATCTCGCACGTCAGAGAAGAACTTGTGAGCAGCACTGAAAACCTCCAAATGGACATGGTGAACTCAATAAACGAGTAGAGGATATTGAGGATCGCTTAAACAAGTGGAGAATACAGGCTCCCTGGAACAAAAAATAACTGATTTGGAAAAGCTGAGAGAGGAATTACTTGAGAAGGTGGAGGATCTTGAAAAGAGGTCACAGCGCAACAATCTCCGATTCCGGGGAGTTTCCAAAGAAGCAGACTTTATTGACTGTATGCTGATTGTCCAAAAATCTCTAAAGCATTACTATTGGCATCCAGGACTGACATAGAAGGACAGGACTTTTGGATGGACCGCGCACATAGAGTGGCAGGACCTGCCATGCTCAACAACAAGTCAAGAGATATAATCGCCTGTTTTCATGATTATGGAGTAAAGGAACTGGTGGTGGCTAGGGATAGGGCCAATGGCCCCTTCAAATGGGAGACATGAAATATTGAGATCTATGCTGACTTAGCCTAAGACATGTTACAGAGACAACGTGAAATGAGGGACGTGCTGACAAAACTGTGAGAGGAAGGAGCGCGATATGGATGGACCTTTCCCTTTGGGCTTATATTTATCCTGAGAAGAAAAAGATGGAAGGTACACTCAAAGGAGGAGGCTATGTGAGTGCTGACCGATGCTGGGTTGACGGGCTGACGATGGAAACAATGCAGAGGAAGGATCACCCGCACTGCCAACGCTTAACGCATGGGAGATGGAGACTCCGGAGGCAGTCAGATGAAGCAGATTCAAGGCCATGGAAAGTACTTTAAGGGAAAAGACTCTACCTGTGAAAGAAGACTGCATCTGATAGAGTTTTATATTGCTTGTTGGACTGGGGCGGCATAGGGCTCTGTCATGGTGCGGAGGAGCTCTAGTTATACCGGACTCCCCCACACTGTTTTTGCGATGAAGGTGGGAGGGGGGGAGTCTGGATGGGGTAAGGGGTGCTGTGTTGGTGTTGTGTGATCTGTTTGCAGGGGGGTTTGGCGGGAGGTGGGAAAGTGATGTGGACTTGGAGGCAGGTATGATTTGCTAGGGTGGAGAGGAAGTTAGTGGCAACTGCCTCCCAGGATGGGTGGGAAGCGGAGCGGCAGGTGAGGGAGGGAAGGAGGGGGTTTGAGGTGTGAGTACATGCCTGGGAGTCATGGAGCAATGGAAGAAGTGGGAGGGGGTGGATGAGGGTAGGAAATGATGGGGAAGCTTGTGCTTATGCAGTGGGGTTGGGGCAGAGTGGAAGGACATAGATGACTAGGGCTTGGCCATCTTGAAATGGGGGCTATAGCCCTGGGAAGTTATTCCAATCAGAGGAGGGAGTAGGGAGTGGAAGGGGAGCTGGGGGGAAGGGTTGAGATAGAATGATAGCATGCGTGGGAAGGGTGAAGATGTGAAAGGGGAATTATGGCAAGTGAACTTAAATTAGTAACTCTGAATATGTGGGGCCTTCCCATTTCAAGAAGCAGGACCTAGATAGAGATGCTTCAGCAGAAAGCCTCCATATTCCTACTGCAAGAAACTCATTTACTGCAGGCCCACAAAAATCTAGTAAAACCTAAGAACTATTCTTTGAGACTGCATGCATCGAATAAAGTGGAGAAGGAAAAGGGAGGGGTGGCTATGCTAGCTGACACATGCCTGTGGATTGTGTTGGGAGAGGTAATAAGGGTTAGGGTGGGGGGATATTTACCGAATGCGGCTCCAAATCGAGAGCGAATGATTCAAAATTATTAATATCTACACCCTGAACTGGGAGATAAGATAGCCAACATGGGAGAAGGATTACTGATTATAGGGGGAGATTTCAACATGACGTGGGACCTGGGGAGGGACAGTATGAGCAGGGGCATAGGCCATAGAGCAGAGCTAGATTCAAAGGGCTTCTGAAAAGTCAGGGGGTGGTGGATGCGTGGCGCCTCATACATCCAGGCAAGAGACAATTCTCATTCTATTCACACATGCGTGCTTCCATTTCCAGGATTGATATGATGTGGGTGGGTAAGGAGGGAGTGGGGCAGATAGAGATGCCATCACATGGTTTGGCCATGCCCCAGTGGAGGTGCGATTGGCAATAAAAGGGGCAGAGAGAGGATCCAGTAGTGGAGATTAAATGTAACTCTACTGGAGGATGTAAGGGTAGTGAGGGAGGTGGAGGGGCTTATACAGGAATTTTTTGTTCTGAATGATAATGGGGAGGTGGGGTGGTGCACCGTATGGGATGGACTTAAATCCACCTTGAGGGGACTCTTCATTAAATGGGGGTCCCGGATCAAGAGGGAAAAAGGGAAGAAACTTCATCAGTTGTGGCAACAGTTGCGGACGCTGGAGAAGGCGGATTCTAGAGACGAGGGGGGGGGGGAACTCTGAGGACAGGTGCTAACCTTGTGCACCCAATTAAATGCCCTGGAAGCAGAAGAGATTCAGTTTCAAATGAGGCTGGTGCGACAATAACTTTTCAAGGAGGGGAACAAAACTAGGAAGTTTTTGGCATGGCAACTGAGACAACGAAAATTGTGGTCCCAAATTCTGGCAATCAAGGGACCACAGGATTCCATACACGTGAAAGGAGAAATATGAGGAAAGAGCTTGTGTTTTTTTAAAAGAAGCTTTATATGCCCCTCCCCCCCCCGACAATCACTGGCAGAGGACATCTTGAGCTTCCTAGATTCAGTGCCGCTTACTAAGGTAGAGAAGGAGGCAGCTGCTGGACTGGATAAAGAGATAGGGGAAGAGGAAAACGCTATGGCTATTAAGGCTCTTAAACCCGACAAGGCCCTGGGCCTCAACTGCCTCACGGTGTACTTCTATGTAAAAAAAAATTGGTGAACAACTTCTGGCACCCTTGGTTAGGCTGTTCAACCTGCCCTGGAGGGGGGAGGTGTTAGCAGGGACGATAGGATGGACAGTTACCTCTCTAATCTTAAAGGAGGGGAAAGATCCCCAGTCTTGTGCATCATACCGACCCATCTCCCTCTTGAACCTGGATGTGAAATTGCTTGCCAAGATCTTGGCCAACAGGGCGGTCTTGGGGTTGATAAATGCTGATCAAGCAGGATTTATGCCAGGGAGACAGGCACCAGATAATGTAAGGAATATTCTCAACATTATCTGGGCGACACAGCAAAGAAAAGAGCCCATGCGTCTGTTATCATTAGACACTGGAAACACATTTGACCATGTTTCATGTGCTTTATGTTTCGCATGCTAGAGAAAATGGGTTTCGGGGATGGGTTCTTGGGGTGGATTCAAGCCTTAAATGAAAATCCCTAGGCTTGCGTGAATGTTAATGGAGGGTACTCACCTTTTTTCCCGAGTGGCTGGAGAACAAGGCAGGGATACCCCTTGTCCCCCCTGTTATTTGTGCTTACTCTTGAGCCCCTCATGGCGCACATGCAGATGAGCAGAGGTATAAAGGGGATAGGGGTGGGACACCAGGAATTTCGCATATCTGTTTGCTGATGACATTATTCTAGCAGTGGCTAAAACCCATCTCACCCTAATTATGTGGAAGTGTGGGGAATTTGGGAGGCTCTCAGGGTTTTGCTTAAATTGGGGTAAATCAGAAATCTTAAACTTGACTGTTCCAGAGGAGCTGAAGAGGCACCTGCAACATAATTTTCCTTGTAGGTGGGCTGCAAAGGGGATGAGATATCTGGGGATCCCATTAGGACATCGCCACAAAGATTTATTTGACATGAACTACAAATGGCTTGTGGAGGAGAGAGATAATTTGTTTCACCAGTGGGGACAGGGACACTTGTCTTGGTTGGGGAGGTTGCCTCAGTGAAGATGATGCTTCTCCCCCGGTTCCTGTATCTTTTTCAGGCCCTACTCATAGAAGTCCCAGAGTGGGTCCTGAGGGGAGCCCAAAAGAAAATAGAATGGTTTGTGTGGAACAGGAGAGTCCCCCGGATTGCTAGACGGGTGCTCCAGAGGGTGAAAAGCGAAGACAGCTTGGGCCTGCCTGACCTTAAAGATGCTACATTGTGGCACAGCTTAAGGGGGTTGCTCCTGGTTCTGGGAACTGAATAAACAATGGGTGTTTTGGAAAGAGACCTCTCATTTAGGCGCTCACTGGATACCGTGCTGTGGGAGGGGGGAACACACTGAGGAGGGTAACCCTTATGTGAGACTCACCTTAGATTTGTGGACCATATCCCAATTAGCACCACTGGCTGCTTGTTTCCGGGAGGGAAAAGTCCTGGGACTCAGATGCTGAAGCATCGGGAGGTGTGGGGATTGACGCAGACCTTCCATTGCTTGATCAAAAAGAAATATGTCTCTTTGAGGGATTTTGCGACACGTATGGATTAGTTATGAGAGACTATTATAGTTACCTCCAGGGGGTCATGGTGGACTTGACCCGAGACAGGACTTTGTTTGAAGTACTGTGTCTGGATACTCTGGGAAAGAGGAGGCTGCTGTCCGACATCTATAGAGGATTGAACACAAGAGAAGCAAACAAACTGGGGTGCATGGTAAAGTGGGAATGGGATGCCATAGTACAAGTGATTGCTAAAATGGTCTGTTGCAACCAACCTAGTAGAAAATGGATACAAATTTCTTCTCCGGTGGTATCTGACTCCAGACAGGCCCTACAAAGCTGGGGTGCTAAATAGTCAGATGAGTGCTGGTGGCACTGCGGTAAGTGGGGTGGTCTGACACTCATGTGGTGGGAGTGCACGAGGCACAGCGATACTGGGGCAAAGGAATTACCCTTATGGAGGAGACAGTGGGACTTCCTCTTCCAAGGCGCCCAGCAACTTACCTATTGCATAAACGTATAGATATGGTGCCTGTAAAAAATGCCGTGGTAATAAGACACTGCATAGTGGTTGCCTGGTGCGAGATTGTGGCACACTGGAACAGACTGTGGCTTTGTGACGCATCTGTCCAACCTGTATTGGATGCAGATACTAACAGCTCTCAAAAGAGATTGAGGGGAGAGTGTGGGCCAGCAGTGCGAATATTTGTGGAGATGGCTGAGGGTAAGGGTGAGGGTGAGGGAGGTTAAGTAATGGGGGGGGGCTTTTTGGGTGAACAAGGACCTAATAGAAGGTCATCTGCTTGTAGGGCTTCAGGGTTTAGTATGCATGCGAGAGGAAGGACAGGAAGGGGAAGGAGGAGGGGGGTTTGTGATATGTATTGTATTTGTGGATTGTTGAGCTGTTTAATGCTTGGAAAAGTTTCATAAATGTTTACAGTGATAAAAAGATGCCGCAAATCTGTGAAACAACGAGGCTTTGATAAACTTCAGCATTCTGCCCAAGAGGTCAAACTCAAAGAACCTAAGGATATCATCAGGCTAAAACCCCCCATAATAAGTGCACAGCAGTGAGTTCAGCATCCTGTAGATACCACTGAAGAGGGAGATCCACGCCAACATGCACAGCACAGTATGCCAGTCTCAGGGCTGAAGCAATTGATCTCAGCTGGCAGCAGCCCACCCACACGTTCTCTAAGCTTAGACCAGGATAAAGTTGAGGGGATTGTGCTCAGGTTGGACCAGGCACAGGTTGCACAGAAGCACAGACCTAGAATTTGCAAATCGCAAGAGCTGAGATGGAGCCAGTATCAGACCTGGAAATGGAGTCAGCAGGCAGGTCAGAAGCCTGGAGCAATGGCTAGCAGTGAACTGGAAGTACAGGCCTGGAAGTGAAGTAACCAGCAGGTGAAAAGGCTGGTGCAGGAACTAATGACAATCTAGCACTGGAAAGCTGAAGCCCGGGAATGCGGCGATAAGGACCTTGCACATGGGAGGCCCAGTCACAGGGGGATTCCTCCTTCCCAGTAAGCCATTCCACGGAGCCTGTGCCCGTCCCTGTGTCGCTGGTACCCCTGGGTGTGTCCTTGGGGCTTTCCGCTCCTCTCGTCTGCTGCTGCAAGTTTCCAGCTCCTGACCCGTGGGTCAGTGCAAGCCCCAGTCAGGGTCACAATCCCTGCATACAGAGGGAATCCACAGTCGCTGGCACACACTTTCCACTTAAAGAAAATGGTTTCCTGCCAGGGTACCCTCATCATTAAAAGCTTGAAAGTGTAAAACATTCTGGGAATTGTTCTGTGGCTATAAACAAGACTGTGGGTCAGAAAATGCTTCATGAGACAAGCTCGTCTTCCCTACAGTACTGATGATTAACCCGCTTCTCCCAGAGTCCTGCTCACCACCGCAGAGGCTCTGAGCGACCACACAGATGCACAGCTTAAGCTTATCTCATCCGTGAAGGACGGTCCGTGTGCTTCTCCATAATTGACTCATCCCTGTGGGGCACATCAGGAAGGGGGGAAAGGGTTAGGGAGGGAAATCGTAATCAGTTTCTCATGGAGATGATCTTGCCTGAGTCTATTAGTGAAAAGGTCCACGAGAGGCGCTTCGCTGCCCCATGGCTTTGGTTAACAAGGATGTCAAGCCTGAGGAAGCAGAGGGCAGACATATGATCTCACCACTACTAGCACAATGCCCTGCTCTCAGAAGCTCTATGCTGTCGCTCGCCATTCTTCTTTCTCATCTTATCTATCTATTTTCTCTGTCTTTCCTCTAATACTGCCTCTGATTGTGCGCCGGATGGAAATGGAGCTCTCTGGCATCCTAGACTGGCACCGACATCACATGATGCATGACACATGACCCTCTTCCTGTTGCCCGGCCACTTTCACACCTTTTACCTCCACGCGATCGGAAAAGTGACTCCCAGCAGCTGCAGGAACGTTGCTGCCAATTACATGAATGTTTGTGGATTATTTAGCTATTTAATAAAACGTATAATCTGCTTTCGTAAAACAGCCCTAGAGAAGAGAGAGAGTGAAACTAAAAGGAAGGAAAGAGAGAGAAGGTAGGCCGATAAAAAGAGGAAGAAGACTTAAGCGAGAGACTAAAAGATGATGCAGAGCTTCCTATGGGAGGGGGTCTCCCTGGCAGCAGGGGGTTGTATTCACACTCTGCTCTTCACCAGTCCCTCGTCCATGCACAGCTGCAGGGTGCACAACCCCTGTACCCATCTGCAACTAGGAAATCCCAGGTTAAAAATATCGTAGCCACAGCTCCAGGCAGCAGACTGTGCAATACTCTAGAGATTTTCCCACGCTTGTCTTGCTCTCCAATGCAGAAGACAAGGTAGCATGGGAAAATCACAAGCAGAACCACTGCGCTAAAGCACAGCGCTGGATCTTTACGCCATCTTCAGGCAGGTGTAAAGACGCAGCAGCGAGCACAAAGATCATTTGAAGTGAATGGAAGGAGCTCATTCAGAACACCCTTTCTCTCCTTCGCTCACAGAGATTCAAATGCCCCCTCATCCTGCAGAGGGGAGGAGGGGGAATTGGGCTTGGGGGAGATAAGAGTCTTGATCTGCTTCAAATGAGGGCATGTTATTCTCTAATCTTTATTAACCAGCTCAGTTTAGGGACCAAATAATCTGCCTGCTGGGTCATCTGAGGCAAGTGGAGCTAAGCACAGTCTCCAGAGGGTCCCAAGGAATCCCAGACCAACTCCAACGAGAGATTAGCACAAGCCTTCAGGTTTGGCTAGCAGCATCAGGAAGAGTTAACTGAGACACAGGCACAATGCAGCGTTCAGTAATTGGAGGGATGTAATCATGGCCTTGTGGAGTGGAGGAAGATACAGATGAGGGGGTGAGAAGCAAACAACTGGTCACTGCCTGGATGGGCAAAGAGAGAATCCTGAAACCCTGTAACGTACTGGGGTGGGGGTCAGCGGAGCAGCGGCTCCAGAGATCCAAGGTTAATCTGCTTAACTAATGTTCTCATTTAAGGAGTAATTACTGTGATCATTTCAACGAAGACTCTACTGCATGCTGTTTAGATGGATCCTGCACATAGTGTATGACTCAAAGCACTGCCTGCCCAGCTCAGATTGTACTGCAGAGAGAGGTGAACGCTGTCAGACGTCCTATAGCAGCTGCAGCATCTAAAACCTTCTCAGGAGACGAGCAAGTTGAAAGCAGCAGCTGACCCACTCTCCTGACTTGCTCATGCAGTGTGCCCTTTCCCGTCTTGTGCCATCTGCTCGTCTCTGGTGCCAGTGTGCTATCCTCAGCTCTGTATTTTTATTGTAATGCTAGCTCAGTATGACTTAAATAAATGGAAATTGGAAAAAGCAAATCTGTGTGCAATGAATTAACAGCAGCTCAGTCAAGACGTTCCCTTCCCTAAAGTCTAGCTACCCTGCATGCCCCCCTTCCTGGGTGCACACATAGCATCCCAATCCCAGTCAATACAAAGCAAGAAAGAGAAATGGACAGAAAATCCTCCAAGCGAAATACTACCTGATAGAGACGTGCTGAAGGGCAGAAACGTAAACCCTTCAGACAAGGCTTTTGAAGCGGTCACTTGTCACAGCCCCGTAGAGTGCATTGTGCTCATACTCTAACCAGTCATATGTCCAAGATATTCCTAAGGAATTTGTATGAGATATATTGTCACACATTTGGAGGTAGTGCATATTCATTAGGGATAGTCCGAAAACCCAACCGACTGAAGGGCAAGGGGAACTGGGGGTCTGGTTTGAACACCACCTCAGGCATGCCATACTGGGGTCCCATTTAAATAAAGCTGGGCCTCTGCCATGAGCTGCCACTTCTTTATTCTCCATCCCCATGCCTGTTTCTATCTCTTCTCACCTCTCCAGTCTCTTGCCCATTGCCAATAACTAAACCTTTGATGAATCATGCATCCTCTTTAATATGATTCCATGTAGTACGTTTTGTAAATAGTTACCCCTGTTATCCAAGTTTTTGTTCCCTGTTATCTGTAAACTCATACGTGTTATTTGTACTGAGCATTTTGTTCCATGTGAACCGCGCTGCTGCCGAATAGTGCGGTATATAAGAGACTGTAAATAAATAAATAAATCATCTTTGGATGACACGGGTAAGTTTAGCAGAATTTGTAGACACACTCTAATCTTGAGAAAGTATGGACTTGACTACAAATACAACACACCATCAGCTGCACTGGTGCAGATGAGCCAGGAGATATCCACTAATCACATCCTCTGTTGTTAAGGAATCTGTCACTTCCTGCTGCCACATGATGGAAAGGCATTACTAGCTGGCCTCTACTAACATTGTGGCAGGTGCAGGCCTGTGACCCACAGTGTCCGAACATAAGCAGGCCAGCATGGCTAGCTTGACCTGTAAATGAGGCCTGTGGAGAGGCATATAGGATTGCACATCCCCCAATATGCTGCTATTGTAAGATAGAACTCAGTAGAAGTATTGAATTAGCTTAGGTAAGCAGAACTGCAGTATTGAAAGATGGAAAAATACAGAAAAACATGTTTAAAAGTTACTGATAAGAAAAAGTACATCTGCAAAGAAATAATTAGGAGTGCTGACAGATGAGTTGCAGAGCCCAGCTCCTCTGCACGTACAAATTGGTTCTATAACCTTGAAAGTGTGAAAGTAACAAGTTGATGAACTGACCATTGTAATTGGGACTAGAAGGGGGGTATGCAGGTGTCATGCCCACTGGAGGGACATAACTGGATAAACTTATCAGTACCGGGACCAATAGGAGAGGTACGGGAGGTACGGGAGATTACCGGGACCAATGAAATGTTTTTCTATACCTAGAATGGAACAGAAGTCTATAAAAGTTGTTGTAATGCTTGAAAACTTTGCTCAGCCATTTTGAAATTGACTGGTTCGAGACTTGTGCACAAATAAATGATTTGGACCTTCTGAACAGACTCCTGGTATCATTGGTTTGTCTGCGCTTTGCTGCTACATATTCCTTGGTGCGTTGGCCGGGAAGTTGTGGAATCAAAGTGTATATAGGGCAATATACCACGACTTTCCGCCTCTATAGGCTTGGTCCTGCCGGGATCGCGCCCTTCCGACGAGGGCTGCTCCCTGGCGCCACCGGTCCCTTGTATCGGAGGGAGCTGGTCGGACCTCGGCGGGTGACGAGCCCGGCTGGAGTCAACGCCTCGAACCCGAGTGAGGGGAGTCCGAGGTCCAACTCATGCGCCTGCTTGGGAAGTTTGAGGACCGGATCCGGTGAGTATAGTTTTGATTTTGGGTCTAGACAGAAATAGAAAGCGCAGTACTGCCATTGGAACTTGGAACTTTGGAATTTGTAATCTCGAGATATTGGGAATTGGTAAGAGAGCATGATCACCTCTCAAGGAAGAGCCGAGTAGCCTGGCATGGGAATTCGCTGGGTGAAACCCTCATCCTTTTTGTAATTGGGAAATTGGAAAAGACTAGTCAGAACAGATAGAAACGAATGCATTCTGGGATACGTTGCTAGCATGATTGTGTGAACGAAGTGTGAATGAGAGGTCTGGCAGCACGGACCAAGTGAAGGCGGACCCCTGAGTAGCGCATTTCCTGACCGGGCGACCGCGTTCAGGTCGCGAAAAGGGGGGAAGCGATTGTCGTCTTGTCTTGTTATTTGTACTCCTTATACGTTTCCAGGGCCGTGAGGACCCCTTACCCACGGTCCGCCCTCCTTTTCCCTTCTGTCTGTTGTTGCGCGCACACATCGAAATGGGAGGGGCGGGGTCTACTAGAAACACTCCATTAGAATGTATGATCGCACATTTTAAAGAGGGATATTCAGGAGATTATGGTATTAAAATGACAGCAGCCCGTTTGCAAATTTTGTGTACTAGGGAGTGGCCCGATCTAGACCCCATCTGGCCCCGAGAGGGAATGTTCAAAGTAGAGATTATTCAGTCAATACACCGTAGAGTGCGGATAGCGCACCCCGACCAGTACCCCTATATAGATTCCTGGTTAAGTATTTGTGAAGATCCGCCCCCCTGGGCGCAGCGCTGTTATGAGGAACAGTGCAGAATAATGTTAGCTAAAGCAGATTCTAGACAGAAAACGGAACAGCCTAGAATGAAAGAGCAGGATAAGAAAGCCAGACAGAAGCCCATCCTGGCAGATCCTGATTCCCCAGAAATAACTCTCAGGCAGCCCCGAACCCCAGGTCCAGTGAGAGTAGCCCGGCGTCCTGCCCCAGAAACCCAGAGACGGCCAGAGCCGAGGCGGGACCCAACCCCTGATCCCCCTCCTGGAGAAGAGAAAAAGGAAGAATTAGCGAGAAAAGAAGAGGAGGACCTAAAAAGCGAGTCAGAAGTGGAGACTGAAGAAGGAGGAGAAAGAGAGAATCCCCCAGATGAGGAAAGTGTACAAATAATTGAGAAAGCCAGCACTAGCACTAGCACGCCAGTGACAGCGAAACCCAAAGCAAAACTTGTTGAGAAAAAGAAAGTGACTCCTGCAAAGGCAACGACAATAACCCTTAGATCCCAAAAGACACCCATAGCAGCCAAACTGTTTCCCTTACGGCAAGTCCCGGGAGTGCCCGTAAAGAATGATAATGATGAAGTGGTAGCGGGACCCCTAACTTATGTGTATATCCCTTTCTCTACAACTGATTTATTAAATTAGAGGTCGCATTACGCCTCCTATACTAGTAAGCCCCAGGAGCTGACAGAATTAGTAACTAGTATTATGGAAACTCACCAACCCACTTGGCCAGATTGCCGTCAGCTCCTGACCACCCTATTCACTACAGAAGAACGAGCAAGAATTAGAAAAGCAGCTATTGAATGGATGGCAGAAAACCCTGCAGCTCCGGCACAGGGGCAAAATATAATAGATCGTAGGGAAGCAGCTCAGAGAGAATTCCCGAATGAAGACCCCCAATGGGATCCAAATACAGATGAAGGATCCGCAGCCCTAGCCCGTTTTCGCCAAGGCTTTTTACAAGGCCTGAAAAGGGGGGGCCAGAAAGCTATGAACCTTTCCAAAGTTGCAGGAGTTATCCAAGGGATAGATGAGAGCCCAGCAGATTTTTATGAAAGATTAACTGAAGCATACAGAATGTATACTCCCTATGATCCCGAGGCACCAGGAAGTTTATGTATGGTGAATTCTGCTTTTGTAAACCAGTCTCAACCAGACATTAGACGCAAATTACAGAAGTTAGAAGGGTTTGCGGGCATGAATGCAACACAGTTACTGGAAGTCGCTCATAAAGTGTATGTGAATCGTGATACTGAAAGACAGAGAGAATGTGATAGAAAGATGAAGAAGAAAGCTGATTTTTTGGCTGCGGCCATAGTGGAACAGAAAAGGGGAGGTGTCCCTAGTCGAAGGAGCAGAGGAAGAGGGCGGGGTCAAGGCGGAGGCCGGACCCAGAGACTAGGCGTGAACCAATGCGCCTATTGCAGAGAGGAAGGACATTGGAGAGATATGTGCCCGCAACTCGAAGACGCCCAGCATGATGACGACAGCAGCCATCAGTGGCGAGAAGAAAGACGAAGCTATCCCCGAAGCCGAGGAGGAGCCAATCGAGAACAATTCCAGCGAGAAAGAGGAGGAACCATTCAAGCATTGGCCACACCAGCCCATGATGAGAATGACGTGGATTAGGACAGACCGGGCTCCAAGTTTGCTTTAGGTCTCCAGGAGCCTATGGTCGGAATACAAATAGGAGACCAAATTATGGACTTTATGGTTGATACTGGAGCGCAACATTCAGTAATAGACAAAAAGATAGCCCCATTCACTACAAAAGCAGTCACCATTATAGGAGCAACTGGTGCCAAAGCCACAAAGTCTTTCCTTCAAAACCGAATATGCAGTCTGGGAGGACAGCAAGTAACTCATCAATTCCTTTACATGCCCGAATGTCCAGTGCCACTACTGGGACGAGATATGTTAGCCAAGCTTCAAGCACAAATATCTTTCTCTGAGCAAGGAGAAATGCAAATGACAGTAAATCCCCAAACCAAACCAGCAGGAGTGATGCTGCTGACGGTTCCTCGAGAAGAAGAATGGAGATACTACATTGATGATTCGATACAAGATACCTATTTTGAACAAACTTTGAAAAGTATTGATGCACCACCTGGAGTATGGGCAGAAGGCAGCCCCCCAGGCCTAGCCAAACATATAGCTCCAGTGATTGTAACCCTCAAGCCTAGTGCTACACCAGTGCACGTCAAACAGTACCCTCTCCCAAGAGCCGCAATTGAAGGCATTCATCGCCACCTACAAAGATTGCTTGAGTATGGCCTACTAAAAGTATGTCAATCCCCATGGAACACCCCACTTTTGCCAGTAAAGAAACCTGGGACAGATGATTATCGCCCAGTGCAAGATTTGAGAAGAGTGAATGATGCAGCTGAGACCATACATCCAGTCGTACCCAATCCTTACACCCTCCTAGGACTGATACCTGCTGAGGCTACCCATTTCACTGTACTGGATTTGAAAGATGCATTCTTTTGCATAAGATTAGCCCCTGTAAGCCAAATATTGTTTGCATTCGAATGGCAGGACCCCATCTCTGGAAGAGGGGGCCAACTTACCTGGACAAGATTACCCCAAGGATTCAAGAATTCACCTACCATCTTTAGTGCTGCACTGAATCAAGACCTTTCAAGCTATCCAGCAGCCCCGGGGAAGAGAGTGCTTCTCCAATACGTGGATGATCTGTTGATAGCTGCCGTATCAGAAAGTGAATGTATACTAGCCACCAAAGATCTCTTGCAGTTACTAGAGGAAGCTGGATACAAAGTTTCCAGAGCCAAAGCACAGCTATGCCAAAAAGAAGTGAAATACCTGGGTTTTCGTATCACCCAAGGAAGCAGAAGATTAGGCAGAGAAAGAAAAGAAGCAGTATGTAGAATTCCAACTCCAACAACCAGAAAGCAAGTCAGAGCCTTTCTGGGAGCGGCAGGATATTGCCGAATTTGGATACCCAACTTTGCCCAAATTGCCAAACCATTGTATGAAGTCACAAAAGGAGAAGAAAAGTCGCCACTGGAGTGGGGACTTGAGCAGGATACAGCCTTCCAAAAGTTAAAAGAAGAATTGATGTCATCACCAGCACTTGGACTACCAGATGTCCACAAACCTTTCCACTTGTTTGTACATGAAGCACAGGGAAATGCCTTGGGCATGTTGACTCAGAAATTGGGAAATTGGGAGCGACCTGTAGCCTACCTATCGAAACAATTGGACCCTGTAGCCAAAGGATGGCCACCTTGCTTGAGAGCAGTTGCAGCTACAGCGCTACTAGTGAGTGAAGCAGACAAACTCACACTAGGACAGAACATACGAGTCACTGTGCCACATGCAGTCCTTGCCCTTATGGAACAGAAAGCAAATTATTGGCTCACCAATTCCCGAATGTTGAAGTACCAGAGCATGTTATGTGAAAACCCACAGATACAACTTGAAGTGAGCCATGCCCTGAATCCAGCCACCTTGATACCCATCAGTGAAGAACTCCCAGAACATGACTGTATCGAAGTCATGGAGACTGTGTTCTCCAGCCGACCCGACTTGACAGATGTGCCCATAGACAATCCTGACCAAACCTATTATGTTGATGGGAGCAGTCTCATCCTTGATGGACGACGCTGTGCCGGATATGCAGTCGTCACTCAACACGAAGTAGTTGAATCATCAGCCCTAGCCTCAGGCACATCAGCCCAGAAAGCCGAATTGATAGCACTCACCAGAGCATTGTTGTTAGGAGAAAAACTTATACTGAATGTATATACAGATTCCAAATATGCCTTCACTACCCTGCATGCCCATGGAGCTCTCTATAAAGAAAGAGGACTCATCACATCTGGAGGAAAATCAGTCAAATATGGTCCCGAAATATTGATGTTACTTGATGCCGTTTGGGCCCCAACACGTGTAGCTGTCATGCATTGCAGAGGACATCAGGCAGGAAAAGGAGAAGTTGCCCGAGGAAATAGATTTGCAAATGCCTCAGCACGACAAGCAGCTATGACAGGACAAATTGCCCCACAAGCTATGCCAATGCAAGCAGCATTGTTTCCAGTACCTTTGAATCTATGGACCCCACGATATACCACCAAAGAATTGGACTACTATTGTGACAAAGAAAATGGAGTATTGAAAGACGGATGGATTGAGCTGCCACCAGAAGAGGGCAGTCAACCTCCAGGACGAATAGTAATTCCTGAACTGTTAGGACCATCCTTTGTCAAAGCTTTCCACGAAGCTACCCACTATGGGAAAAGTGCTATGGAAAAAGCACTCAGACCACATTTCTACATCCCTCTGATGACAACCATATCAGCTTCAGTAGCACGACAATGTCAAACTTGTGCCAAGAATAATGCCAAGCAAGGCCTTATTACAGCACCCCGAGTTCAGTCAAGAGGTGTGACCCCCATGCACAACCTCCAAGTTGATTTCACCGAAATGCCAAAAGCCAATGGGTACCATTACCTATTAGTATTAGTTTGTACTTTCTCTGGGTGGGTAGAAGCATTCCCAACCAGAACTGAGAAAGCCCGAGAAGTTACCAAAGTCTTAATGAGAGAGATTGTCCCCAGATTCGGAATTCCAGCAGTAATAGGGTCAGACAATGGACCCTCATTTGTCTCCCAAGTTACTCAGCAGTTAGCAAAAGCCTTGCAGATACAATGGAAACTCCACACTGCATACAGACCCCAGAGTTCAGGGAAAGTTGAGCGAATGAATCGTACCTTGAAAGCCCAAATGTCTAAGCTTTGTCAGGAGACACAATTGAAGTGGCCCCAAGTGCTTCCCATAGCTTTATTCAGAATACGCTCAACTCCTGTAAAGTCAACAGGATTTTCCCCTTTTGAAGTTTTGTATGGTAAACCCCCACCAATAGTGCAGGGAATCAAAGGAAGTCTAGCCCAAATTGGTTCAGAAATAACCAGACAAGAACTTCTAGCTCTTAGTTTTGTTCTGCAGACTCTCCATACGTGGATCCAAGACCAGTTGCCTATCAACTTGACGGAACCCTTGCATCCCTACCAGCCTGGTACCTCGGTGTGGATCAAAGATTGGAAGAAGACACCGTTGGAAACCCCATTGGAAGGGACCGTACACCGTCATCCTGTCTACCCCAACTGCAGTAAAGGTAGCCGAGATCGACGCCTGGATCCACCACAGCAGAGTCAAGCCCGCCGCCGATCCTGAACCAGAGCAGTGGACAGCAGAACAGCACCCTGATGTACCCTTGCGAGTTACTTTGAGACGACAACCAGCAGCTTAGACACTTCATCACAAGTGCTTTACAGCAGCCAAGTCTTTCGAAGAGGATTGCTGTCTTCTATGCAGCAACAGTTTTGTTTCAACGAACCCAATTTGTGTGTGATTTGACACACTACTTTGAGACTACATTGACTAAGCCAGACTTCACAAGCCAACTGAAATTACTAATAAGTTGGTTAATGTGTACTGGACAACCTGAGGATCTTCAATCAACACTCAGCACCCGTTAAATTGCTTCATTAGCAAACGGGACGAAGAATAATAGAACGTCGTGATCAAGATCAGCAAGCTGAGGATTCAGAAGAACTCCAATCAACATCGACATGCATCTCTACTTTTGCTTTGCTTTGGTTGCCTTCTTTGGAGGTTTTGAACAGACTTATGCTTTACCTCCATGCACTGCCTGCATTACTTCTACTAGAATTGGACTGAAAGTAACTCAGACTTTGCTTTATCATTCTTACTATACCTGCAAGGGGACAGTAACTCGGTGTATCTATAACACCACTGAACTAAATGTTTGCACTTATGGAAAAATTAAAACATGCTATAATCCGCATCAGAATCCATCCTATTACACGATGGAAATAAGATGGAAGGATGCAGATGGACCTATATTAGCTGCAACGCCGCCACTTAAGGACATTACTAAACCTGCTGTTTTGAATTTTGATGCATGCAATGCTATTAATAGAGATAGTTATTCCACCTGTGGTACATGGGAGAAAGCGTATCGAAATGACCATAAGTATATGTGTCCAGAAGGTGCCACGGGATGGAGAAAGTGTACAGGTAAAAAGGAACCAGGCTATAGTACTGCCCCAGCAGCAGACTACTATTGCCCGTATTGGGGATGTGTTTTTTATGCTACCTGGAACACTGGTATAACTGATGAGAAAATAGATAAACGAATGGCTACTTTAACCAAGCCAACCACAAATGATAAATGTCAGAAAGATGCTTGTAACCCCTTACACTTACGTATACACAATCCCCATGCATGGAAACAAGGATATAAGTTTGGTTTACGTATTGCTGGAGGAGCAATAGATCCAGGGACCATTGTGTATATCAGATTGAATACTCAAGCCCACAAGTCATCTAAATATCATATTCATAATACTTTTTATGAAGCCATGCATGTAAATAAGTTTGAGGTCCCTCACCCCTCACAGAATTTATTTCTAGAATTAGCCGGAGCAGTAGTATCTAGTCTTAAGATCACAGATTGTTATTTCTGTGGCGGAACCCAAATGGGAGATCAGTGGCCATGGGAAGCCCAAGAATTGAATTATTCCATGATTTATAATCAGACTGAATTACACAAGACTACCAGTGAATGGGTGTTAGCGCACTCAATCGTTGGACGTCTTTGCTATGCCAGAACTGGACCCCAGTTCACCCAAAAGGTAGGACAGCTGGTCTGTCTTAGCCAAAAGTACTATAATGCCACAACCAAGAAGATAGCATGGTGGTCAGGAATTGGACATCCTGAACCTCCTAACCCATTAGCCAGATTTCCTGAACTTGCAGGTCTATGGACTAACCTTGCTGAAATCCAAGCCTGGCAGGCCCCACCTGGCCTATATTGGATCTGTGGAAACCGAGCATATGCACAACTCCCACCACACTGGGGAGGAGCATGTGTCTTAGGAACCATCAGACCTTCTTTCTTTCTTTTAAACACTGAACATGGAGAACAATTAGGATACCCAGTATACACTACCCACCGACTCAAAAGAGCACTAAGACAAAAGAGAGAGGCCTTACAGATAGGCAAGTGGGAGAAATGGCAAGGTGATGATTGGCCACCAGAAAGAATTATTGAGTATTATGGACCCGCCACTTGGAATGATGATGGTATGTATGGTTATCGTACCCCAATTTATATGATTAATCGTATTATTCGCTTACAAGCAGTAGTTGAAATAATAACCAATGAAACTAGTCATGCTCTCACGCTTTTAGCTAGACAAAGTACACAGATGCGCACTGCGATATATCAGAACCGCTTAGCACTTGATTATTTGTTAGCAGCTGAAGGAGGAGTATGTGGTAAACTGAACTTAACCAATTGCTGTTTGAAAATAGATGATAAAGGTCAAGTAGTTGAAGAAATTGCTAAAGATATGCAAAGACATGCTTATGTGCCAGTACAGACGTGGCACTCATTGAAATTTCCTAATTGGTTTGCTAACCTCTTTTCATGGGTGGGAGGATTTAAGACTTTCATCGTATTGGTACTAATCCTTGTTGCTGTTATCTTCTTATTACCATGTTTAATCCCATGTTGCATGCGTTCCATTCATAACACTATTGATAGTACAGTAGAGCGGAAGACCGCAACAAAAATCATGGCTTTATATACAGCCAGTCCTGGTAGAAATCCTTTAGCCAGGATGTGATTCTTCAGAAAGTGATTTAATTCTCACACCTTATTAAGTAATAGGGTGAGATTAATCAAAGGGGGGAATGTGGCAGGTGCAGGCCTGTGACCCACAGTGTCCGAACATAAGCAGGCCAGCATGGCTAGCTTGACCTGTAAATGAGGCCTGTGGAGAGGCATATAGGATTGCACATCCCCCAATATGCTGCTATTGTAAGATAGAACTCAGTAGAAGTATTGAATTAGCTTAGGTAAGCAGAACTGCAGTATTGAAAGATGGAAAAATACAGAAAAACATGTTTAAAAGTTACTGATAAGAAAAAGTACATCTGCAAAGAAATAATTAGGAGTGCTGACAGATGAGTTGCAGAGCCCAGCTCCTCTGCACGTACAAATTGGTTCTATAACCTTGAAAGTGTGAAAGTAACAAGTTGATGAACTGACCATTGTAATTGGGACTAGAAGGGGGGTATGCAGGTGTCATGCCCACTGGAGGGACATAACTGGATAAACTTATCAGTACCGGGACCAATAGGAGAGGTACGGGAGGTACGGGAGATTACCGGGACCAATGAAATGTTTTTCTATACCTAGAATGGAACAGAAGTCTATAAAAGTTGTTGTAATGCTTGAAAACTTTGCTCAGCCATTTTGAAATTGACTGGTTCGAGACTTGTGCACAAATAAATGATTTGGACCTTCTGAACAGACTCCTGGTATCATTGGTTTGTCTGCGCTTTGCTGCTACAACATGACATAGAGTCTGTCAGTTTGGTTTCTGTTTCATCCACTGGACTTGATGGAGATGAGCCCTTGCTTATAGAGCTGTCTCTCAGAAAGAGCCAACATATTTATTTATTTACATTCTCTTATATACTGTGCTATTCTGCATCAGTGTGGTTTACATTGAACAAACTCAAATTACATTGAACAGGGCATTATAACTTGGAGATAACTATTTTACAGGGAACATGGGCTATGGAGGGTTAAGTGGCTTGCCCAAGACCACAAGGAGCACCTGTGGGACTAGAAACCCCAGTCCTTCTGGCCCAAGGTTGCTGTCCTCTAGTGGGATTTGAACCCCTGACCTTCTGGCCTGAAGTACCTTGCCCCAACCACTAGGCCACTCCTCCATTCCATATTGGCTTAAGAAGTGCCTCACTGAGCGGAATTATATAAATCAACCAATGCATAAGGGATGTCTTTTTCTCTGGGCATCATGCAACCTAGCAAGGGCGTTCGGCTCCGTGCATTCCCTCCTGCCCACACCTTGATGCTGTGGCTATGCTCTCTCTGTCCTCTCTCTCATCTATGCGGATGATGGTGTTGATCCGTAGCTGGGGCAGAAAAGCCTTGCAGACTCTGGTATCTATTATCGCCCCGATGAACTCTGTGCGCTGGGCCGGTTCCAGCTTGGACTTCTCCTTGTTGAGAAGGAATCCCACCCTGATCAGCAGGTCTGTCGTCAGGCGTACTGCCTTGTGTAGTCCGGAGGCTGAATCCGCCGCCAGGAGCCAGTCGTCCAGGTAGGGAAAGATGGCGACTCCTTGGTTGCGGAGGTGTGCAGCGACCACCGCAACACACTTTGTGAAGACTCTGGGTGCTGGGGATAGCCCGAATGGCAGGACTCGATACTGGTAATGGCAGCCCAGTGCCGTGAATCTGAGGAACTTCCTGTGAGAAGCATGGACCGGAATGTGGGAGTAGGCGTCCTGGAGGTCCAGCGTTGCAAGCCAATCCCCTGCCCTGATGAGGGGAAGGATGGAGTTGAGTGAATACATCCTGAACTTCTGCTTGATTATGAAGTTGTTCAATTTCCGGAGGTCCAGGATCGGACGTAGGCCCCCTTTCTTCTTGGGTATAAGGAAGTACCGGGAGTAGAAGCCAGTGTTGACCTCTCCGGGGGGCACTTGCTCTATCGCTCTGGCCTGGAGGAGTTGCTGTATGAGTTCTTGCAGCGGCTGTTCCAAGTGCTGCGGAGGCTGGCTGGTCGGTCGCTTGCGCTGACGTGGAGGGGAGGAGAAGGGCAAGCGGTAGCCCGACTGGATTATCTGTAGGACCCACTTGTCCGTGGTGATCTCTTGCCAGGCTGAGAGGAATAGCGACAGGCGACCCCTAACCGGGGTATAGTCAGAAGGAGGAGGGTTCTTTCCCGGAGTGGGAAGGGTTGGACTGCTTCTGCTTGCGCTGTCGCGGTTGCTGTCGCTGAAAAGGCGCCTTCTGATAACTTGGCTTGTACTTTGGCGCCGGCCACTGCCGGTTGGAGCTATGGAATTGCTTCGAAGAGGCGAAGGGCTTTCTGAAATAGCCCCCTTTTTGGTTCCACGAGGGTCGTTCAAGGCCGTCTGCTGCTAGAGTCTTTAAGGTGGTGCAGTCCTCTTTGAGGCCTTTCACAGTGTCGGCTACCTTGTCCCCGAACAGGGAGTCACCTGAGCAGGGGGCATCCGCAATTCGGTCATGGGTGTTGTCGGAGAGCCCTGAGGCCCGGAGCCATGCCCAGCGGCGGGCCGAGATGGCCGTGCCGGCTGTTCGGATGGCGGTGTCGAACGCATCGAAGGCGGTGCACATCAGATGCTTGCTGCATTCAGCTAACTCCTGCATATGGACTGAAGCCGTTGTCCGTGAGTCCTTGGGAAGGTCCTGTAGGTGCTTCTTAAGGTCGGCCAGGAGAGCGTCTTGGAAGAGGACGTGCTGGAATTGGTGGGCTGCTATCTTGGCGTTGAGCATAGCCCCTTGAAACACTTTTCTTCCAATGTCGTCCAGGCGTTTTGGGTCCCGACCTGGTGGATGGTTGGTTTGGGTACGCGTGGACTTGGATCTCTTGAGAGCTGATGACACCACGATGGACTGGTGGGGTAACTGTGCTTTGGTGAACCCAGGTCCCGAGTGGACAATGTATTTGGTGTCCATGCGCCTGGTGAAGGCTTGACCAGATGCTGGTGACTGCCAGAGTGTCAGCTGCTTGTCCTTTAACTTGCGGTGGAGGGGAAGAGCCATGGCTGGTTTAGGACCGCTTAGGTACTTCATAACCTCCGGATCTTTTTCCTCTGTTGTTTCCTCGGTGGTCAGTCCAAGTTTAGAAACCACTTTCCTGAGGAATTTAGGGTAGGTGAGGTCCTCAGGCACTGTGGGTGGAGGCTCTGTCTCGTTCGTTGCATCTTTTAAGTTGTCCGAGCCTGGACCTGATTCTTCCACCTCTGAGTAAGGCTCCTGGTTCTCAGCGTCGCTCGCTCCAGAGTCCATCACTGGTGAAGGAGATCGTGCTCTGGAGGGGTCAGGGGAGGGCGTCCGTGCTCTAGGCGAAAGTCTGGGGTACAGGGGGGAGCGGGCTGAGAGAGTCTCTTGTGGACTAATAGCCCTACGTTGTTGTTCTGGTCGCAGTGGAGCGGTCTGTTCCACCAGGCGGGATAGCAGACTCAGGATGGCAGAAGAGGCGGAAGCAGATCTGCTGCTTCTGTGTCTCTTACTGTGATGAGAGCTGGATCTCCTGCTGTGAGAGCTGGTTCTCCTTGTCTCTGAGGGGGATCGATGCCTGCGCTTGGCAGACTTCTTCCTGCCCCTCTCCTCTTCAGTGTGTTGACAGGGGGATCCCCTGCTGTCAGCGTGTTGATCGTGTCTGCCCTTCTCCTCTTCTCTCCCTCGTCGGTGCTGAGGATCAGAGCGGTCATCGGAGCCGGAGCGGCGTTGACAGGGGGATTCCTTGTTTTTGCCGCGATCCGGAGTCCCTCTGCGGCGCTGAAGAGCCGCGTGGTCGGCAGAGCCGGCGCGGTGTTCATCGCTGCCGCGTGGACAGGGGGATTCCCTGTTTTCGGCGCGACCCGGAGTCCCTCTGCGGCGCTGAAGCGCGTGGTCATCAGAGCCGGCGCGGCGATCATTGCTTCCGCGCCGTTGCTTCCGCTTGGCTCTAGGGGACATCCGGCTGCAGCAGTTGCAGTTGTCCACTTCGTGAGAAGCCCCCAGGCATTTTAAAACCTGGTTTTGTCTTTTTGGAGTCTAGTGTAGGCATTTAGAAGTAGAAGTGTAGGAGAGCTTGTAAGTCCGTCTTGAGGCGAAGGCGGAAGCAAAAAAACTGGCCGGCTAGGGGCGGGCTGGGGAGGTGGGACCACCTCGCACATGCTCAGAAATCTCTGAGCTAGAGAGCACTTCCGTCACGGCGCCGTCGGGGACGACACCAGGTGTGGCTGACACATCCTGCTTGTCCTAGGAGAACCCTATGACGCAGTCTGCTTCAAACCAGGAGAATATTATTTACAATAGTAAACCTCACCTCATAAAACCCCCAACTGATCAGCAGATATCCTTGAATTTATCTTCTAACTGGGGATCTCTTTCTCCATCTGTCACAGAAAGGGAACCGTTAATTTTTAGGGTTTGTTTTTTTACCACATTTTTGGATGTGGCTCCAACTTCCTCTCTTGCTGAGAAGGTAACCCAGCCTCAGTCACTAGCCCCATGACAGCCAGTGAGTGCTCCAGAAAGTGAAATGAAAAAGAAGGGGCCAAATCTAGAGGGTCCCTACGAGACTTTTCTTTGCAATGATAACAAAACGTTTCAGAGAGAAAGAAGACAGAGACTGCCAGGAAAAGGACCTTGGCATCCTTGTTTGAAATCCTCAGCTCAGTTTGTGGCAGAAGTTAAAAAAGCAAATAGAATGCTAAGAATTATTTGGAAAGGAATGAAGAATAAAAGAGAGAATGTTATAACGCTTCTGTCTGGATCCATGCTGCAGTTCTGACTGCCCTATCTCCAAAAAGATAAAGCGGAACAAGAAAAGGTTCAAAGAACGGTGGCAAAATGCTGAAGGACATGGAATGAGTGCCGCTCCGCTCGTTGGACAAGACGAGCGAGACGAGCAGTGAGGCGGACGCACCTCTGACCTGTGCATAATACCATTCAATCCAGGTTTATAAATACCCACGTTTGATGCATGTGTTCATTGTATTATTATTATGTTTTCTGAACCGCTTTGGGCTGGATTCTATCTAAGGAAGGCAGTAAGCAAATCTATTATAATGCAGCAATGGGCTATGTCACCTTCATCACAGGCCCCAGGAATAGGTCAGATGACTTGTTTTGTTTTTTTGTGTGATTCAGAACAGAAATCGTGTTGGGACCCTCTTGGGTTGGCCCTCCTTTTTCATTTCACTTTCTGGAGCACTCACTGTCACGGGACTAGTGGCTAGCAATGGCTGTCATGGGATTAGTGACAGTCTTGGTTACTTTCTCAGCAGGAGAGGAGGCTGGACCACATCCAGAAAATAAGCTGAATGCTTGTATCTTTTGCCTCCTTCTCCTCGTCTCTCTCCTCGGCAGCAATAGTGAAATATTTTGTTTCTAAAATGAATACTATTTCCTCTACTTTCCCTTCTACGTTGCCTATTGATGACAACATCAAAAGGTGGTTAACAAATCGGAAGCAGAAAGACATCTGCAATCCCCAAATTGATGGCACTCAGGAAACTGCTTCAGCATCTTTACAGTCACTTGACTACATTCAATCTTAGCACAGCTTTCAGTTTAGCTGAACTACTACCTACGATGCAACGTCCTTATACATTCAGACTCATTTCCAGCTAGTGTGATTTAAATCCCATGCTGAGTGAGTCTGTCTACTCCTCTTACTATTTGGATAAGCTCATGTCTAACCACAGGTAAAGGTCCATCCTCTTGCAAGCGTGCAACAGTCTCCCAGTGGAGGTAGTAGAGATAAAAACTATATCTGCATTCAAGAAAGCATGGGACAAACTGAGAGGATCTCTAAAGGAAAAAAAGGGACTGTAGGACTTAGTGGTTATCTGCTGTCAAGTTTCTATGTAAGCCATAGCTCTGTCAGTTCTCAAATTCAAAGGAGGTCTTGATGATCTCTCTAACTTTAGACCAATTTCATATTTAACATTTATTTCAAAGGTTGCTGGAAACGAGGTACCACTGCATACTGCATACTGGTAATTGTTTGCATCCCCAGCTGTCGGGCTTTAGAAAAGTTTTCAGCACTAACACTTAGTGATAGCCGGGGTACTTTGGATGGCGGGAGGGTTGCTATTCTGGTATCACTCTACTTAACCTCAACTTTGATTTGATCATTCATCTGTCTGTACGATAGTGGGATTAGAGGGCAGGTTTTGAGATAGTTTATCTCCCCCTTTTCCAAGCGGCTTTGCTTCAAGCTGATCTCCACCATGGCCAGGACTTATATTCTGAAGTACTGCAGGGTTCCCAGCTTGCTCTGACCCTTGTTAACATCTTTTTAAGTCCTCTGACCGCATTAATACAATCATGTGGCATTAACGGATGCTATAATGCATCTCAGCAACTCTGATCCCACAATCTGGAATGCCTGCTTACCGGCCGCAGCAACAGGGCTGGAGACCAACATTCTGAAGACAAATCCAGACTAATGCCAGGCTGCATGAACACTAGATCCTCCACTCTCCATCCCCACAAGGTTCCTCAGTGCCATTGGCTCATTCCATCAAATTTTAGGCTGTCATATTGATACTGCACTTTCATTCAAGAGTCAAATCACATTGATTATTTAGGCTTGCTTTCTGGCCCTATGCAGGGGTGGCTCAAGGCAATCTGCTGCCTGAGGCGAAGTATGAAAAGGCGCCCCCCCCCCCCCTTAGAGGGGGGCGGGGCTTTTTCAGAAATCCAATCAGAGACTGAACCAAACCAAAAAGCCGATTATATGGAGGAAATGCAAGATGTTTGCACACAGGGCCATATCGAGCTGCAATCACACCCTGTGAGACTTGCAGCTCGGGCGCATGCCCCCCCTCCCCCATACCTCCGTCCAGCGCTGCCTGCTCTTTCGCTGCTGCTGCTGCCCTCTGTTTTTTTCACAGTGGCGCCAGCAGCAGGGAATGAGCAGGCAGCGCTGGATGGAGGTATGGGGAGGAGAAGGGGGGCATGCGCCCGATCTGAAAGGTGCCGGCACTTTAAGCAGATCTGTCCCTCCTTGACATCGAGTGGGAGGAGGGAGGGACCAGACCTGCTTAAAGAGGCTTGGGGAGTGCATTTCGGCTGCCTACTATTGTCCTGCCAGCGGCGGCAGGGCAACAGCAGACAGCCGAAATACGCCTCCCAAGCCTTTCCGCCCTGTACGGCTGCACCGCTTGCACAGGGCTAGGTACGGTCCCATTTGCACACCAAGGAACTAAAAGACAGCAAGAACTAACAGCACAGATTATAAAACTAAATTATAACTCATTTTTATTTTGTTATAAACTGCATTATGGTTCTTGCTTTTTCTTTTTCAACATATATTTTGCATCCACAGTAGGTGCAGAGCAGAACCAGGGCATTCACCCACAGAACTCAATGTTTAAAAAAAAAATCTGATTCTGATCATCTCACTAACAACAACAACAACCACCACTATTCTCCAGTACCAGGCATATTGTGAACTAATACAAAACCCTACAACAAAGAACAAGCCTACCATACCATATCAACACAAACTTACAAAACTCACGTAAGGAGCCCATCCAAAAAAAGCATCACTGTAAATACTACAGTGGGCCCTGGAACATCCATACATTTATTTGAAAAGCTGAACAAGTCAACTTACTACAGTATAGTATAGATCTTTATATACAAACTCCATGTTAACAGAACACCTGACCTCAGTCACACACTCGCAACATCGACCCTCACCAAGTACAGAATAAGTAACCACAATCTAAAGTAAAAATAATAATATGTAGACTAAATTTAAATTGAAACCCCAAGAAGCCAGAGTCCACATGCAGTGCAACATCAGATAAATAAGAAATGCAGTTCCCCAATACTGTGTAAAATATAAAAATAGCACAAAGTCCAATCACTAAAATTAAATAAAAATGATTTTTTCTACCTTTGTTGTCTGACCATTTTATTCTCTGATCATGCTGGTTCCGATCTGAGGCTTCTACGTTCCTGTCTTCTCTTAGCTCTCTTTCTGTGGTCTATGGTCCATCTGCCATTTCTTATCTCTTCTTTTGTTTTCTTCACTTCCTTCCATCAGCCCATTTCCAGTTCCAGTAACCCTCCCCAGTATCAGCCCCTTTCCAGTCCTTCCCTCCCAGTACCTGCCAATGTCAACTGCCTTGCATTCCCACAACTGCAACTGGTGTCCATTCCCTTCCAGTCCCCCTCCTTCCCCATTGTCCAGCCCCTTCTAGTCCAAATACCATCCCAGATATTAGCTCACGTCCACTCTCAGTGCCACCCTCCAGGTCAGCTCCCTTCCAGTCACCCTATCCTCTGTCCATCCCCCTTCCAGTGCCATTTGCATGTCAGCTCACTTCCAGCTTACTCCCCATTACCCAGCTACCTACCACACCCATCCCCAAGTGTCAGCTCCCTTCCAGTCCCCCTTCAGTACATCCCAAGTGTAAGCTCCTTTCCAGCCCCCTCCTTCCCCCGTGTCAGCTCCCTTCATGCCCCCTCCTTCCCCTGGTAGACCCTCTCATTATCTACTCCCTTCCAGTCCCATTCTACCATCCTCCTGCATCAGCCCATTTGCAGCCCTAGCCCCTAGTTTTATTCCAGGGCCAGCAGCACTCTCCTCCCCTCCCACATTAGCCCATTTCCAGTCCCAGCCCATTTCCAGTCCTACACCCCCATTTGCCCGCATCCAGTCCTAAACCCCCCATCGCCCATTACAAGTCCTAAGCCCCCCATCAGCTCATTTCCAGTCCTAGCCCCCCATAGACAGTTACCAGCCCTAGCCCCCCCATCAGCCAACTTCCAGTCCTAGCCCCCCATCAGCCCATTTCCAGTCCTAGCCCCCCATCAGTCATACCCCCCATCAGCCCCTTTCCAGTCCTAGCCCCCCATAGCCCATTACCAGTCCTTAACACCCCCCCCCCCATCAGGCCACCTCCAGTCTTAACCCCCCATCAGCCCATTACCAATCCTAACCCCCCCATCAGCCCATTACAAGTCCTAACCCCCCCCCCCCCCGGGAAATAAAAAAGAAAGAACCTGGCTGCTGAAGCCACTGCCACTATGGCAGCAGGAAGTACTCCGGGGCTGCCCCGGCAGAGCCCCCCTGTCTCCCTCAGTGTGACTTACAGAGCTGTGAAGGGAGAGTTTCCCATCTGCCTTCATGGGTCTGTAATGCTGCGCTGAGGGAGACAGGAGGGCTCTGCGGGGCGGCTGCGGGGCACTTCCTGCTGCTGCAGCGGCTCCTCTCCTCTGGTTTGTTGTTTTTTGTTGGTTTTTTTGAAGGCCAGAAGCGGAAAACTCACCCTCCTTTTCCAGGCAGCCGTGGCTCCCTGCCTCTTAGAGAACCGCGGCTGTGCTGTGACTGCAGTTTTATACAAAAATGAAACCGGTGCGGAGCCTTCCCGTGTCTGCGAAAGACCCCGACCCTGTGCAGCTTTGTCCCGCCCCCAAAGGAAGTTACATTTAACTTTAAATTGTTACATGGAACTTCCTTTGGAGGCGGGACAAATCTGCACAGGGTCTTTCACGGAGGCGAGAAGGCTCCGCACCGGTTTTGTTTCTATTTAAAACTGCGGTCACAACACAGCCGCGGTTCTCTAAGAGGCAGGGAGCCACAGCTGCCTGGAAAAGGAGGGCGAGTTTGCCACTGCTGAGAAGCAGACTTGGCAGCAACTTATGCACTTCTTTTTTGGGGATTTTTTTAAACTTTTGAAGGCAAAGTGAGGCGGCTGTTTTGGGGGCATTTTTTGCTGCCCTCAAGACTTTGCCGCCTCACTTTGCCTCATTATAGAGCCGCCCCTGGCCCTATGGCATATACAGGGCGGCCCAAAAAAAGTGAGAACATCTCATAGCATATAAGTTATTTAAAAATTCAAAAAGACAGATGTAAACAATTGACAAATTTAAAAAAAAAAGATGGCGACCGGAAATTGTCGAAATAAAGATGTTATATAGCTAAAAAAGGTAAATAAGTAAACTATTTAAGCTTTTAATTTACGAGATGTTCTCACCTTTTTTGGGCCACCCTGTATGTTCCCTTGGAGCACTACTGGGCATAGATGCTCTGAAAATTGTGATCCATTTCCTTATTTTCTCATGTCTAGATTATGGAAACATGCAGTAGTACTTTGTGGAATTAAGCAGATGCTTATAAATAGGGTCCAATGTACAAAACACGGCTGTGAAACTGCTGTGTCTTGTGAAGAAGCCCTATCATGTGACTACTTTGCTGGCTAAGGAACACCGGCTTTCTGTAAGTTATCGGATTCCTTTTAAGATCCTTTTGCTGAGTCACAGAGCTTTCTTCATGGGCCTCCCTTCCAATATTTAAATGTCATGACGGTCGGCCGCACACTTAAATATTCGCGGGATATTGCACAGCAGTGTCCCGATTGTAGTCACTGCTGAATATTCAGGTTGAGCGCTGCTACCCAGATACGTGACAACCTTATCCGCATAGCCATGATTTTAAGCCGTTTATCTGGATAGAAACCAAGGCTAGCTTTTCATGTGGTTAGGACAATGGCCGGCTGAAAAACGCACTATCCGGATAAAGTCAGCACTGGTCTGGATGGTGCCCGCACAGCCCTTGCTTCACCCAAAGATCACCTCTGCCTTAAGCAGATGGTGTTACTGAATACCTTGGCCAGTGCCCTTATCTGGCTGGTCTACTGCTGGCTGCCGCGATAAGGCTTTTGAATATCGGCCTGCTTATTACCATGTGAAAATTGTTGCCATTTACCTTTAGTTTCAAGAATCTGAGATGAACTTACATGCCATTCAGGATTTTTAATATTGTGCCACTACTTTGGAACTCCCTTCCTGCTTATTTATGAGCAGAATCCTCTTACCAAAAAATGTAAAATGGTCCTAGATCTGCAAACCGCGTAAACGACCCTCACTGAGATATTCAGCGGCACTAATCCGGATAGAGCTGCTGAATATCGACGGTTTGGGCTGCTAAGAGGTTAGCATCAGCGTGTTCCAGGGGTGGCGCGGCGGGAGCACTGTGGATTAAAGAGCAGCGGCGATATTCAGCCATTGCCCGGTTAACAGCTGAATGATTGTCCTAACTTTAGCCGGTTTCGCATTACGGCCAGCGGCTGAATATCATCACTGACTGGATTGCAAATCATAATCCGGGCATAATCTAGCCAGATATTATATCAAGGCCTCCCTCGGCAGACCAAACACCCACTCCAAATGGTGCAAAACATTGCAGCTCGCATCATTACGGACACGCCAAGAACTGAGCACATCACCCCCCGTCTTACGGCAACTGCACTGGCTCCCAATGGTGGCCAGAGCAAAATTCAAAACAATCCTGATCATCTTCAAAATCATTCACCATCTCTCAGCAGATGCACTCCAAGATATCATAACAAGGGATATCGGCAATAGACCAAGGAGGACCAATAATGACAACATGATCGGTATGCCTGCAGGATATCACAAGACTAAACAAACTACTTCAAGAAAAGCGCCTTCACTACTGGCGTCCACACTATGGAACTCCCTCTTAACGAGCCTGAGGGCATTAAATGACATCATAGATTTCTGCAAGGCCCTTAAAACCCTACTCTTTACAGAAACCTATGAGCAGACAGACAACAGTCTCCACCCGAACGTCAATGCAACTACCTCCACCAACTCAATACCCAATAATCCCATCTAGACATAAGTGTTCCTTGTATAATGTTGTTAAGTACCCTCATGTTAAATGTAACCCCAATTGTGCTGTCTAAAAGTTGTTAAGTACCCTCATGTTAAATGTAACCCTCCAATTGTGATGTGACCACTTTGATTGAAGGATAAGGTGGTATACAAATCTGTCTAAATAAATAAATAAATATTCATAGCTGGAGCCTGGATATGGCCCTGACATTGAATATCTGGGCTGAGGTTAAAGCAGTGATGGCCACCGCTGCCGCTGAAAATCCCCCCCCCCCCCTTATATTTTATCAGCGCCTTTCGTGACTTCCCTGAATTGGATGACTGCTGGTCTCTTTCTTTTCATTTTGTCTTCTGGTTTTTCCTTCTTCTTTTTCTATGTTTCGTTTCTCTTGCAGTACTACCATATTGTTCTTTTGTTTATTTTGTTTTCAGATATATTTTTAGTTTAATTTAAATTTATTTTATTTTATTGTCTTGCACTTAAATTGTAAACCGTTCTAAAGCGTATTCACAAAGGGTGGCATCTCAAGTGAAGGATTAAACTAAACTAAGCTTAACTAAATTTCAAAGAATATGGAGAACCTCTGTTCTTCTGGTATTCATTAGACCAATGCTTCTCAAACGTTTATCTCATATGACCACATTTTAACAACTGAAAATTCACGTGACCCCAGATGATGATGAAATCAAAATAGTAGGTCTCCAGCCTCCTTCCCCTCCCTCCATTCATCTAGAGCAGAAAGCAGCGGCAACAGTAGGAACAGCAGCAGCCGTCAGCACAGGGTCCTTTGTGTCAGTGTGCAGTGTGTGCTTACAGACTCCAGTAAGCATGGGCAACAGCAGTCAGCACAGGATCCCTTGTGTCAGTGTGCAGTGTGTGCTTACAGGCCCCAGTACTCAGCAGAGCCAGCAGCAGTCAGCACAGGGTCCCTTGTGTCAGTGTGTGCTTACAGACCCCAGTACTCAGCAGGGGCAGCAGCAGTCAGCACAGGGGCCCTTGTGTCAGTGTGCAGTGTGTGCTTACAGACCCCAGTACTCAGCAGGGGCAGCAGCAGTCAGCACAGGGGCCCTTGTGTCAGTGTGCAGTGTGTGCTTACAGACCCCAGTACTCAGCAGGGGCAGCAGCCGTCAGCACAGGGTCCCTTGTGTCAGTGTGCAGTGTGTGCTTACAGACCCCAGTACTCAGCAGGGGCAGCAGCCGTCAGCACAGGGTCCCTTGTGTCAGTGTGTGCTTACAGACCCCGGTACTCAGCAGGGGCAGCAGCCGTCAGCACAGGGTCTCTTGTGTGAGTGTGCAGTGTGTGCTTACAGACCCCGGTACTCAGCATGGGCAGCAGCAGTCAGCACAGGGTCCCTTGTGTCAGTGTGCAGTGTGTGCTTACAGACCCCAGTACTCAGCAGGGGCAGCAGCCGTCAGCACAGGGTCCCTTGTGTCAGTGTGCAGTGTGTGCTTACAGACCCCAGTACTCAGCAGGGGCAGCAGCCATCAGCACAGGGTCCCTTGTGTCAGTGTGCAGTGTGTGCTTACAGACCCCAGTACTCAGCAGGGGCAGCAGCAGTCAGCACAGGCTCCCTTGTGTCAGTGTGCAGTGTGTGCTTACAGACCCCAGTACTCAGCAGGGGTTTCCAGCCTAACAGGCAGCTTACCCAGGAGGGTGAAAGGCCCTGTGAATGCTCACTGGCTCACAGGTCGCATGCTGAATGGTGACTACCACTACTTGGCATAGGTCACAGTGAAAGTCCAGAGAGAAGGGGAAATGGCCATGTTTCTGGGACCCCATTTGGGAAGCACTGCATTAGAGAAATCATGGTCGTCATTAGATTGTAAGCTCTGATGAGCAGGGACTGTATCTTGTATCTACAGTAAATGTATAGTGCTGCACACAGCTTGTAGCAATATATAAATTACTCAGTAGCGGTATAATAATGTAATGCAGATGCTGAGAACTAGAGGGTCCAGCAAAGCCCAAGCAAAGGGTTTCTGGATTGCAGGATTCAGGAATGTGGGGAATGTGCCCGAGGAAGGATCCAGCCCTGTGCAGTTCAGCTTTTCCTGGGGAGTCCGGAAGGCGGCGTGGCAACAGTCTGCATTAGCCGTACTAATGAAATGATGCTTCAGGTTGGTGAACCAGTGACAACAGGACAAACGAATAAGGAATAAATTCAGTCTTCTGTCTATCAGTCTGAGCCATTTGAATTTGAGTTTACCTGGATTTAAAATCCTCTAAGATCAAGAAATGATCCATTTTCTTAGAAATGTCCAGCGCTGCACCAGACAGAAGATCCAATATCCCAGGAGTTATTCTTTAAAATCAAATTACACTTCTCTTCCGTAGCTTCAAATCATATTTTCTGTGGCCATATGTAAACACACTGTGGGCTCCACCGAAGGACCTTTTGAGAATTTGTTCTCAGACATGACATCTCTTCTCTGTAAGGCCAACGTTAGAAGCCGTCATAATCCTATCACATAGACATAACATAGGTCAGGCAAGAAGCAGAAGGTGAAGGGCAGGATGGGGGAGGGGGTCCCTCATTTCATGGTATGGTCTCTACCACAGCCACAGACTATCATTGCATACTAAAGTCATGTGAACCTGCTAGTGTGCTGATATCGGATTTATGTCAGAAAAATGAGGGAAGGGGTTTCCTGAAAAAGCACAAGCTGACATTAAAAATGTGGAACCTTGATGCTTAGACGCTGCAGATGGTCGATACAAGTAGTCCTTGAATTATTAATAACTATATGTGAGGTCTACGGAGACTGCAAGGGAAGAGAGAAATAAAGGCTGGCATTGAAGCGCCTGCAATATTTGGAAACAAATCAAATTTCCAGCTGTGGGAAAAGGCATCTCTAGCCACAGGTAGTTGATGAAGTAGCAAAGCCTGGCATCCCAACTGGCACTGAATCCCCTTCTTGCAGCTGCTTCCAGAGCTGCCAGATGCACCCTGACGTGCCATGTGTGAGGAAACAGAATCCAGTCTCGAAAGCAGGGTCCTTGCCAAGTCCACGCCTCTCATCTGGCGTGTGGCACATGCTTTGGCATGCAAGCAGTTTCCCCCTATTAGGTTTCCATTTCCTCAAACACAGAGTCGCAGAGATGAGAAGCAGCTTGCAGACAGACAGGAGGGGAACCCTTCTCGTGCCTGCGCAGACGTTCCAGGCAAGCTCCAGAGCCCTGGTGATACGGGAACCACCGGGCTGAGGCTCACGCCGGCTTTTCCTTCTTTTCTAGAGCCGTGGTGTGACTACAGCCTCATTAGCAATATGGAAATAGCGATTTTAGAAAAGATTCTACTTGCATGTGTCTATCCGTAGCGTGTAGAGATTTCAAGGGGGGGGGGGGTGTAATGTGGACGTGATGTGAGCAGACTTTGAAATGATACATTTGCATCCCAGTTTAGAAGTGGAAATGGTTGTGTATTTCAAAACGTTTTCCCATGAGCATCTACGCTTTCTCCGAATCACGCCTACGGATCAGCAAACTGCTCGTGTGGGCCTGGCATTTTGAGGAGTGAGTGAAGGGCATAATGCGTATCCCTCTGGCTTTAAAAATCACCTCCAAAACCTGACCTCAGCTCCTTAACTGACTGCTGTTATATGGGTAGTTTTGCAAAATGTACAAATCACACTTGAACATGTGAGCACCTCTGCTTATAGGCGCAGCACTCTGAAAGAGTGATTTCATAAAGCTCGGCTAGATTGATGTGCATTTAATAAAGTCAATTATATGTGGGGCTAAGTGCAAAAGTATGTATGCTGATTTAAGTTGCAAGTGCTTACGCCAGCCCCGTGGAGAGGGCAGATGCCCATGCACACATTTTTCAAGGACACACGTAAATTATGGTATTTTATCGTTTATAGATGTAACTTTGTGCTCTCCCATGCTCAGCCCAAATTCTGATCGTGTACATGCGCACAGTGAAAGTATTCGTGATTGACCCGACCCATATACTTTCAGAATAGCAACTGAGTTAGATACATGTCTGCAATGCCCATTTATGACTAAAATACATAGAAACATGATGGCAGAAAAAGACCATATGACTTACCCAGTCTGCCCTTCCATACCAACTACTTTAGTCCCTTTTTTTTCTTTAGAGATCTTATGTGTTGGTCCCATGCTTTCTTGAATTCAGATCAGGCTGGATCTAGGCATGTCACTCGCACATGGCCCCACTTCCCGAAGATCCCCACGATGCCAGCTGGCTTAAGAGGTGAACCGGAGAGGCCCAAAGCCTGCCTCGCTGGCTCACCTCTGCACAGCTGCAGAAGTGTTTTCTTTGCTCTTGCGGCTGTGCTAATTTGCAGCCGCTGACACAGCGAGATTCGTAAAATTGAAACTGAGGCACTTCCTGTCTTGTGCAAGAGACAGGAAGTGCCCTGGTTTCACTTCTACAAACGTCGTGGTGCCGGCGGCTGCAACTTAGCACAACCGAGGGAATGGAAAACAAACACTTCCGTGGCTGTGCAACCAATGCAGACTGTGGCAAGCCCATGGAGAAGGAGGTGACTGGGTGAATGTGATGCTGGGGAGGAGAATAGGACTGTTGGGAATTAGACCTGCAGATGGGCTGATGCTTGAGGGATGGGGGACTGGGACTGGAAGGGGCATGATGCTGGGAGGGACTGAAACTAGACTGATGCTGGGAGGGACTGAAACTGGAGGACTAAAGCTGAAAGGGAAGGGAACTGGAGGAGGACTGATGCTGGGGATGGGGAGACTGGGACTGGAAGAGGACTGCTGGGGAATTAGGACTGGAATTGACTAATGCTTGGGGTGGGAGCACTGGGACTGGAAAGGAGTAAGGTTGCCAACTTTTTGAAAGAGAAAAACCCGCTACCTGTGGCTAGCCATGCCCCGCCCATTCCCACCCCAAGCCCTTCCCCTGCCCCTCCTGCACCCACCCCCTGCCCCTCTCACAAAAACTAACTGCAGAGACGGCAACGGTGCAGGCTTTAGTGTATGGGGGAAGTACAAGAGGTTGAACTCTTCAGCACCTATTCAGCCATTCTCAGGTCCCACCTGCTCTCCCAAAATATATATTTTGCATCCACCGAACCCTGTCCCTGGCCCCTTCCCCAACAACCTGGATAGAGCAGAGCTAGAATCTTCCCCTTAAAACATACCACACAAGAAAACATCCCTCTCAATACCCTCTTTGAGACCTCATTTGGAGTATTGTGTGCAATTCTGGAGAGCACGTCTTCAAAAGGCTATAAACAGGATGGAGTTGGTGCAGAAGGGGACTACCAAAATGGGCATATGGGAACAGTCTAAAATATCTCTATGTCTCAATGCGTATACTTTGTAGGAAAGGCAGGAGAGAGGAGATATGATAGAGATGTCTAAATACCTCCATAACATAAATACACGGGAGGAGGGCCTCTTTCAATTGAAAAGAAGCTCTGCAACGAGGGGGCATAAGATGAAGATGACAGAGGATAGATTCTGGAGTAATTTGCAGAAATATTTCTTTACAAAAAGAACAGTAGATGCATGAAATAGCGTCCTAGTGGAGGTAGTAGAAACGACGACTGTATTTGAATTTGAGAAATCATGGGACAGACACAGAGGATTTCTAAAGGAAAACCAGAGACTGTAAAGATTAGTAACTGATATGGAAGGGTAGGCTGAATAGGCCATATGCTTTTTTTCTGACATTATTTTTCTATGCTTCTCTCTCTCTCTCTCTCTCTCTCTCTCTCTGGTTGCCTGGACCATGGGTTGATGTTCCAAGGGCTGCAGAGCAGAGATGGCGTCCATCTGTCCAAGAAGGGTCGACCTGTCTTCAGTAGCAGACTGGCTAACCTACTGAAGAGGGCTTCAAACTAGATTCATTGGGGATGGGTGAAGAAAGCCCCCAGGTAAGTGAAACATTAAATATCTCTATAGAAATGGGTAAAAGGGGCAACATCTGGAAAGTGGTGTATAAATGCCCGTAGCATGGGAAATAAGATCCCAGATGTTGAGGCTTTAATAGAAGAGACTGACTTGGACTTAGTGGCGGTTACGGAGACATGGTTCACAGACAATCATGACTGGGATGTAATTATACTGGGCTATACTTTATTCAGGAAGGACAGGGGAGGAAGAAGGGGAGGAGTGGTACTGTATGTAAAAAATAATATTTAAGCTATAGAATTACAAGGCTTAAAAGGGAGAGAGGAGGATGCTGAGCGGGTAGTCCTCTCAGAGATCAATCTTCCCAAGGCTTTTACGAACATCTTTCTGGCATCCCACAAGGACTCGATACCTGTGCTAGTGGTAGAGGTTTGCCGCCTGGTGCACAAGCAGGGGGCTGGACCCCTTCTCTTGTACTGTGGACCAGCTGCTGGAGTACCTCCTGCACCTCTTGGACTCAGTCTTAAGTCCAATTCAGTGCATGTTCACCTCAGCACGATAGGGGTGTACCATCATGGCTCCAGGGCGAAGCCCTTTTCAGCCCAGCCTCTCGTGGCTCACCATGTGGGGCCTGCTCCTCTTGAAGCCTCTGCTCAAGCCCCCTATGGTGGCTTGGGATCTCAATATTGTACTTGCCCAGCTGATGCGGGCCCTAGTCGAGTCGCTGGACTCATGTCCCCTGAAATTCCTGACATGGAAGGTGCTCTTTCTGGTGGCGGTTACATCAGCCCAATGCAAAAGTGAGCTTCAGGCCTTGGTGGCTCACCTGCCTTACACTAGGTTTCACCAGAACAGTGTGGTTCTCCACACGCACCCCTGCTTTCTGCCAAAGGTGGTTTCCTCGTTCTACCTTAACCAGTCGATAGTCTTGTGAACTTTCTTCCTCCGGCCTCATGCTAACCAGGGTGAGGTGGCGTTGCATACCTTGGACTGCAAGCAGGCTCTAGCCTTCTACCTGAAGTACACAAAGTTGCACTGCCAGTCCACACAGCTGTTTGTTTCCTTTGATCCCAGTAAGCTGGGTGCCGCTGTCTCAAAGCACACGCTATCCCTCTGGCTAGCGGACTGCATCGCTCATGCTTATTTACAGGCTGGAATAAGCCTTGAAGATCTTGTCATGGCTCACAATGTCCGTGCTATGGCTGCGTCGGTGACCAACCTCCACTCTGTTTCTGCAGAGGAAATCTGCAAGGTTGCTACATGGTCATTGGTCCATACCTTTGCAGCCCATTACTGTCTGGATGGGGATTCCTGATGGGACAGCAATTTTGGCCAGGCTGTGCTCTGGCATCTCTTTGGGTCTTAGAGTCAACTCCTGCCCACCGGCCTTTCTGTCCATCCAGGCTACCCGCTAAAACCCCTCAGGTCGATGTCTTTTAAGGATGCTAACTCAGATGAATCCCCTCGGGGGACTATCCTGCTTTTCTTCCTGGTTTCTCTAGTTGGTTGCCCTTTTTGGACTGTTGATCTCCTCAGGTTCCGGTAGCCTCCATCTTGAGAGCCCATACGTGAGGACTTATTTCCTGCTTGTTCACAGAGAAAGCGTAGTTACTCATCTGTAGCTGGTATTCTCTGTGAACTTCAGGAATAAGTCTTCACAACCCTCCCACCTCCCCAGGGAGTTGCCTTTTGGCTCCTGCTATGTTATTAGACTGGAGAAGATGGCACCGCAGCAGACAGGAAGGGATAAAGGGCTGGAGAAGTGGACAAGAAAGAGGCAGTGAATAGACTTTGGGGAGTAAAGGGGAAGGGTGAGATGACTGGTAGATGCTGAATTGGTGTGGTGAGAGAGAGTCTCAAAATGGGCCAGTCTGTCAACAATGAGCCGCCTAACTGAAGACCGAACACAATTTAGGACAACTATCCAGAGGGTCGCCATGAGTTGACACCGACTTGACGGCACTTAACAACAACAACCCCTACAGAAGACACACAGGCACCCCACCCCGCACCAAGGTCACACACAACCCCCATAGACAGCCCACACTCATACCCACATACTCATACACAGAGAGGCATCCCACCCTCGCACCACCCACACAGGACACCCTACCCCCATACCACATACACACAGAAACACACAGAGGCACCCTGCCCTTGCACCCCATCCCCACAAGCACCTCATATACACACACACACACACAGGCATCCCGCTGTCACCCAACACATACATACACACAGGCATTGCACCCCACACCACAGCACACAAACACAGACACCCCACACCTGCACCACGTACACAGACACCCCACTCTTGTACCACACATACATATGCAGAGGCACCCCCACTCTCATACCACATACACACACACATAAACACACACATACACACACACGTTCTCCACCCTCATACCATACAGATACACCACACAGGCACCCCACTCCCGCACTACACACATACTATCTGAAGATAGACACAAATATATAGATAACACCAGTTATACCATAATTATACACACTATTATCTCGCTTCAAATTCTTTGCCCCTCAGACATGTATGAGTTTGCAAATGGAGGAGGGGGAGATGTGCCATTTGTCACCTATGCTTAGGAATGGCCATTTTTTGGATCTTGAATTATTTTAAGATGTTAGTCTACCCTTCCCTTCCCCAGCTCTTCTTCCCTGGTGATACCATTACTTAATCAGCTTCCAGTGGAATCCAGCATTGTCCATTATTTCCGCCAGTCCTGTCTGCCAGACCCATCGAGCGAGGGACGTAATTACATAATTTCTCAAACCTGCTTGAAGAAATGACACGGTGGAGGATATCTCAGGAGCATCGCCACATGGAAATAGAGGCATAAACATGGAAACAGCAATTTCAGAAAGCCACTCTTTACAATGTGGAGATGCACACTGCTCAGAGATTCTAAACAAAGTGGTTTGTGCGTGGTTTGGATGTGGCTTGGGTGTGACTTGGGTGGGCCAAACACCTACATGTTTATTCTCCATCTTGCAATGGAGATTCATGTAAATAAATTTTAAAAATTCCACCTTGGGTTTTGCACCTGTCCTGAGGCACGCACAAGGGTCAGCTACAAGTTTAGATAGGGTCCTAGGCAAAGAGCTGGTGCAAACACCAATGGAACATCTTGGCATCCTCACCTTGCCCCCTTCCAACATCCCAGCATCCTCCAACTCAACCCATACCCTCTTTCCTGACATCCTGACACCTCAAACACTATCACCAGACTCGCACCATCCCCCTGACATTGTACTGATACCAAAACCAACCAGACATAACAGCACACCAAGAATGCTTCACCAAAGTAACTAAATGGCTTACAGAAAACAACCTATAAATAAACTACAACAAGACAGAAACACTATACATAGCAAGAGACACAGCATTCAACCCACCCCCAATGATAACACTGAACAACATCACAATCAAAACTAAAACTGAAGTAAAATACTTAGGAATCACCATTGACCAACACCAAACTTCAAATCACATATAAGAAAGACCACCCAAACAATCTACCTTGAAACGAAGACCAGCGCTTCCAACCACTGCTCAAACCAGATGACTTTCTTACAGTTTTCCAAGCTTCAATAATACCCCACTGGACTACTGCAATGCCATCTTACAAGGACTCCCACACTCCACGCTCCTACCTCTTCAGACAGCCTTCCACTCAACAGCAAGAATTCTACTAGCAGCAACCAGAAAAGAACACCACTCCAATACTAAAATGGCTTCACTGGCTCCCTCTGCAAAGCTGCATAACATACAAGACCATCATGATAACACATAAAGCAATTCACACAGACCCCCCCCCCCACCTACAAATACTCATACAGCCCTCATAACCACATAGAGCTAGAAGGACCTCAACAATGAACACCCTCAGCATCCCCCCACACCAAAGCAAAAGCAAATCAACAATCATGCAAAAGAGCCTTCCAACTCTACGCATCCTCCATATTGAACGGACTACCAGACCAGCTCAGGAACATCACAGACCTCAAGACCTTCCACAGAAAATTAAAGACACATCTATTTATGGAACACTTCCACTCCAGTGAATAACCCTCCACCATTAGGACAATGCACACTAGCCTGTTACTAACCGCTGTATTTAAAAAGCCTGTACATAGTTAAGAGCAAGTCACTCTCTATTTGCATGCTGTAAATAGTTGATACAAATGTTCAATGAAAGTTATTCCTCTGTTCAATGTAAACCGCCTTGACCCGGAGAAAGGCAGTATATAAATACAGCTAAATAAATAAAATAAATCACCAGACTCCCCCATCCCATAGACACCTCTCCCAACACCATCACAGCCTACTCCCCCACCCCTGACATCTCCATGGCTCATACAAGGGGTCTTTCTGGCTAGGGCTCAAGCTGCCAAATTAGGACATGTGCTCCTTATTTGATAGCTTGACCACCAGCAGTAGTATCACGAGACTACCAATAGGAGTCAAAGATGCTATTTTGATGATGGGTACTCAACGGAGCAAGAGAGACTGGTTATCACTCCTGTTCCCAAGCTAGATCACCAGTGACACACTTGGTAAGAGCCAGACGTGTTGGGAAGTAGGCTGCGGGCTGTGATGGGATTGACATGGGGCCTGATATCTAGGTTTCTATAGTCAAAAACCTCTAATGTTCCTGGTTGCAGCAACACAGAGAGTGAAAGGGGGCACTCCTTTTTTCATTGTCTCCATTTCTAAAATCACTGCTCCCGCTGGGCATGCTGGGAAATGACTGTATAGTCCTATAAGCTTTTTTAGTGTTTTTGCAAAGGGTCTGCATTTGGTCTTTTGTAAATATAGGGGGAATTGTGCATATCCTGACCGAGACATCGCAATTCCATAGTCTATGTAAAATAGGCTTGTGAATTAGTGGATTGGTGGCAATGCTCTTACTCAAAAATATTAGATAGAGTTGTGACTTTAAACCCTATGGGGCAAATATTCAAAGCGATTGACTTGGTTAGCAGACCTGCTAATCCTGTTAATCGAAGTGTCTGGATGCATCGGGACATTCTGGGGACAGAGTAGAGGCGGCACCCGAGGATAACTGTCTAGCGATGATATTCAGCCACTAGCTGGTTATCGTATGCGGTGAACGTTAGGCATTCTAAATGCTGGCCTAACCTTTGCTGCCCTAGCTAATCAGGCAGCAACTGAATATCATCACTGCTTGGTTAGCCACGGGGCTATTCGGCCGACCACGATATTCAATGCCGGTGGTCATATATGGCCCCACATTGAATATCTGGGTCTAAAGTTCAGCGGTAATGGCTAGCCACCATCACTGAATATCGCCCCCCCACACACACATATGTATAGTAGGCCCTCAGGAGATCGCTGACTATTGAGATGAAACGTTCCTATTTTAGTACACAAATATGTAATAGTTTGAATCAATCAAAAGAGTTCTTTGGCACTATGAAGAAGTGAACTACTACAAAATTATTTGATCGATTCATGAAGGTTATTCTATAATGACGAGCTAGCAGAATGGGACAAGGCAGCTTGATATGAGATGGAACGACTCCTCAGCAGTCAATTCAGACCAGGTGATCAACTTACTCAGTCAACTTTCCAGTAGTACAAGTGCTTCAGACCATGTTCCTCTTGGGTAGTAGGAACATTTAGCTCTCAGCTAGAAGATAGATTAGTTCAAATAGTTAGTGTCTCTGCCATAAGTATATTTACTGCCCAGCCTTAAGCAGGCCTCAATCAGCTAGAACATCCACTTCTATTTGGGTAAGCTCAGGGGTCTCTTTTGGTGCCTACTCTCTTTAATATTTACCTCTCTCCTCAGACTGTGAACAATAATCAGATTTTGTTGATGGATGACCGTATCTTTGAGGGGGAGGGGTGATATGTAAAGACAGAGTCTCATGGCAGTGGTAGGATGACTTTGTGAGCACACGCTAATCTTGAACACTGCAAAATGTAAGATTATATGAGTCACCAAATGTAGTCTCTTCTATCCAGCAACCTCACTCTCACTCTATGACACAGTGGCTACATTAGGATTTCTTCTTGATTCCTTCCTTGAGGGCCCAGTTTGTGGTAGTAATAAGTCCTTTTTTGCAGCTCTGCATAGGATCAGACCAATCAAAGCTTGCTTAAGCCCCTATGATCTTAAGACTGCTTCACACTCTGGGTATTTTTAGAATTGGCTATATGGAGAAAATTATTGCTCAGCAGATCTATTTCTACTTGAACCATAACAATGCCATTCATCCTTGTCAATCAGGAGTTTGAATCAGCCACAGTACTGAGTCTGCTTTACTTGCCATGTTTAATGAAACCATTTATCACTTGGATACGTTAAGGAATGTTTTTATCTTCCAACAGGACCTAAGCTCAGTTTTCAATGTTATTGATCATTCCATTCACTTACACGACTAGAAGTAGGCATAACTGGTATAGCCCTTAATTGGTTCAGGTCTTATCTTTCCCATTGCATTTTTCCATTTTTTTTTCAAATAATACATTGTTTTTATATAGACCATTCTCATTCGGTGTCTCGCAAGGCTCAGTACTTGCCCTCACACTATGGCTTGGATTGCTATTTTAATTTAAGATCTAGGGATGTGTGTGTGTATTTCTTTGCCAAAAAACATACAACCCTTGATCACTCATGAGTCTTGGAATGAAACATTTGAACAGTCGCTAACACAAAACTTAAATAGAATTGCAGATTGGATAGAGGCATATAAGATGTAACCCCTAGAAGTCTGAGACCATCTGAATTTCCAGGTCCAACCAGCCTTCACCTTTTCAGCCCACCATCAGATCTTCCTTAATCCCCATTAGGGATAAAATCCTGTTGCTTGGTGTTCTCATAGATAAGGGTCTTTGAGCCTTTCATTTCTTCCTTTTTTCTTCGACATAAAATTAAATCTTTAAAAAGCTGGCTAGACTCCCAAGCTTTAAGGACATTATTACATGCCCTTGTCATCAGTCGCTTGGACTACTGTAATTCTTTATCGGCTGGTGTTCCATTATATGAACTGCAGTTAAGATGCTTTATAATGTGAAAAGATCAGATCATTTTTCCCCACTGTTGCATTACACATAAATGCAATTTGATACAGTATAAAGTTCAAAATTTTGATCTTAGCCCATAGGGCCTTTTATATAGGTTTTCCATTGTAAAGGGTGAGCCAGTCAAACCTGCATTTTTGAAAAGGGCGGGAGAGCCGTGAAAGTGGGCGGAGCGAGTTAGCAAGGTTACCATTGTGTCCCCCACAACTAAGCATTTCAGTCGCCATGGAGCAGTGGTCTAAACAACAACGTTCATTCGCTGTGAAAGCGTTTTACCAAAGTGGTAGTTATGCAGCCGCTCAGCGTCGTTTCCGGACAAATTTTCAAATTAATCGAAATAAGCCAGTGCCGTCTGTTAATTCAATCAAATTGTGGGTGACAAACTTTGAAGCAATTGGTGAAACGAGAAGCAGAAGGGGTGGCAGTGCAAGATCAGTGCGAACTCCCGCGAATATTGACCCGCGTGAGAGTTGCTGTGGAAAGAAGCCCTCGGAGATCGGCACGTCGACAGAGTGCTGCGCTTGGCATGGCAAACACGAGCGTCCGAAGAATCTTGAGGTTAGATTTACACCATCACCCGTACAAAATTCAGGTTGTTCAGGCTATGAATGAAAACGATTTTGCAGCTCGACGGCGTTTTTTGTCAAACGTTGTTGGACATGTTTGATGAAAACGAGGACCTTGTTCACAACCTGTGGATGAGCGATGAGGCACATTTCCATCTCTCCGGTTTTGTGAATAAACAAAATTTCCGATATTGGAGTGATGAAAACCCTCAACAACTCCATCAATAACCACTCCATTCAAGCAAGGTAACAGTTTGGTGCGCAATGTCCTCGTTGGGAATCATAGGCCCGTATGTTTTTGAAAATGACAGGGAGCAAGCAGTTACTGTGAATGCACAATGCTATTCGGAAATGTTGCATTCGTTCTTCATTCCTCAGCTTCGTCAACATGGAATGAACAATGAAACCTTATTCCAGCAAGACGGTGCCACAAGTCATACAGCCCGTGTGAGCATGAATGTTCTCAACAATGTTTTTCCAAATCGGGTGATATCCCGAAATGGAGCAATTTCTTGGCCTCCCCGATCGCCCGACCTCACAGTGTGCGATTTTTTCTTGTGGGGGTACCTGAAGAGTAAAGTCTTTGAACAACGACCTCCAACGCTTGGGGAACTCAAGAGGAGAATCCGGTTGGAAATCGAGAGAATTCCTCAGCGTATGCTCCGTGATGTGATGGGCAGTTTCAGAAATCGCCTACAAGAATGTCTCAATCGGGAAGGACACCATCTTACTGGCGTTATTTTTAAACAGTGAATGTTGTTTCTTAAATGCTTTTTAATGTACATTAAGATAGTAACAATAAAATTTTGAAATATCCATCCGTTTATTTTTTACAGTCATTTCAAAAATGCAGGTTTGACTGGCTCACCCTGTATATTCATTCAAAACTTAATCCATATTGTCCTGTTCATTTGCTATGATCCTCCCAGGCTAATCTATTGGTTGAGGGTAAATGGGGATAGACCTGGGAGTAATATGCAGAAATATTTCTTTATGGAAAGAGTGGTAGATGTGTGGAATAGTTTCCCAGTAGAGGTGGTAGAGATGAGGACAGTATCTGCATTCAAAAAAGCATGAGACACACAGAGGATCTCTAAGGGAAAAGAGGGGACTATTGTAGCACTCAGTATGGCAGGGCAGACTAGATAGGCCATGTGGTCTTTTTCTGCCATCATGTTTCTTTGTTTGTACCTACCACTCGGATTTTTGGACTGGAATGTTATCCTAATCCAGCTTTCAGCTACACTGCCCAAACTCTTTGGAATTCTTTACTGCCTGAAATACACTTCCAAACCTCAAATGAAAAATTCAAAGCTGGTGTTAAAGCTTGGCTTTTTACCAAGGGTTTTTCTTGCCTAGTGGTATAGGCTAATAGATCCTTTTGTATGTGTTTTTATCTTACCTCAGTTACATGTACTTTTGTCTTTTAGGACTATTATTATTCTCCAACTCATGCAGCCCTCCCCTTTTTTATTGCTTTAACAAATGTAGTGTTTATATATTGTTCTGATTTTTATTCTGCTGCAGCCCAAGTATGTACATTGCTCTAATGTGCATTTTGATTAGCAGTATAACAAATCTCACATAAATAAATAAAACAAGCAATGCACTTTAGAATGGCCTCTCTTCGCTTCTCTTAAACAACTCCAAGTCATTCAGAGCAGAGCAATAACATAACTGATGACAGCTAGGAGAATCAACCATGTCCCCTTTGGTGGTCAGCCAACTTTGGCTCTCAGTTATTTATTGTATTAAATCTAAGTGTTGGTCCTGACTCATAGAGCAATGCATACAGATCAACCCGCATATTTGGCAGAATGTCTCCTTTATTCCCTTTTGCACATTCTTCATTCATCATGGGCCTCCCTTCCTGTTGTTTCTTCACCTTCTCATATTCACTTGGAGTCTTCCCACTGTTCCACTTTCACATATTAAGCTCCTGAAATTTGGGACAGTCACTCATTTACCTTATACCAAGAGTCCTGTTTTGCTAAATTTTGGGATAGTTGCTCACTTATCTTGCACCAAAAGTCTTGTTTTGCTAAATTTAAAACTAGTCTGACGACCTCCTTTTTTTTCAACAACTATTTGAGATGGGGACTCAGAGGTTGGGATAGAGACTGAGGTTTCTTTTGTAGGGTTATGTGTGGTCTAGTCTCTATAGTCTGTGTGTTTTTAAACCACTCCAATGTGCCTTGGTTCGAAGAACAGTTGAGCAAGTTTCGTAAATAAAGAAATAAAATGATATTCTGTGGCCTGCCCTTTAGTCGTACTACTTTTAAAACAAGAATTAGGGGATAACTGCATGGAGCAGCAGTCACACACTGAAAAAGCAGTGGTATGATTCTACTGGATCTACGAGAAATATTGGGATAATTTGCATGGAGTCACAGTTACAAACCTAAAACTACTGGATCAACAAGAAAGCATTGGGGTAACCTGTTCTGAGTGGCCAGGGAAGGGGTCTGGGCTTTGGGTTTCAAATAGGAATTTGAACTATGGGCAAGCCACCCTGAGTGTGCTCAGTCTTGTCTGATCTCAGAAGCTAAACAGGGTTGGCCCTGGTTAGTACTTAGGAGACCATCTTGGACTACCAGGTGCTGTGGGCTCTCTGCGCAGAAGAAAGGCCTGGCAATCTACTTCCAGGTGCACCTTGCCAAGAAAACCCAGGGGAGAGTCACAACATGGAGAACTAGCCACAGGGTTGCCAGGCGTCAAAGGCACTTAGCAGCAACCCAAAGCAGAGAAATAGCTGCTGAATGGGCTCTATCGCTTTTTATCTATTGTCATCTACTATATTACCAAATCAATTTTACCATATTCTCTGTGGGGGGGGGGAGGGGGGAGTTGTGTTGATTTCAGGCTGAGACTTACCTTAGGTTAGCAGCTCTCTTGGGATCCCATGTATATGCACACACACACACTGAGAGAGAAACATAGGAACTAGACAGTGGAAATTGGCCTAACTTGTGGAATTTCCACTCATAAAAGATAAAAAGGAACACTACACCTCGAGAGGAATTGTTCCTCATGGTGTGCGTTCCGACAAAAATGTAAATGTTTGTCTGTTTCCCTGTTTGTTGGCATGTTTGCATTATAGCAAAGAGCGCCTCCTTATGGGGTTCATAAAGAGTAATATAGTTTATACAGGTAACATATCAAGGTGTGCTTCAAAATTATTTTTTAATCAGCTCGGTAGCACCCAATAATGTGAAAATAATTTCAGCATCTTTATGCTGCATGGTCTCTGACTGCATTTTGAGCCATAGACAATGTATTCTTTCTACACATATACTACAGAAGAGTAGGGCTCGCCCAAGGGTAGCTGCAGCCTTAGGCGACCCTTCAGCTGCATGCCAACCTCCTCCTCCCAGGGCTGACTCAAGGCCTCCCTCCTACCTCCTTCCCTTCCACCTAGGTATTCAGAATCTCCCCTTCCCTTCTCCCTTCAAGATATCCAGCACCTTCCCTTCCCTCCTCCTGAGCTATCCAGCATATTCCCTTCTCCCCCCCCCCCCCCAACTTTGAGGTTTCCAGCATCTTCCCTTCTTCTGAGGTGCCAAGCCTCTCCAGTTTCCCTCCCTTCACCTCCGAGGTGCCTGGACTCTCCTTCCCCTTCTCTTCCCCCTTCCACTGCTACCGCTGTCCTCGGGCCCAGACATGCTGCACTGAAAGTAAAAGCAGCACAGCAGTAGACCTTCAAGCATCACATGCGCGCTCATGACCTTCCAGTCTGCCTCCTCTGACTCAAACATAGTTGAAAGGGGTGGAGACAGCAGGCCATAAGCGTGCGCACAGGTGCTCAAAGGCTTGTCGCCATGCTTTTCCTTTCAGTGCTGCTGCAGAGTAGCCACTCCCTGAGGTCTGTCACCCTAAGCAGATACCTAGTCAGCCAAGTGAACGAGCCAACCCTGCAGAACAGCCATATAGAACTGACACCCTATCAGCAGTGCTGTTTTTGTACTTTTCTCCTTTCTCACGATGACCTGTTTTCTTATATTTAGTTTTTTCTACCAGTGGCAATAGAAATGTACCAGTTAATTATGACTCCTTCATTCACCGTGATTCTGTCAAGGTTGTGATCCCAGTGTTTATCTGGTACAGTGATGTTACAGTGTTTATATTGTTTCCAGTGGATGAGCCATGCTACCTTATTGTGCCTTTTGGTATACAGGCTTTCTGATACCAGCATGGCTCACCCAGCAATCAGATGTGTAACTATTTCCAGTTCACTGCTACAGATTCTGTTTTTGCTGTTTACTGCTTTTTTACTAAGCTGGCTGTGAACTGCAGTCCATGATCTTGTTCTGCAATTACTGATCTCTCATGTTTACAATTCACGTAACGCCACTGCTCATCAAATCTCACTGGCTCACCATATCTCATCATTCTCAATATAAACTACTCACTCTCATCCATAAAACTCTTCATTCTGGAACTCCCTCTTACCTTTCCTCTCATCTTATTCCTTCCTGTGTCCTATGGTCTCTTCATGCCAATTGTCTGTATGTTCCCCCTCCATCACAGGCACACTTAGAAAGCACCCAGAGCTCAGCATTTTTCTTTCTTGGCCCTAGTCTTTGGAACTCTCTCCCTCCCGGTATCCGCCTTGAGTCTTCATTTCCAAAGTTCAAGGCTGCTCTAGAAACACACTTATTCCAAAAGGCATATGATCTCCCACCTTAGTCAGACTAGGATTCTCCTTTCCTCCCTTTATCTTGCTTTCTCTGTTCTATCATTTTTATGGCGTTCCTTTCCTTTTTCTTAATTTATTTGATGGTTTTATTGTACGCCACTTCAATGTTGTCAGAGGCGGTATATCAAGTTTTTAATAAACCATACTCCTGATAGTCATGGGTGACTGGAACGCAAAAGCTCGCAACAAAGAAGAAAGCAAAGTGGTTGGAAAATATGGACTTGGCAACAGAAGTGAAGCTGGAGAAAGATTGATAAAATTCTGCAAGACCAATGATCTATTCATCTCAAACACCGTCTTTCAGCAACACAAGCAGAGACTGGACATATGGACTTCACCCAGTGGATTGTACAAAAATCAAATTGACTACATCTGTGGAAGTCAACGATGGAAATGCTCTACAACATCAACAAAGACAAAACCTGGAGCTGACTGTGATACAGATCATCAACTACTAGTATGCAAACTTAAACTAAAGTTGAAAAAGAGTAACCCACTCATGAATCTAGCAAAATATGACCTTGAGAATATACCACTGGGATTTAAAGACTTCCTGCAAAATTGATTTGCTGCTTTAAATACAAATGATAGAGCTCCAGAAGAGTCATGTGATGACATCAAGAAGGTTGTATTGGAAGAAAGCGAGAAGTCTCTACAAATGGTGAAAAAGCAAAAACGGCCAAAATGGATGACTGAAGAAACTCTGAAAATCGCCCAGAAATGCAAAGAAGCTAAAGCCAGAGGAGAGATAGAGGCAATTACAGAACTCAACAGAGATTTCCAATGTGCAGCAAGACGAGACAAGGAAAAGTACGACAATGATGCATGCAAGGAAATAGAATCAGAAACTATTAAAGGAAGAACAAGATCAGCTTTCCTAAAGCTATGAGAGTTAAAGAAAAAATTTCAGCCTCGAATTGGAATGCTACAAGATGTTCAGGGATCCATATTGAATGATGCTGAGAAGATCGAGAAAACGTGGAAGAATATACAGTCATTATACCATAAAGATCAAGTGAACCAACAGATGTGGAGTGGAGGAGTGGCCTAGTGGTTGGGGCAAGGTACTTCGGGCCGGAAGGTCGGGGGTTCAAATCCCACTAGAGGACAGCAACCTTGGGCCGGAAGGACTGGGGTTTCTAGTCCCACAGGTGCTCCTTGTGGTCTTGGGCAAGCCACTTAACCCTCCATAGCCCATGTTCCCTGTAAAATAGTTCTCTGTGTGCTGTGCTTTCCTGTCTAATCAATGTGTTTATACCTCAAAAATTTCCTGTCATGATTTGACAATTTCCAATCTGTAATCAAACCGCTGCTGATCGCTGGAAGTAGCGGTATACAAATGTATACTAAATAAATAAAATAAATAAATAAATAAATAAATGTTTCAACCTGTACCTTATGATCAGGAACCATTGGTTATGAAAGAAGAAGTCAAAGCAGCATTGAAAGCCCTATCAAAGAACAAAGCACCAGGCATTGATGGTATTCCCATTGAAGTATTACAGCAATTGGATGCAGCTGTTATCATACTTACAAGGCTCTGCCGGGAAATTCAGAATACAAATTTATGGTTAACTGACTGGAAAAGATCTGTGTTTATACCAATACTGGAGAAAGGTAATCCAACTGACTGTGCAAATTATCGCACAATCGCTCTGATTCCACATTTTAGCAAGATTCTACTCAAGATCATTTAGCAGAGACTAGAACCATACCTGGAACGAGAACTGCCTGAATTGCAAGCAGGATTCAGGAAAGGGCAAGGAACGAGAGACATCATCGCAGATGTGAGAAGGATCCTTGAAAAGACAAAAGAATACCAAAAGGATATCTATATGTGTTTTATTGACTACAGAAAGGCTTTTGACTGTGTAAACCATTAGAAACTCTGGGCCAAATTAAGAAGCATGGGTATACCAGAACACCTGATAGTTCTTTTTCACAAATCTTATATTGATCAAGAAGCAACAGTTCGAACGGATCAAGGAGAAACAGAATGATTTAAAATCAGCAAAGATGCACAACAAGGCTGCATACTTTCCCCCCTACCTGTTTAATTTATATGCAGAACAAATCATCAGAGAAGCAGGACTATATGAAGACAACTGAGGTGTGAAGATTGGTGGAAGACTCATCAACAACCTTTGCTATGCTGATGATACCACATTATTGGCTGAAAGTGAAAATGATCTGAAACATTTGCTTCTCAAGATTAAAGAACATAGTCTTAAAATTGTCTGCTTTATGATAAGGTACAGGCCAAAGATCCTGACAACTAGCAAAATCAATAAGTTCATCGTTGATGGAGAAGACATTGAAATAGTTGACAACTTTAATCTACTTGGATCAACAATCAATAAAGAAATGATAAGCAGTCAAGAAATCTGACGATGCATTGCTCTTGGCAGAATGACTATGAAGGACCTAGACAAGATTCTCAAGAGTACAGATGTCTCTCTCCATACAAAGATTCAAATTGTCCAAGTCATGGTATTTTCAATATCATATGGATGTGAATGCTGGACAGTGAAAATGATCCAGGAAGAAAATTAATGCCTTTGAATTATGGTTCTAGCGACGAATACTGTGTATACTATGGACTACCCGAAGTACAAACCAGTCAGTACTAGAGGAGATCAAATCAAAGCTTTCTTCAGAAGCTCAGATGACTAGACTTTGACTTTCATACTTAAAACACATCATGCGGAGAGAGAGATCATTAGAGAAAGACATTATGCTTGGCAAGTAGGTCAACGCAAATGAGGAAGGCCAGCAATGAGATGGATCGATACAATAACAGCAGCTATGGGTGCCACTTTATCAACAATGAGCCGCCTGACTGAAGACTGAACACAGTTTAGGATAACCATCCAGATGGTCGCCAGGCGTCGACATCGACTCAAAGGCACTTAACTCGTAAACCATAAACCATACTTAACCATTCATTTGTCAGGTTTTGATCTTCATGTAACTTACTCCCCATGTGCTTCCCACTGTATTTGTGCTTCCCCATGTGCTGGTGAATTCTCACTTACTCCTCCTGTTTGTCAGAATGATTGTTCAGTACCTGCTTTAGGCCAAGTGGCAAATGGGTAGTAAGAAGTCAAACTACTTTCATTCAGTGTGTGCAGCCCAGATTTTAGCTGGTTGTGGCTTACCAGAGCATTGTTCATTTTGCCTTTCCTCTACGGGGTAGACCAGCCAACCCTGGCCCCTGACTGTGCCAGACAGTTTCTTGTTCCTCCTCCACTGACTTCTCCATTTGGGAGTGGATTCACCCCAGCCTGACACAATGAGAATCCCCAGAAAAGGATGGGCAAAGAATGCACCATAGAGTTAGCACAGAGGTAGTTACCACATGTTAACTCTTAGTGCTGCAGATAACGCGGAACAGTTTCTACCACCTCAATAGCATTAGCTCCATATCTTATCTGAAGTGCAGTTAATGTGTGGGGAGTGTACTGTCTCCATGTCTGATCCAGTAACTGCCATCAAAACTTCAAGAGACTCTACAAAGCTCAGCTTTCTAACTTTACAATTTGGCTATATTTTATATAAAATTTTCTTGCCTATTTATTACCTGTTTTATTCTCTTATAATACTACTTACGCACTGTGGTGTGTTAGGGTAACTGTACCAAGGGAGAAGGACAAACACACAAGAACAAAAAAAACCCCATAAAACACAAACTTTGCTCTTCCTATTTTTCTGTATCAAGTTTCTATCTATTCACAGCCACCATGATCTACAATCTAGTAGCAATCAACCATAAGAACATAAGATATGCCATACTGGGTCAGACCAAGGTCCATCAAGCCCAATATCCTGTTTCCAACTGTGGCCAATCTAGGTCATACGTACCTAGCAGTTTCCCCAACAGACACAGGTTCCACAATGCTTGTACTGGGTCAAGCATTGATATCCTGGGTCCCTTTTTAATAATGGTTTATGGACCTTTCCTCCAGGAACTTGTCCAAACCTTTTTTAAACCCAGCTACACTAACAGCTCTTACTACATCCTCCGGTAACAAATTCCAGAGTTTGATTACACGTTGAGTGAAGAAATATTTCTCTTATTTGTCTTAAATAGTTTACCCTGTAACTTCATTACATGTCCCCTAGTCTTTCTATATTCTGATAGCATAAACAATCGATCTGCGTTTACCCGTTCCACTCCATTCATTAATTTATAGACCTCTATCATATCTCCCCTCAGCCATCTCTTTTCCAGGTTAAAGAGCCCTAACCTTTGTAGCCTCTCTTCATAGGAGTATCCTTCCATCCCCTTTACCATTTTGGTGGCTCTTCTCTGTACCTTTTCTAATAACGCTATATCCTTTTTAAGATTCGGCAGCCAGAATTGCACACAATATTCAAGGTGCGGTCGTACCATGGAACGATACAGAGGCATTATAATATCCTTTATTTTAATTTCCATTCCTTTCCTTATGATACCTAGCATTCTATTTGCTTTCTTGGCTGCCGCTGCACACTGGGCGGAGGGTTTTAACATGTTATCCACAATGACTCCTAAATCTTTTTCCTTGGTGGTGGTTCCCAATGTGGAACCTTGCATCGTGTAACCATAGTGTGGGTTGTTCTTTCCTAGGTGCATAACTTTGCACTTGTCCACATTAAATTTCATCTGCCATTTGGATGCCCAGTCTTCCAATTTATCCAGATCCTCCTGCAGTTTTCTACAGTCCTCTTGGGTTTTAACAACTTTAAACAGTTTTGTGTCATCTGCAAATTTGATAACCTCACTATTCTCTTTTCCAAGTCATTTATGAATAAGTCAAAAAGTAGCAGACCCAGTACAGATCCCTGGGGTACTCCACTATTCACCTTTTTCCATTGGGATAATTGGCCATTTACCCCTACCCTCTGCTTTCTATCTTTTAACCAGTTCCCGATCCACAATAGTACATTGCCTCCTATCCCATGATTTTTTAGTTTTGCCAAAAGTCTCTGATGAGGGACCTTGTCAAAGGCTTTCTGAAAGTCCAGATACACTATATCAACTGACTCACCTTTGTCTATCTGTTTATTCACACCTTCAAAAAAACATATCAGATTAGTAAGACAAGATCTTCCTTGTCTAAAGCCATGTTGGCTGTCTCCCATTAGGCCATGACTATCTACATGCTGTGTAATTTTGTTCTTTATGATGGTTTCTACCATCTTCCCTGGTACTGACATCAGGCTCACCAGTCTGTAATTTCCCGGATCACCCCTGGAACCCTTTTTAAAAATTGGCGTTACATTGGCGACCCTCCAATCTTCAGGTATGACATGATTTTAATGAAAGTTCACAGATTACTAATAGCAGGTCTGCAATCTCATATTTCAGTTCTTTCAACACTCTTGGATGTATACCATACGGTCCAGGTGATTTGCTACTATTCAGTTTATCAAATAGTTGTAATACATCTTCCCGGTGTAGCGATATTTCTCTCAATTCCTCTGCAGTATCACCTTTAAATACCACTTCAGTCTTGGGTAACGTCCCTACATCTTCCTCAGTAAAGACCGAAGCAAAGAATTCATTCAGTCTCTCCGCTATAGCCTTGTCTCCTCTTACTGCCCCTTTTACACCTCTATCATCTAATGGTCCAATTGACTCTCTCACAGGCCTTTTGCTACGAATGTACTTGAAAAAGTCTTTATTTCGTGTTTTTGCTTCCGTAGCAAGTTCCTTCTCAAATTCTCGCTTTGCCTGCCTTATCAATGCTTTGCTGGGCCACCCTGTATTATGATTTGGTATTAGTGTGCAGTGTCTCTGTCCTACTTTTCCCCTCTTTCCTGTCTATTATTTGGCGTTCTTTTTCTTGGTTTGCAGTGTTTAACTGGTCTTTTATTGTACACCGCTTAATGTTCCTACAACAGCGGTCTATCAAATACTGAATAAAGATAAAGATAACTTGCCAGTGCTTGTGCTGTTTCCAGTTTTTGTTGTTTGGCTCTTTTTTCCATTTCCTGAAAGATGCTTTTTTGGCAGCAACAGCCTCTCTGACCTCATCTTTAAACCATGCTGGCAGTTTTTTGGACTTTCTTCCACCTTTCTTAATGCGTGGAATACAGCTGGTCTGGGCTTCCAGGATAGTATTTTTAAACAACACCCAAGCTTGATGTAAGTCTTTAACCTTTGCAACCGCTTCTTTTAGTTTTTTCTTAACTATATTCCTCATTTTATCATAGTCTCCCTTTCGAAAGTTAAAAGGTAGTACTGTGGATTTCTTTACTATCCCTCCTCCACTAATTAAATCAAACACCTTCATGCTATGATCACTATTGCCAAGTGGTCCCAACACCCTTATCTCTTGCACCAGATCTGGTGTTCCACTAAGGACTAGGTCCAGTATGGCTTCCCCTCTGGTCGGTTCATGAACCAGCTGCTCCAGGAAGCAGTCATTTATTTCATCTAGAAACTTTATCTCCCTAGCATGTCCTGCCGTGACACTGACCCAGTCGATACCGGGGTAATTGAAATCACCCATTATTACTACTCTGCTGTGACTTTTGTTAGCTTCCTTGATTTCTTTGAGCATTTCATCATCCATTTGTTCATTCTGGCCAGGCGGTTGATCGTACACCCCCACTGCCATCACTTTCCCCTTCATACATGGAATTTCAATCCATAGAGATTCTACAGCAAATTTTGTTTCCTGCAAAACTTTAATCCTTTCTGACTCAATGCCCTCTCTAACATAGAGCGCAACCCCTCCACCAATTTGATCAGTTCTATCATTACGATATAGTTTGTATCCAGGTATCACAGTGTCCCACTGGTTATCCTCCTTCTACCATGTCTCTGAGATTGCAATCATATCTAACCTCTCATTTAGTGCTATATATTCTAACTCTCCCATCTTATTGTTTAGACTTCTAGCATTTGCATATAAGCATTTTAGAGACTGTATTTTATTAATATTAATCTGGCTATTGGTAGGCATGGGTAATTTGGAATCTTTATGCTCTGTCTGCACCATACTCAAGGGCATTTGGGCTACTTTACTCTTTTTTGGAACCTCACTGCTTTTGGTAGTATCCTTCAAGGATACCATCTTCCGAACCATGCGCTCTTGGGCGACTGTCGGCTTTCCCCTATTTTCTAGTTTAAAAGCTTCTCTATCTCCTTTTTAAAGGTTAATGCCAGCACTCTGGTTCCATCCCGGTTAAGGTAAAGCCCATCCCTTCGGAAGAGCCCCTCCTTTTCCCAGTTCCTAACAAATCCAAAACCCTCATCCTTGCACCATCGTCTCATCCATGCATTGAGACTCTGGAGCTCTGCCTGCCTTTTGGGTCCTGCACGTGGAACAGGAAGCATTTCGGAGAATGCTACCCTGGAAGTTCTGGATTTCAACTTCCTACCTAAAAGCTTAAATTTAGCCTCTAGAACCTCCCTACCACATTTTCCTATGTCATTGGTACCGACATGTAACCACTTATAACCTACATCTTGGTTATAAGTTTAGGAAAATTTAGCTTGCCTACATTTTTTGCATAGCCTTTTTAAATCAGAAATCTGAGTGTGCCTTCAGTTCATATAAGGTCTACTGGCCAGGGGCACTTAAATTCCCACCCATCCTACCCCTCACCCCACCCACCCCAGGGTTACATTGCCTATATAGTCGTCATATAGATTGACATCTGTCCTCCAATTAGGTGTCACACACACTTTTTACCCCTTTTCTCCTTGTCCTAGCACTGCTTTATCACAGTCTTAATCAGCATGTTGTGTATTCAGTGCAATAGCTGCGGTGCCTTCATTCTAAGAAGAATCATTTGCAGTCTAAGAGCTTGCCCTATCTGTCTCAAGTTATCTGCGATGCATAAAGAATTGATTCTATTAAGGGAAGAATTAGCTGCAATTAAACACACCACCTCTAGGGTACAAAATGAAAGAAATCCACCACTGCTCCAACAAAGAAACCAACAGCCCAAGAACAAATGCTTCACAGTGGGCTCTGGTAGGCCATGACCTGTAACAAGGAGACACACTCTCCATCAAGAGATAACACTGCATAATGCCTTCTCTGCCTTGGAAAATGAGAGTGGCCAATTAGTGGAAACAGAAGTGCTCTTAAATGAGAAGGTTAAGAACATAAGATATGCCATACTGGGTCACACCAAGGTCTATCAAGCCCACTATCCTGTTTCCAGTAATGGCCAATCCAGGTCACAAGTATCTAACCGTTTCCCAAAAATACACATAGGTTCTACAATACTTGTATTGGGGCAAGCAGTGGCTTTCCCAGGTCCTCTTTAATAATGGTTTATAGACCTTTCCTCCAGGAACTTGTCCAAACCTTTTTTAAACCTCGCTACACTAACAGCTTTTACTACATCCTCCGGTAACAATTTCCAGTATTTGATTACGTGTTGAGTGAAAAAATATTTTCTCTTATTAAATGGGTTGCACTGTAGCTTCATTGCATGTCCCCTAATCTTTCTACTTTTTGATGACGTAAACAATCGATCTACATTTACCCATTCCACTCCATTCATTAATTTATAGACCTCTATAGTATTTCCCCTCAGTCGTCTCTTTTCCAGGTTGAAGAGCCCTAACCTTTTAAGCCTCTCCTCATAGGAGTATCCTTCCATCCCCTTTACCATGTTGGTGGCTGTCTTGGTATCTTTTCTAATTCTGTTTTTTCCTTTTTAAGATACAGTGACTACAATTGCACACAATATTTAAGATGCGGTTGCAATATGGAACGATACAGAGGCATTATAATATCCTTTGTTTTATTCTCCATTCCTTTCCTTATGATTCCCAGCACTCTATTTGCCTTCTTGGGTGGTGGTTCCTAATGTGGAAACTTGCATTAGGTAACCATAGTGTCTTAAATGCATAATTTTACACTTGCCCACATTAAACTTCATCTGCCATTTGAACATCCAGTCTTCCAATTTATCAAGGTTCTCTTGCAATTTTTCATAATCCTCTTGGATTTTAACAACTTTAAATAATTTTATGTCATCTGCAAATGTGATTATCTCACTCATTATTCCCATTTCCAGGTCTTTTATGAATATGTTAAAAAGCAGCGGACCCAGCATAGATCCCTGGGGTACTCCACTATTTACCTTTCTCTATTGGGAAAACTGGCCATTTAGCCCTACCCTCTGCCTTCCATCTTTTAACCAATTGGTACTCCACTATTTACCTTTCTCTATTGGGAAAACTGGCCATTTAGCCCTACCCTCTGCCTTCCATCTTTTAACCAATTCCTGATCCACAATAATACACTGCCTCCTATAACTTTTTAATTTCGCCAAGAGTCTCTCATGAGAGTCCTTGTCAAAGGCTTTCTGAAAATCCAGATACAATATATCGACCAGATCACCTTTGTCTACCTGTTTATTCAAACCTTCAAAAAAATAGAATAGATTAGTAAGCCAAGATCTTTTTGGCTAAAGCCATGTTGGCTGTCTTCCATTAAACCATGACTATCTACATGTTCAGTAATTTTGTTCTTTATAATGGTTTCTACCATTTTGCCAGGTACTGACATCAGGCTCACCAGCCAGTAGTTTCCTGGATCACTCCTGAAAACCTTTTTAAAAATTGGTGTTACATTGACCATTCGTCAATCTTCAGGTACTACAAATGATTTTAATGATAGTCCACAGATTAGTTCTACAATCTCATATTTCAGTTCTTTCAACACCCTTGGATATATATCATCTACTGTAGCCCAGGTGATTTGCTACTCTTTAGTTTATCAAATAGTTGTAATACATCTTCCTGATTTTGATATTTGTTTCAATTCTTCCGATCCATCACCTTTAAATACCATTTGAGTCATGGGTAACTTCCCTACATCTTCTTCAGTAAAGACCGAAGCAAAGAATTCATTCAGTCTCTCCACTATGGCCTTGTCTCCTCTTAGTGCCCCTTTTACCCCTCTATCACCTAATGGTCCAACTGATTCTCTCACAGGTTTTTTGCTACATGAAAAAGTCTTTATTATGTGTTTTTGCTTCCACAGCAAGCTTTTTTTTTTTTAAATTCTCTCTTTGTCTGCCTTATCAATGCCTTGCATCTAATTTGCCAGTACTTATTTTGTTTTCAGTTTTAGTCATTTGGCTCCTTTTTCCATTTCCTGAAAGATGCCTTTTTGGCTACAACAGCCTCTTTGACCTCGCCTTTAAACATGCTGGCAGTTTTTTTCCATTTCCTTCCCAGTTGGTCTGGGCTTCCAGGATAGTATTTTTAAACAACACCCATGCTTGATGTAAATCTTTAACCTTTGCAGCTGCTCATTTTATTTTTTTCATAACTATTTTTCTCATTTTATCATAGTCTCCCTTTTGAAAATTAAAAGGTAATACTGCGGATTTCCTTACCATCCCTTCTCCATTAATTAAATCAAACGTGATCATTCTATGATCACTATTGCCAAGTGGCCCCAACACCCTTATCTCTTGCACCAGATCTTGTGTTCCACTAAGGACTAGGTCCAAAATGGCTTCCACTCTGGTCGGTTCATGAACCAGCTGCTCTAAGCAGCAGTCATTTATTTCATCTAGAAACTTTATCTCCCTAGCATGTCCTGCCGTGACACTGACCCAGACGATACCAGGGTAATTGAAATCACCCATTATTATTACTGTGTTGTAACTCTTGTCAGCTTCCCTGATTTCTTTGAGGATTTCATCATCCGTTTGTTCATTCTGGCCAAGCGGTCAGTAATACACCCCCACTGCCATTGCCTTCCCCTTTATACATGGAATTTCAATCCATAGAGATTCTATATTTATTTTTATTTATTTTTTTATTTATTTAACTGCATTTATATCCCGCTTTTCACCGGGTCAAAGCGGTGGAACACGTAACATAGGACGGGGTAATTTTTTGGGTGGGGCCATCACCAAGGTCAACAATTAATGATTTGGGTATAGTGTATTTTTGGGTATAGTGTATTTTTTCCTGCAAAACTTTAATCCTGTGTAATTCAATGCCCTATCTAATATAGAGTGCAACCCCTCCACCAATTTGATCTACTCTGTCATTGCGATATAATTTGTACCCAGATATCCCATTGGTTGCCCTCCTTCCACCAGGTCTCTGAGATAACAATGATATCTAACCTCTCATTTAATGCTATATATTCTTACTCTTCCATGCACTGAGACTCTGATGCCTAATGGTTATGTATGTGTGTGCCTTCGAGTCATTGCTGACTCCTGGCAACCCAGCACCTTCTGGATTTTTTTGGTAGTGTGACTGGAAAGTGATTGCCAGGCCTTTCTTCTGAGGCAATGGAGGGTTAAATGACTTGCCCAAGGCATGCTAGTGGGGATCAAACCCTGGTCTCCTAGTTACCAAGCCAGTGCTTTAATCACTAGGCTACCCTTAATGGTTAGGCATTCATTTTAAAGTTCTGTGTGAATGTATGCTCTTAGTCTCAGCTGCAAAGTTGTGGAATTCCCTCCCAGCTGAAGTAAGAACATTAACTGGTATTGAAAGTTTTCAGAAGCAATTGAAGGAAGTTTTATTTAGTCAGGCATACTCATAGGACAGGTATATCTTGAGATTATGTAGTCTCATATTCCAGGCCTATATTTAGAATAGGTTCATTGTTTTATCTCTGTCTTGATGCTTTGTTAATTTATGATTTTATGTTATTTTAAACTTTATGAGTGTTTTATTTGAATGTGCTTAGATATTAATAAGTGGAATATAAAATCTTGCAAATAAATAAAATACAAATCAATAGGGGCCCTTTTATTAAAGTGCATTCATTTTTTTTGGTAGTGCTGGTAAATGTGCATTTAGTGCTGGTAGTGCTGGTAAATGCAGTAGTGCTGCATTTTGGTAGTGCTGGTAAATGCAGTTAATATGCATTTAGTGCCGAAGCCAAAGTGCATTAAGTGCAAAGCCTCTGCAGTAACTGTCATAGGTGTGGCAGCATGTTCCCAGCAGTTAACGTGGGGATGTATACTCTAACATACAACGCCATTACCGTGGGTGCACCTAACACCACCTATTGAGGTGGCGTGAGGTGCAGCCACACATTACTTGCAACATTGACAGAATGTGATATGCCTCCTGCACTAATTGCAATATGTTCTTCACATTCCCCTCCACAACCCGACCACTCCCTGCCACACTGCATGATTTGCAGTTAGCAAAGGAATTGGTGCATGGTAACTGTCATGCACCCACATTAATAGTTACTGAGGACCCAAGTACACATTTACCAGCATGCCAAAATGTGTACTATCTGCTTTAGTAAAAGGGAACCAGAACCACTAAGGAGCAAGGTGAAGAAAGGACAAGACCCTAGTCTATACGTGAAACCAGTCTTTATTGATAACACTGGCAGTGTAGGGGTTTCGGCACAGGAAGCCTTCGTCAGGGGGCAGAGGGTATATATGTTCAGACCAACAAACGAAACATAAACATTTGTCAGTCATACATTAACGAATGGCATTATTCAATATGTCAAATTGGACAATCATAACCAGATACCAACCAGCAAGTATTTATACACAATGAAGGATCAAGCCTGGCCATATTTTGCATGCCAGAAACAAAAAGAAGCCAAAAAGGCGGGGCACTATAACTAAGGGACATATCGAGCCATCCAACCAGTTCCGATAGGTAAGATGCAGGGAAGGTTCAAAAATAAAAGTCAAGCACCGTCGGCATGGTAGCTGAAAACAGAACCGCGCGAGGATTTATGAACACAGACATGGGGGTCCGAGAAGTTGAACCATCTAGCCACTGACGTGCTCGGAACTCTGCTCTGGGGGCGCGTTTCCCGGGGAGACGGTGCAGCGGCGCGCGCGTCCCCCGTGTGGCGCCGCGCGAACAGCGGAAGTGAGAGGCGGCGGCGGCGGCGGCGGGTCAGACTGGCCGCTGGGCTCGGGGCTGTGCGCATGCGCCCCCCCTCTCCCTCCCCGGGAGTAGTGCTCGCGCATTGGAGCCGTAGCTGCTGCTGACTGACCGCTATTGAAACCGCGCTTCAGGTCCCACTGCCTCAGGTAGAGACTTCGGGGTTAAAGCCCCCGTTTCCTGTTCTAGAAGGACACCGGCTGCCTTTATAGCGCTCAGCTGGCAGACATGGACGCAGCGCGGAGCAGCGACTCTCTGGAGCTGTACTATCACAGAACCACAGGAACCGTCTTTCTCCAAAACCCTTCTACCCAAATCTTAGCTTCATTCATACTTCATCAGCCTGTATAGTCATCCCCTTATTACAGACCTATATAGGTGAACACACACTAATGCATAACCTGGGACGAGTGTCTCACGTCGCACAGTATATACACACCACCGGTGGCTCTTTCCCTTACCTCACTCACTCACTCATGTAACATAGTAAATGACGGCACATAAAGGCCAGTATGGTCCATCTAGTCCGCCCAGTAAGATGGCAAGAGTAGGTGCACCTGCCGCTCTGTGCATGCCACCCCTCCCTGTGTCTTTGTTTAGGGGTGCACCCGCCGCTCTGTTTAGGTCACCCCTATTTGTTCAGATATAAGAGATAGTTATGTTTATTTTGATTTTATCCTGTTGCTGTAAAGGGATCCACTGTGTCTGTCCCATGCCATTTTGAATTCTGTCACTGTATTTGCCCCCAACACTTCCATTGGGAGGGCATTCCAAGCATCCACCACCCTTTCAGTGAAAAAGTATTTCCTGACCTTGACTTTCAGTTTACCCCCTTGCAGCGTCATGTTATGCCCTCTAGTTTTACAGCTTCTCTGTCTTTGGAGGAGGTTTGTTTATTCATTAATATCTTTTAAGTATTTAAAGGTCTGAATCATATCTCCCCTGTCCTTTCCGCTCCTCCAGAGTGTACATATTCAGGTCTTCAAGTCTCTTCTCATATGTCTACTGACCCAAGCTCCAAATCATTTTGGTCGCCTTTCTCTGAACCGCTTCCAGCCTTTTTCTATCCTTTGTGAGATATGGTCTCCAAAACTGAACACAATATTTCAAGTGAGGCCTCTCCAGTGACTTGTACAGTGGCATTAGTACCTCTTCCTTTCTGCTGGTAATTCCTCTCTGTATGCAACCCAACATCCTCCTGGCTTTTGCCACCGCCTTGTCACACTGTTTCACCACCTTGAGATCCTCAGAAACAGTCACTCTGACATCCTTCTCCTGGACCATGTACACCAACCTCTCACCCCCTATTACAATTCCCTTGGATTTCTGCTTCTCAAGTGCATGACACTGCACTTCTTCACATTAAATCTTAACTACCAAGCATTAGACCATTCTTCCAGCTTATGTAGATCTTTCCTCATGTTCTCTACTCCCTCAGGGGAGTCCACTCTGTTGCTAATTTTCGTGTCATCTGCAAAAAGACAGACTTTTCCATTCAGTCCTTCAGCAATATTAATCACAAATACATTGAACAATGCCGGTTCCAGGACCGAACCATCACACTGCTAATCGCCTTCCTTTCATCCGAGTGAGTTCTGTTTACCATCACCTGTTGTTTGTCAGTCAACCAATTTCTGATCATGTTCACCACATTGGGACCCATCCCCAAGCTGTTGAGTTTATTGATAAGCTTTTAAGAGGAACACTATCAAAGATTTTTCTGAAATCTAGGTAGATCACATGCCTTTGATATAGTTCTATGGTCACTCATTTAAAGAACTCAATCAAGTTTGTTTGGCAAGATCGTCCTTTGGGTAAAACCATGCTGCCTCGGATCATGCAACCTGTTTGCTTCGAGAAAGTCCACTATTCTCTCTTCCAGGAGCGCCTCCATTACTTTTCCTGCAACCGAGGTAAGGCTTACTGGCCTGTAGTTTGTCACTTCTTCTTTATTACCTCTTTTTTGAAGAAGTACCATATCAGCCCTTCTCCAGCTCTGTGGAACTTTTCCTGTTTCCAAGGATCTATTAAAAACATTTTTTAATGGCCCTCCAAGAACCTCTCTGAGCTCTTTCAGTGTTCTGGAATGTATCCCATCCGGTCCCATGGCCTTGTCCACTTTCAGTTTTGCAAACTGTTCTAACACACTTTTGTAAATAGTGTGGTATCTACTCCATATTTGGCAATCACAGGTGGTCCTTCTGTTCTGTTTTTACTAAAGAAAATCCTGGAGAAGTATTTAGCATTTTTGCTTTTTCAATGTCACTTTCCACAAATCCTTTCCTGGCATTTTTGAGTCTTGCAATTCCACCTTTAATTTTCCTTTTCTCCCAAATATATCTGAAAAGGTTTTGTCACCATACTTCACATATACAACCTGGGATGAGTTGTCTCACTTCACACATGCATATACAATACCTGCGGCTCTTTTTCTTTCCTCACACACTTATGCACAACCTGGGATGAGTCAAGTCACCTCGCACACACATATACACCACCTGTGACTCTTTCCCCTACCTCACACACATGTACAACCTGGCACGAATCATCTTACCTTACACACTCATGTACAACCTGGCACGAGTCATCTCACCTCATACACACCACCTGTGGCTCTTTCGCCTACCTCACACACACATGTACAACCTGGGATGAGTCATCTCACCTCACACAGACACATATACATGACCTCACCCATTCATGTACAACCTGGGATGAGTTGTCTTGCCTCACACACTTGATCTTTCCCTCATTTCATGCACACACTTATATTCTGCTCGGACCCCTCCCCCCCTCATGCGCTAATAAACTACCTTAAGGCATTCCTTTAATCTTTCATACATTCATATACTGCCTGGGGCCATTCCTCTGAACTTAACACCCACTCTTGTACTGTCAAAGTATCTCTTAGATCTTTCTCTTTCATATACATGCCGCTGGAATCTCATGCACTTATACCACCTGAAGCTCTGCCTCCCACCTCACATGCACATGCTCTTTTGGCATCCCAGACACGTATGTATCACTCCAGGGCCTTCCTGCCCTGCACTTGTGATCCTCAGAGCAAGAAGGAGACTGATGATCATTTCTAGTGTTTGGTCTTGCCAACACTTTGACTGGCACTGCAATTATTGCAAGAGGTTAAAAAGAAAAGCCAGGACTAGCCTGAAATCTCCCTGAATGGAGGAGTAACTTAATGGTAGAGCAGTGGATTGAGACCTAGGTAAGCCAAGCTCAAATCTCACTGCCACTCCTTGTGATCTTAGACAAGTCACTTTATTTATTTTATTTATTTATTTACAGTCTCTTCTATACCGCGCTATTCAGCATCAGCGCGGTTTACAATGAACAAAGATTACACATTTCCCTGGGTACTTTGTGTTTACAGTGAACAGGTGTTAAAAACTTGGATAACTGGGGTAACTATTTACATTTACAACATGTTAGGATTCACTTCCTTAACCCTCCATTGCCTCAGGTGCAGACTTAGAGCCATATAGAGCTCCTTAACTAAGTAATTCCTGTAGCCGTTGTTTTCTAACTCCCTGTTTATTTAACCTTGAAGCTGTTGCACAAATTCATGTTCCATGTAATGCGTTGTATACGTTCAATGTAAACTGCTTTTATATTATGAAATATAATATAAAAAATTGTTAAATAAAATATAGATCAGTTGATTACCCCTCCCCTAAGGATATACATCTTAAACAAATTTACAGCAAATTATTTAGTGTTCTTGTGTGGAATCATCTACCTGAATATATTAGAATTTCAGATGGTTATCTTTCCGTTGATCTCTTAAAATGTTTTATCTTGCTACTTAAATTGAACCATTGGGAATTTTAATCTTATTGACTTTGTGTGGTATCTGGATGATATTGTCCATTTGTCTGGTGTAATCCACGCTGGACCTTTTTTGGGATTGAGCTAAATAGAAGAACTTAAATTTTACTAATGTGTGGTAGGATTTGGCACCTACCATGCATTTAGCGCTAAAATTAATGCGTGGTAGGTGCAAAGCCTCTGCGGTAAATGCAGAGAATGTGCCTGAGAATTACTGTGCAGGCAAGCCCTTTAATGTGCTGCCGGCCCTTGGAAATTGCTGCAGGTGCCCCTGTTGAAGTGATGATAGGTGCCCCTGTCTCCACCTGTTGAAGTGATGATAGGTGCCCCTGTCTCCACCTGTTGAAGTGATGATAGGTGCACTTGTGCTAATTGCCACATTGGTGATTAGCGTGTGCTACTGGTGCCCACACTAACCGCAGTGTATGGTCCATGTCCACTTTCCACCTCAATGCTACCCTATTGCATGATGATTAACATGCCTGCATGGTAACACTTTCCGCAGGCCTGTGGAAGCGGTTAACACACAGTAACCATATAATTCACTTTAGTAAAAGGCCCCTCAGACTGGAAGCCCTCCAGGGACAGGGAAATGTCTGCTGTATCTGAATTTAACTTGCCTTGAGCTACTACAGAAAAGGCATGAGTTAAATCCAAAATGATTCATTAGGTCATTTGGGAAATTATATAGCTTCTGGCCACTGGAAGTTCAGTTCGACCAAGGTTGCTAAATTGCAACCAGAAGAACATTATTGGTATGGAAAGTGCTTTAGCATAATGCTTCCACTAGTAACTGTGTCAGCTCATTGGCCTGGTCCATAGGGGAAGGAGGGAGCACAGTACAAGGACAATGTGTCCAGCAGTAGAGGAGCAGAAGTTTCAAGGTGCTGATGAATAATTTACCTTCTTTTTAATCTCTTTGTAAACTAGTTTTCACTCAGACGTTTCTGAATGCTAGGAGTGCCCTTCAGTGAGCACAAAAGTTGTTTTGGAGGGACACAGCCCCCATCAAACCCTCTTCAGCCATTCTGCAATAGTTACAAGGAGGATAAATATCACACTTAAAATAATTTATAAAATCACTATCCTTGGCTTCCCTATCCATTCCTTAATCTCCCTGGCTTCCATTCCTTAAAAGGTCACATGTCAAGAGCTTTGTGAAACTGTAAATAATTGGTCATCTCTTTTGACTCCTGAGGGAACTTATTCCAGTATCTAGGGACTGCACCTGAAAACGTTACCCCCTGCATCTTTAATTTAAAAGCACAGGGCCCCACAAGTACCATCTAATGTAAATGACTAGAGCAAAGATCATGGTGCATTTCATGTTTCTCTATTGCATCTTAGTAGCCCCTATCAATTTTTCTTGGCCTATTATTGCTGTGATGTGCCCGAGATGAGCACTTGTAGCCAGAGGATCCATTTTATTAATGGACTGCTAAGATACATTGGTCTATTTAGAAAGCAAATTTTATTTAACAGGTTAAGAAAATTAGGGAAAATCCAGTATGGTTAAGAATTCCTAGAGGTCGAACACTAGAGAGGGCTCATCTTAGGAAGTATTTCTTCATTAAAGAAGTGATGGATGCGTGGAACATCCTCTTAATGGATATGGTAGAAGCAAATATGATACTAGAAAGGGCCAGTGGACACCAGCTGTGATGGCGGAGGGATTAGTTTTAGTGATTTGAACATTTGTTTACTGAAAGTTGGACCAAGACCACAAACTCATTTATTTGATTGATATGTTGGATAGTAATGACTTTCAGCCACTGATGTGCCACAGTTGAGCTGTCTGCTAGTGACAGATGGCTATGTATCATTTACCGAGTTCACCGAGCCATCCAATCTGCCACTCTAGTTTTATAGTTTACGAATAAAGGATTTTATGTTGGCAAACTTTGGATGAGAGATGCTCATTTTTGGCCTTGATAGATTTGTTTCTGCTAGGAATTGAATATGAAGAAATTATATAGAGGTGCCTTGATGAAGAACCTTCTATAGCAGATATGGGATGCAAACAAGTAGTGCAGGGTTTTTTTATTGTCATTGCTGAAGCATTTTATAGGTGTTTTCTTTCTTCCCAGTCCTCCAACACAAACGACCTGATTTTTAGCAAAATGTGAATACAATTATTTAATTAAAAAACACATAGATCAGTTCCATCCCTCATCCAAAGCCATGTACAATTGATATAAAACAATAAAACACACCACATACTATATTCATATCTTTCAACCTACCCAGCTGTTCATGGGAACATAAGAACATAAGATATGCCATACTGGGTCAAACTGAGGTCCATCAAGCCCAGTATCCTGTTTCCAGCAGTGGCCAATCTAGGTCATACGTACCTAGCAGTATCCCCAAAAGACACAGGTTCCACAATGCTTGTACTGGGTCAAGCATTGATTATCCTGAGTCCCTTTTTAATAGTGGTTTATGGACCTTTCCTCCAGGAACTTGTCCAAACCTTTTTTAAACCCAGCTACACTGACAGCCCTTACCACATCCTGCGGTAACAAATTCCAGAGTTTGATTACACGTTGAGTGAAAAAATATTTTCTCTTATTTGTCTTAAATAGTTTACCCTGTAGCTTCATTGCATGTCCCCTAGTCTTCCTATATTCTGATAGAGTAAACAATTGATCCACGTTTACCTGCTCCACTCCATTCATTAATTTATAGACCTCTATCATATCTCCCCTCAGCCGTCTCTTTTCCAGGTTGAAGAGCCCTAACCTTTGTAGCCTCTCTTCATAGGAGTAGCCTTCCATCCCCTTCACCATTTTGGTGGCTCTTCTCTGTACTTTTTCTAATAATGCTATGTCCTTTTTAAGATACGGTGACCAGAACTGCACACAATATTCAAGGTGCGGTCGTACCATGGAACGATACAGAGGCATTATAATATCCTTTGTTTTGTTCTCCATCCCTTTCCTTATGATTCCTAGCATTCTATTTGCTTTCTTGGCTGCCGCTGCACACTGGGCAGAGGGTTTCAACATGCTATCCACGATGACTTCTAAATCTTTTTCCTGGGTGGTGGTTCCCAATGTGGAACCTTGCATTGTGTAACTGTAGTGTGGGGGGTTCTTTCCTAGGTGCATAACTTTGCACTTGTCCACATTAAATTTCATCTGCCATTTGGATGCCCAGTCTTCCAGTTTATCCAGATCCTCCTGCAGTTTTCCACAATCCTCTTGGGTTTTAACAACTTTAAACAGTTTTGTATCATCTGCAAATTTGATAACCTCACTCGTTATTCCCTTTTCCAGGTCATTTATGAATATGTCAAAAAGTAGCGGACCCAGTACAGATCCCTGGGGTACTCCACTATTCACCTTTTTCCATTGGGAATATTGGCCATTTAGCCCTACCCTCTGCTTTCTATCTTTTAACCAGTTCCCGATCCACAATAGTACACTGCCTCCTATCCCATGACTTTAGACTTCTAGCATTTGCATATAAGCATTTTAGAGACTGTATTTTATTAATTTTAATCTGGCTATTGGTAGGCATGGGTAATTTGGAATCTTTACACTCTGTCTGCACCTTACTCAAGGGCATTTGGGCTACTATACTCTTTTTTTGGAACCTCACTGCTTTTGGTAGTATCCTTCAAGGATACCTTCATCCGAACCATGCGCTCCTGGGCGACTGCTAGGTAAGAGCTAGGTGTTACATTTCTGTTGCTTTTTTTCTCTTCCACATTAACAAGATTCATCCTTTCCTCTCTGCCTCTACTACTTAGACTCTTGTTCACTCCCTTATTTTCTCCTGGTTTGACTATTGCAACTTCCTCCTTGCTAGTCTCCCTCAATCTCATCTTTTCCTTCTACAATCCACTCAAAACTCTGCTGTGGGTTGTTTATTCTTCACCAGCCATGTTACTGTCATATTACTCCTCTTCAAAAGTTCCTTCACTAGCTCACTATCCATTACCACATTCAGTACAAACTACTTATCTTGACACATAAATGCATTCAATCTGCTGCTTCTCCTTACCTTTCCTCTCTCCCTATACCCCTCCCCGTGATCTCTGTTCCTCTCCTACCTTCCTTCTCTATATGCCGTTCTCTTCTTCTGCTAACTCCAGGCTTCGTTCTTTTAACCTTGCTGCTCCATTTGCCTGGAACAACCTGCCCCTGTCCCTGTGTCAAATCTCTTCCTTCGCCCTTTTCAAGTCCAAGCTCAAGACCTCATCTTTTTGAGACCACCTTTGATTCTTAATCCCCTCCCTTGTGTTTCAACTCCTATTGCCCTTATTCTTATCATATTATTTTGTCCGGTATGTTGTCTTCTAGATCGTAAGCTCTTTGAGCAGGGACTGTTTTCTTTTGTGTCTGTACAGCACTGCGTATGGTTGGTAGCGCTTTATAAATGCTTAATAATAATAATAATAATAATAATAATAATAATCACTTGTAGTCGAGCTCATGCCTAGGCAGTGCAAAGAGTCCATGCCATAAGCTAGGGACTGTCACCATAAAGGCCTGCTCTCTAAATTGCCCTCTTTTCATACTCTTCACTGACGATCATTAACATTGCCTCTTGCTTCAAGTGCAGAGATCTCCTTGGCACATACTTCTTCCATTTGTCTCACAGATACTGTGTGCCATTCCCACATATGACCTGAAGAACTAATGACAAATGACTAATGGAGTGGAGGAGTAGCCTAGTGGTTAGAGCACTGGCTTGGTAACAAAGAGACAAGGGTTTGATTCCCACTAGCACTCCTTGTGGCCTTGGGCAAGTCACTTAACCCTCCATTTCCTCTGAAGAAAGGCCTGGGGGAGCTTTTGACTCTCTTCAGGCAGGGCCTTCTCTCCCCCGGGAGACCCTCCCCAGCCCACAGGGGGCCACCTGGTGCTTTTTGTCCATAGGTGAGCTGGGGTCACCATGGACTAGTGGGTCCTACAAGTAGTAAAGGAGGGTATCTCCTCTGGTTCCAATAAACACCTCCAGGGTTCTTCCCAGGACAGCCGGTGCGGCTTCTCCTTCACCAGACCTTGCTCCTGTCAGAGTTTGAGGGTTTGCTCAGGGACAAGGCAGTAGAACATGTACCCAGACAACTGTGGAGAAAATGTTTCTACTCAAGGTATTTCCTTGTTCCCAAAAGAACTGAAGGCCTCAGGCCCATACTAGATCTGCAAAACTTGAACAAGTTTCTGGTGAGAGAGAAGTTCAAGATGCTCTCTCTCGGATCTCTGCTGCCCTACCTCCACCAGGGAGATTGGCTGTACTCCTTAGAACTAAAGGATGCATTGATCCACCCCTCCCACAGACAGTACCTAAGGTTCGTGGTGGGAGGAGAGCATTACCAGTACAGGGTACTTCCATTTGGCTTGGCCTCCTCGCCCAGAGGCTTTTGCAAAGTGCCTGGCAGTCGTGGCCACCTACGTGCACTTATAAGGAGCCTTTGTCTTCCCCTATTTGGATGACTGGCTCATCAGAGGCAGCACGACTCTTAAGGCCAGCCATGCTGCAGGGCAACTACCCCAAATACCACCTCTCTCCAGCCCAAAACCTGGAGTTCATAGGCGCCCAGCTGGACACGTTACAGGTCAAGGCCTCCCTTCCAAAGGAGAGGGCACTTCACCTCGTGCAGCTAGTGAGAGAGGTACAGACTTGCCGGTCGGTACTGGCTCGCCGCCTCCTCTGGTTGCTGGGCCACATGGCCTCAACAGTTCACGTCACGCCCCTAGCTTACTTGCACATGCGGGAGGCCCAGTCGTGCTTCCACGCCCAGTGGACCCAAGCCACGGGCAGGTTACGCGATAGGGTCAGAATCACCCACCAGCTGGCGGACTCCCTCAACTGGTAGCAGTCCCTATGCCACTTCCAGGAGGGAATGCCATTCCAGGCACTTGCACCGCAGGTGGTCCTAACCACGGATGCCCCCCTTCTGTGTTGGGGAGCACACTGCGGAGACCTTCACACTCAAGGCAGCTGGTCGCAAGAGGATTCACTCCTGCAGGTCAACCTCCTGGAACTCAGGACCATTTTCCTAGCCCTGCGAATGTTCTACCACCTCCTGTGCAACCGTCCTGTGCTGATCCAGTCGGACAGCCAGGTCGCCATCTTCTGTGTGAACAAGCAAGGGGGCATGGGTTCGTACTCCCTCTGCCAGGAAGCAGTGGCTCTCCTCGCCTTTGCACTACGCCACGGAATGCTCCTATGAGCAGTATACCTTCCAGGCCAGAACTGCTTGGCAGACAAGCTCAGCAGAGTCCTCCATCCACACAAATGGCATCTGCACCCCAAGGTAGCGCAGCGACTTTTCCGCCTCTGGGGCAGGCCCTCTCGGACAACACGCAGCTGCCCTGCTTCTGCTCATGCCAGCCGTACCCAGAGAGGGTAGCAGCGGATGCCTTCTTGATCCCGTGGCCCGAGGGCCACCTCTGTGCCTTCCCACCAACTTCTCTGGTGGCCAAGACACTCTTTAAAATCCAGAGCGAGCGGACATCAGTGATTCTGATCGCCCCCAGATGAGCCCAGCAACCTTGGTTCCCTCTGCTGCTCTCCCTGTCATTGGAACTCCTGGTCCCGCTGGATCGGGATCTGAACCTTCTGTCCCAGGAGGAGGGCTCCCTCCTGCACCCCAACGTAGGGTTGCTAGTGTTGACGGGGTGGCTGCTGAAACGGTAGCCTTGGTTCCCTTCAATCTACAAGGAGACGTTGAGGAGATCCTGTTGGCCTCCCAAAACCCCTCCACCAGTCGGGCGTGCGCTTTCAAATGGAGAAGATTCTCTGTCTGGTGTGCAGAGAGAAGGAAGAACCCATTCTCCTACCATGTGCAAATAGTGCTACAATACTTGCTGCACCTCTCACATGCTGGCCTAAAGTATAATTCGGTGAGGGTACACCTGAGCGCCATAGCCGCTCACCATCACTCCTTAGAGGGAAAATCCCTCTCAAACCAGCCCCTAGTCTCCAGGTTCCTCCAGGGCCTCCTACTATTGAAACCCCCTCTCTGCCCTCCGGCGGCGGAATGGGACCCTAATGTGGTGCTCTCCCAACTCACCAAGCCACCATTTGAGTCCTTGGCCACCTACCATTTGAGATACCTCTCCTGGAAAATGGATTTTCTGGTGGCCATCAAGTCCGCTTGGAGAGTGAGTGAACTCCAGGTCTTAGTGGTGGATCTGCCATATACAAGGTTCCATAAGAACAGGTTCGTGCTCTGCCCACATTCCAAATTCCTTCCCAAGATGGTATCCCCCTTCCACCTCAACCAGGAGGTGGTCCTCCCCATCTTCTTTCCACGGCCCCATGCCGGCAGGGAGGAACTCATCTTGCATACGCTAGACTGCAAGTGGTCCCTGTCCTTCTACCTGCAGAGGACCCAGGCCCATCGCAAAGCTCCTCAGCTCTTTGTATCATATGACCCCAGTAGACTGGGGCTCCTGGTAATGAAGCGGACTCTGTCCACGTTAGTGGCAGACTGCATTGCCTTCACCTATGAGTGAGTGGGCCTCTCCCTTGAGCACTGGATCACTATACATTGCATGTGGGCCATGCAACCTCTGCTCAGTGCCGGTGCTGGAAATCTGGAGGGCCGCCACATGGGCTTAAATTCATACCTTTATAGCTCATTACTGCCTGGAGAGCAAGTCCTGCAGGGACAACAGTGCCTTCAGACAGGCAGTACTCCATAATATTTTCGGTGTGTAGGCAATTCCTGCCCTCCAACTCTTATGGGTTCAGACTACTGGAGTGATAGAATTGCTGGATGCTAGGATCTTGCAGAATTTCTCAGTGGGGACTCATGTTCTGCAACTCATGGCTCTCCGATGGATCACCGGTGATACTATTGTGGCTTGGTCCTCAGCAGCCTGGGAGTCCCATATGTGAGGACTGATTTCCTGCCTGCTCCTGGAGAAAGCTTAGTTACTCACCTGTAACAGGTGTTCTCTAGGGACAGCAGGAATCAAGCCTCACAACCCTCTCTCCTCCCCTTGGAGTTGCCTCTCTACATTGTTTAAGTCCTTTTTTTGCTATGTCATCTGACTGGGCAAGACGGCACCCTTGGGTGGGAAGGGGACCACACATGCGTGATAGCATTCCCAAAGACTTTCTGTGAAAGCTGGGGAAATGCTCCGTGGGGGCTCTGTCGGCACCAACGTCACCCATATGTGAGGACTGATTCCTGCTATCCCCGGAGAACACCTGTTACAGGTGAGTAAATATGCTTTTTCTTCCTTCCTCAAGTTGATCTAGTGCTTTTTGTTTTTCCCTCTTTCTGTATTATGCTTTGTTTCTTTTGTAGCTACTAAATTGTGTTATTGACTTGTAAACTGCTCTGATAATTGTACGGATGGCGGTTTTTAGTCCTGAAGTAAACATAAACATTAGAGATTCATTTGAAATGGCATGTGAACTATAAACAACATTTCCCATGTTATTGTTTTTAATCTGAAAACGACATGAAAAAAATCTGACAATATGTATTTATCTCATTGTTGTCATGTCCTGGCCTGGCCTCAAACTGGTGTCCCTTGAGTTGGAAGGCACTGGTTATCCAAGAGGAGCTAGTTTGCTTGCTGGAGGGCTGTCTCTAGCCAGCCTATTCTTAATTGTGTCTTGTGTTTTTGGTAATATTAGTTCCCATTTGTTGATTGGCTCAAGTTTTCTTGTCTGGTCTTGAGCTCCGTGGCAAACCGTACCTGGATTTTTTGCTTCAAGAATCTGTCTTCTGCTCTAGAGACTTACTACAAAGAGTATTCTTGTGCCGGAAATTCCATGTCTGAGTTTCTGAATGATATTACTATAAGGACAAACAGGATCTGGAGTAGGCTTGATAAATATCTCTGATAGCATAATAATAACTGGGAATTTCATAGAATTTCACAAGTAAAACTTTTTAATAAGGTTTCCAGGTTGCTTTTCTCAGAATTTTCAGGCCAGGAACATGTCACAAGAAAAGTATCTGAAGTAAGTCTCTTGAAGAGGAGTCAATAGATTCACAAGGCAAAAAATCCAGGAAGGGTTTTCCACGGACCTCAAGATCAGACAGGAAATAGAAGCTAATATTACCAGAAATGCAAAACACAGTGAAGAATACGTTTGCTACTGTCACCAACCCTTAGGAGACCTAATAACTCCTCCTGGAAGATCAGTGTCTTCCATTCCAGGGGTACCACTTTGAGGCCAGCCCATGACATCTGTTAACAAAACTGGAGGGAAAGAAACAACATTCGCTTAAACATAGTGCCCTTTGTTAAGGGTTCAGCTGGCTGGAAGGCAGTGAAGGATGGGAAGGGGAATAGTGCAAGAGAGTGGAAGGGACAAGGAATAAGCACAGGAGGATAGGGGGAAGTGGGTACACACACACCACTCCAACGCCTCTTCACACTCACACCTACTACTGCCCCAACACACCGGCACACACAGACACCCCCCACCACACACACACACTATAAAACACACATGCACACACAGCTCTGGATGCACATATATACGCATTCCCCACACTACCCATGGCGCGCACACACCCACGTATGTGCACTTCCGACACGCCTCATGACACACACAGACATGCATGCATATGGGGCGCTGATAATCCCCATGGCACATACGTGTGCACGCACCCCCTGACATTCCCCATAATACACACTCGCACATGTGCACATATCCCCTGACAATCCCCATTTCACATGTGCACACACCCTGTGGTACTCCCCATGACACACACACACATATATGCCCTCCTTGTGTCTGATTCTACAAATGGGGATAATGCGCCATTGTGTCACATTGCAGGCGCGCACTTTCAACTTGTTTATTTGTCCGGAAACCTCTAGTAACCTTTAATCCTTTGTTTGGGCCGCAGCCACAGCTACCGCTTGCTGTAATACACAAAATAGTCCTGAAATGAAAATTTATAAAAACAAAATGAAAACCAACAAAATAGAAACAAAACTAAATAAAATGAAAATGTTTTGCCTACATGCCCCTAGTAACCATAAACAGTGTTCGAGAGGCGCATCTTCATCATCTTCTCCCCTGCTAGTGGGAAGATGCCCAGACGCAGATATAATTGACACAGAGGTACCACAGGCTTCACAGCCTGCTTGAAGAATTTCAGTTTTTGGTGGATTCAACAATAGCGTGCTTCCTAATAACCGTCTAGCAATGCTCTTCAGCTCCTAAATTAACCTGTTGAATGATGATATTCTCCAAAAAGAAAACCTACCGAACCCAACTAGCACAGCATGATACCATTTTTATTAACTTCACAGTTACTGACGAGTTTATGAAAACTTACTCAGCTACCACAAGCCTATCTGGTGTAATATCAACGAATGAGTAGCAAAATTAAACCCTCTAAATATCTCCTAATAGCCACATACACTTATACAAATAAAATGAAAACTAACATTTATAACATATACCCTATCACGGTTACACAAAGGAGAACATTAGTATAAACGCACAGATACACAAATTCACAAGTAACACATATACCCCCACGCCCAGAAACCCACAGTCAACATAGACAGACATATACCCTCATACATATATAGCGGGGTTGGAGAGAATTACATGAGCCATGCTCTGCATGCTTTCCCCACTTGTTATTGGGCTAACTTCATGTATCTTTGACAAGCCTTTGAAAGTTATCTTTTATCAGGTCAGTGAAGAAGCAGTGCAGTTACATTGTGTTCAAATGGTACAGCAGACATAAATACATTTGGTACTATTTAAACCCATTGTAGCTGTACTGCTTCCTGACCTGATGAAGAAAGCATAGCTCTCCAAAGCTTGTCAGATACATTGTTAGTCCTATAAAAAGATTATCACTTACATCTTGTTTGCTGACTCTTATTTCCACATGTATGGTGAAAATCCCTAGCTATTCTTAAAAGTGCATCTTAGTGCTCACAATGAAAGCTTGGACGTGCAGCATAAAATTCACTAGCTGTGGTTGGTGAATTGCTGTGCATCTCTTAGAGGGAGAGAATAAAGTTCTCTCCCCAGGTCTTGCTGGTACCTTCTTGTGGTGACCCTGTTGTACAAATTCTATACTAAATCTCAGCAGGGTGACAATAGAAACATAGAAACATGATGACAGAAAAAGACCACATGGCCTATCTAGTCTCTCCTTCCATATCAACAACTACAACAGTCCACTTTTTACCTTTAGAGAGCCTCTGTGTTGGTCCCATGCTTTTTTGAATTCAGTTACTGTCCTCATCTCTACCACCTCCACTGGGAGACTATTCCATGGATCCACTACTCTTTCCGTAAAGAAATATTTCCACATATCACTCCTGAATCTATCTCCCTTCACCCTCATCCCATGTCCCATCGTAGCAGAACTTGCTTTCAATTGAAAGAGGCTCTCTCCCTGAACATTTATGCCACGGTAGAAGTATGGTAGGAACAAAAAAGAAAAATACATACTGGCCGCACGTTGCCCAGGATAAAAAGGTGCCCACCCGTAGCTTATGCACTAGGGCTAATGATGGTGGTTGCGATAGTGCAAGCGCTGCAGATGTAGATAACATTCCTGCCACAGATAAAGACCATGGTGAGCGTGTTCATGGACCCACTGTGGCAGACCTTAATGAAAAAGTTAAGAGGATTAACTACAGTTAAGTGGACTTCTGCAGATAAGGAGGAGATAATGTACTGCTACTTTTATATTTAAATAAAGGGGGTATGCAAAGAGAATCTGCCAAAAACTGGAGAAAAAGGACTCCAGAGGGAGGCTGTCTTTGGCACGATGCAAGTACTACACCAACCATTAGTAAATTTGAGAAACTGAGATCATAACTCCACATACCCTGGCTTAGAAGTGAGGTTCATGATCGTCATAGTATGTGCAAAACTCACCCAATTGGAGAAATTGCCCGAAAAGTTTGGATGTTGTCACAGTCATCTTGGTCTGACCCAGTATGGCGTTTCTTATGTTCTTATCCCTAGAGGGACAGAAAGCATGGAAAGGCCTATCAGGACACTAGGATTCAATTGGAACAAAATCCCAGCTACCCTTCCAGGCAGGTTAACCCAGTCTCCTGAAACACCCATAATACCTCCACTCTTCTGAAGCCAATCAGCATCCCAGACTGAGGGAGCCCATGCCTCCGTGGCTTCATGTGGCTTTCTGCTTCCTGCTTTCTTCACATCACCACAGAGTCCTTCGTTATACCATCAGATGACAGTCTAGTTCTGGTAGCTGCACTAATGAAATTTACCATTTTATTTCTAAGTAATCTAAGAATTAGTGGAATGGCAGAAATAGGTACGTGTGTATACCCTGTGTATGTATTGCAGCACTTCCCATTTCCTCTTACCTTGTCTGAAAGCCCAGGAGCAACTTAGTTAACTGAAAGATTACTGCACTTATCTGGAGATGACCAAACTCCAGGGACACAAGTGTAAGAGCCTGCACTAAACCCCTGCTGGGAAGCATCTGTTTTATGAAGTCTTGCGATAGAATGTCCCGAGGCATTTAAATCAATTTGCCAATAAGCCTTTTCCCAAGTCTCAGTCAATAATGCATGCAGCCTTGTATTATTTACAGTAGTACTGTGTTCTGTTTGGGGAGGGTGTGTGTGTGCACACACCCAGTATGCACCTGTACAGATGATTTTCTACTGCGAATGAAACTATTTTCTCTTGGGTTAGGGAGAGGCAACCTTCATTCACTAGTTGTATTTGACTTGTGTTATTTTGAACATCTCAGCAGTGTTTTGTAGACAATATTTGTGATGGCTTCTCTCCTTTCTTTGCAGCCATGGGACAGGACCAAGCTATACTGGGAAAATGCTGACCATCTTCACTTACCAGGGTGGACGTGCTCTCCGCTGTTCATGGTGCTGCTTTAGGAGAGGTCTGCACACAGCACAGCCAGCTTATTATAATAGGATCACTCCAGCCTTTACCAGAGTTTCAGCCTATGGAGATAAAACAGCCATTTTTGACCAAAATGGCCAGCACACATACAGAGACTTGTATCGCCTGAGTCATCGCTTGTCCCAGCAAATACACAGAGTACTGAAATGTTTGAGTGGAGACCTGCAGGAAGAGCGCATCTCCTTTCTCTGTCCCAATGATGCTTCTTATGTGGTAGCCCAATGGGCTTCCTGGATGAGTGGGGCCATCGCTGTACCTCTCTGTCGAAAGCACCCACCTCCAGAGCTTGAGTACGTTATTCAGGACTCTCAGAGCTGCCTAGTGATTGCAGAGGAAGGGTATGTGGAAACAGTGGCTGCCATCACTCGAAAGCTGGGAATAGAGCTTCTGATGCTTCCCAAGCTGGCTGTCTTTGCCTCCAATAAAGACGAGGGCGTGGAGGATTGCCACACAGATGCTGGGTGTACTATAAAAGAGTGGAAAGACAGAGGAGCTATGATCATCTACACCAGTGGAACAACTGGACAGCCCAAAGGTGTCCTCAGTACGCATCGCAACGTACAGGCCATGGTAAGCTATCCCCAATATTCCTCTGATGAAACTACTCTGTCCCGAGGGGAGGGATTATACAGAGGAAATGTGTTGGCATCCCTCTGCAAAACTGGCTTAGGTGAACTTTTGTTTCAGTTCCATAAATCAGTGTGTGGTTTTGAAGGTTTTCCATGTGTGAATCAGAGAGAGATTTAAATACTGGGCTCCTATGGAATATGATTCTCCTCTGTACTTCTTTCTTCATCCCGGCAGAAGCCCTGCTGCCTTGTATCTTTCGGTTTTGCTACTCATAGGAGGAGGACAGCAATTGTTTTCTCAAAAGTGACTTCATTTAAAATAATACAGATGCACCCAGCTGGAGGGCTTGAGATTTCTGAAAGAAGGCAGACGGAGATGAAAGTCCCTCCAGACAGTTTTTTGGATCCTAGTTAGATGTGAGCTATGTATTTTTTTTTAATGGAATCACTTCAGGGAAAAGCTCTCGTCCTGCTCACAGCAAAATTAGATATCTGAAGCAGGAGGTGCTACTGTGTTAGTGCGCAGCATCTGAATCTTAACTACCCACAGGCATGTATTAGTCATGTTTCTCCCAGCTCTGCTTCAGAATAAATTGATTTATGTTTTCTCTGAGTTTGGAGAATGAATGTTACTAGCAGCAGTTCAGGGCAGAATTAAGATAGAGGCAAATTAGACCCATACCTGGGCAGAGCTCTCTCAGATTTTCTAAATCAGTGGCTTCCAAGACAGACCTTTGCCCTAGTAAGTCAACTGCTGGCCGAAAGTAAAGCTGGAGGAGCAGAGGCACTGCTGCCTTCAGAGATCCGTCTTTTCTTCCCACTCTCTATGCAAGCAGTGCTTCTTATCTGTACCGATTTTCTTTTGCACTGAGAACCACGTGGGGCACCTTTTATAGGTGTTTTAAAATGCATTTATATTAAAATGGGAGGCCAAAAATGCTTGTTTGTGTAGGGTTAGTCTTCTCTGATGCACTCGAAAATGTGACTACAAGTGGCTGAAGCTACTACGCTCCACTGTTAGGTTATATCAAGAGTCTGAGAGAGTGGAGGGGAGACGTGGAGAAGCCAGTATGCAGGTAGACATTTTGTACCAGCCTCCTCTCCAACTGAAGTGATGTCAACATGTGGTGGTGATGTTGTGCCATTGAGTCGATGCCGACTGATAGTGACCCTGTGGATATTTATTTATTTTAAAGCTTTTCCATATCGTCCTGCTAGACCAGTCCAAACAAGTGGGTTGCGTTCCCCTACCAGCAGAGACAAAAAACCAATGGCCCAGATTTCAGTGACATCACTCCTATGCCTCTACTCGCCTGAGCCACCAGAGGTCTTTTCAGTATTTGTTTTGTCTCCAGCAGATGGTGGCTGGACTTTCTCCTTTCTGAAGAAAATCTAAAGAATTGAAAGGAAAAGATTGATAAAAATGCTCATGACGAGAACTTTGGTTTTTGGGATGAGTCAAGATGGCGTCTTAGCTGGAGGCATCGTTGGGTGCTCTTGGCAGTTTCCCTCTTTGTTTCTGCCTGTTCTCTTACCTGTGGTACCAATGCCAGGAAAGAGGAGTGGAAAGCATAAACAATGTCCCGACATGAGTGCTGTTCCTACCAAAGGGCAGACAAAACGTGTGGACTGTCAGAGATTTGTCCTTTTAAACCTCGGTTCTCTGTTACAAGCAGGGGACCGGAGCACCGAAGGGCTTCGTTAAGCCCTGAGCAGAGACCGCCCCCTCCCCATCACCCAGAAGTGGATACTTCGAGAGGGGTTCTGCTGCTGAAGAGAGTGCCGGCATGCTAGCTGGGAGCAGCGGGCCTTCGGGACAGCCTCCCTTGACCTCCTCGCCAGTAGAGCTGACTTTATTTAAGAGTTCTTTTATACCGCTTCATCTAGTAGCTGAGGTGGTTTACAAGGAACAAGAACAGAACTTTGGAGCGAGTGATAGGTCCCTCCCATTGTAAGTGTGGGTGCAGTGGTGAAGTCTGCTGAGGTTTCAATGGAGACACTATGGGAAGCCTTGTTTCTTTCTTAAAAACTGAGGTACAGGTGGTATTGCTTGAGCTTCCTGCCCAGACTTAACACTTGCTTCAGGTGGGAGAGAAGGTGAAGGAGCTGGAGAGGCAAAGTATGAGGCAGAAAGAACTTTGCTGGCACAGATCAAGGAGAAGGATATTCTGTGTTGTAGGACTGATTTTCTTGAATTCCCATTCACCTCCACAACAAGTCACTGGGAGCTCTTCCTTAAGCTGCTGAGAACTGAGAGAAATTCAGTCCAGGAAGAACAATTTACGTTTCTTAATCGTCCGTCCAGGCCAGTCCAGTTATTCTTGGGTAGTCATCATCCACCAGCAGCTGAGAACTGAGAATCTCAGGATTCTGAGATTCCACTAGAAGAGCTCCCCCTTGAGCCTCAGCATTCAGTCTCTCAGTTCTCAGAAGCTTAAGGAAGAGCTCCCAGTGACTTGTTGTGGAGGTGATTGGGAATTCTTGGTTTAGCAGGTTCAGAAATATAAAGTTATACAATCAGACTTTGGGCAGGAGTTTTTCAGGTCCTGCAAAGCAAGCTGCTGGGGTAGCCTAAGTGGGGCAGACAGTGTGAGCTGGGTATCCCTAGAAAGCTCCTGTTTGGCTACAGGTGCTTGGGTTCCCTACCCTTGGCTGGTGCTATGCTGCTTAGACGGTGGAGTTTAGGACCACGGGGAAGCAAGCTCAGTGGTGAGCCAGTTGTTAGACAGTGTGGTCAGTGTTCCCTGCTGGTTGGAACGGTGTGTTGGCAGGCCCAGTCGGGTAACTTTCTTCAGTGCAGTCAGTTGCGGGGGGGGGGGGGGGGCGGGGGTGTAAGGGGGTAAGGTGTATGCTTCTGCAGCCGTTGGTGTGTATTTTTTGTGCAGGTGATCGCGGCGTGCGTTCTTCAGGGCTCTGCCAGCTGTGTGTTAGACGGGACAGAAACTTTTATTTTATTTTCCCACGAACTTCATGGAGCTGGAGATGGCTTCAGAGTGCTGGGGGCTGGCAGGGGAGGCCGCAGGGGATTTGTTGGGAACAACAGCCATTTCCTCTTTGTTGGCCATTTCTCCTGAGGTGAAAGCGAAGCATGGGAAGAAGAGTAAGGCGGAAACCACAAAAGTAATTAGTTCAGCACGTGGACAACGACAGGGGCAGTTTCTCAGTCCCATGAGGTAGTTTTTTCCCCAGATTTCATTTTATCTCTCCATTGGGCTTACTGCTTAAAGAGAAATCAGGCCCAGGAGGGGGAATTGGCTAGCAAGCAGCTGTTATTGGGTTCAGAGATGGTACTGCCTCAGGGAGATCCAGTGCTGGAGGTCCCTATGGCAAAGTGGAGTAGGTGGAATCCTGAGACCTGGCTGGCTCAGGACTTCCCTCATTCTCAGGCCTGGGAGAGGGGCCCTCAGACCTCTGGGATGAGCAGGCAGTCCCGGAAATGGAAGAAGGTGACATCCTGCTGGGCGAGGACCCCAATGTCTTTCGGGTCTTCCATAAAGAGGAGCTAGCCACTCTCATCTCCCTGTCATTGACAGCGCTGAATATTTTGCCCGCCCCGACTAGCGGAAGAGTCCCTGGAGGATCCTTTGTTGCAGGGCTTCAAGTGAGTGAAGGTTTGCTTCCCAGTACACAGGGTAATAAAGAGAATGATTCAGTCGGAGTGGGAGTTTCCAGAGGCCACCCTGATGGGTGGACAGGCATTGGGTAGGCTGTACCCCATTCCACAGGAGGAAAGAGACTTCCTACGGATGCCCAAGGTTGATGCTTTGATTTCGGCACCATCCACGTAGAAGGAGGAGCGGCTCTCAAGGATCAGAGGTTGGAGTCGCTGCTCAAGTAGGCATATGAATCCAGTGCCTTGGCGCTACAGGTGTCTATTTGCGGGGCCTATATCTCCAGGGCCTCCATTAGGTGGATCCAGGGACTAGTGCCTGGGGATATCGGTGAATCGGTAATGATACAAAGTAGCAGACTGGAATCTGCTGTAGCCTACATAGCGGATGCATTCTATGATCTAGTGCAGATGGCCTCCAAGACCATGTCCTCTGTTATCGCAGCTCACCGGTTCCTTTGGCTAAGGGAATTGGGCAGTAGATGCCTCCTCCAAGTCGTGGCTCAGCAAGTTCCCCTTTAAGGCTAAGCTGCTCTTTGGGGAGGTGCTGGAGAAAATCGTGAAGGACTTTGTGGGATTCTAAGGGAGACTTCTTACCTGAAGATAAGCCCATAAACCTAAAGCTATGACTCCTTAGTGTAGGCAATCTAGGGACTTTCGGAGATTCTGGGGGGTGCGTTTCTCCCCTATCAGAAAGGCCACTTCAGGTCACGTGGTTAGTCCTTTCATGGCTCCCAGGGGCGTGGATGGGGTTATTACTATGCTTCTCTGGGACAGAACAAGAAGTCTCATTGAGGCCAGAGCGGTCCAGGTGGTGGTGCCAGTGGGCAGTCAGTTGTAACAGTTTTATTCCGCCTGGGCCGCCATTATGACTGACCAGTGGGTCTTGGAGATAATTCGGGAGGGTTATGCTCTCAAGTTTGTCAGACCCCTTCACGAGGCTTTTGTTTGCTCACTCTGCAAGGCACCACAGAAAGCAGAGGCAGTTTGATACACCTTCAGCTGACTGCTGCAACTGGGGGCCGTGGTTCCGGTGCTGCCAGACCAGTGAGGGTCAGGTCAATATTTCATCTGCTTTGTGGTACACAAGAAGGAAGGGGGTTTTTGATCTGTCCTAGATCTGAAGTATGTCAATCGAGCTTTAAGGATGCCGCATTTCTGGATAGAGACCCTGTGGTCTATCATCTTAGCCATACGGAAAAGGGAGTACCTTATGGCCTTGGAACTCACAGAGACCTATTTACGCATTCTCATTTGGCCCGAGCATCAGCGGTACCGATGGAGCATTTTCAGTTTCGTGCCCACATGCATCCATTGCAATAAGCACTGTTGTCCTGCTGGGCTCTGCAGTCATAATCCATGAGGCAGCGGTTGGTGTGCCTGGAGGATAATGCCACAGCCTGTGGTGGTGGCTGCAGTCCACTCACCTCGCGGGAGGGGTGCCACTGGAGTGCCCGAGCTGGACCCTGGTGATGACGGAGGCCAACCTCAGGGACTGGAGAGTACATTGCCTGTCTCAGGTAATGCAAGGCTGGTGGTCTCTGGAGGAGAGCTCATGGTCCATCAACCGCTTAGAGGTGAGGGCAGTATTTCTGGCCCTTCAATACTTTCTTCTGTTGATTGCGAACAAAGTGGTACGGGTCTTTTCTGACAATGCCATTATGGTGGCTTTTATCAACCGACAGGGGGGGCACGGGCAGTGCAACCCTATTGGAGAAGAGTCAAATCATCCTGGCTTGGGTGGACTCCCTGTCGACGGCACATGTGGTTGGCAGGGAGAATGTCCAGGCAGATTTCAGTGCGGTGGGGACAGTCGGTCATGGATCTCATGGCAACGCATGTGAATGTCAAGATGAGCAGGTTCTTCAGCAGGCGCAGGGACCACATGTCAGAAGGCTCTCACTCAAGTTTGGCTGGCGGAAGGACTGCTGTACGTATTCCCTCTGTGGCCCTTGATAGCTGCCTGTTGCAGAGGGTAGAGGCACACAACGGGCCGGTGATCCTCATTGCACTGTATTGGCCACGACAACCTTGATTGTGGACCTCAGGCAGATGCTGGGGTTGCGGTCCTGGCGGCTACCTGACAGGGTCAGCCTTCTAGCCCAGGGGCCGGTGTTGATGCCTCAGGTGGGCCAGTTTTTGCTTATGGCATGACTCTTGAACGGGCGCGCTTGAGACGACAGAGCTTTGCCCCAGCAGCCATCACGTGTATGTGAGAGTGTGGCGGAACTTCGAGGGGCGGTGTTTGGAATGTAGCCTGCGACCTTTCTGCTGTATGCTGCTGGAGATCTTTCTGTTTTTGCAGCACGGTCTTGAGAAAAGTGTAGTGCTCAATTCCCTTAAGGTTCAGCTCGCAGCCCTTTCCTGTTACACGGGTTGGATTCAGGGGCACTCTTTGGCGGTGCATCCGGATATTGGACTATTCCTTAAGGCACTGCAGCAGTTGCGGCCGCCTAGGAGGTGGATGGTTCCAGCTTGGGACCTCAACCTGGTTTTATCAGTCTTCATGACGGCTCTGTTTGAGCCCATTGTGAGGGCATCACTCAAGGATCTCACAGTGAAGACAGTGTTTTTGGTGGCACTCTGTTCTGCGTGATGGGTTTTGGAACTTCAGGCTCTGTTCTGTACAGAGCTTTTGTTGCTCGTTTCCAGGGAAAAGGTGGTCTTGCGACCAGTTTCCTCTTTTCTGCCGAAGGCAGTGTTGCGGTTCTCCAGGAACAAGCAGGAAGTCAGTCCTCACATATGGGTGACGTCGGCACCGACAGAGCTCACGTGGAACATTTCCCCAGCTTTCAAGAAAGCCATTGGGAATGCCACCACGCATGTGTGGTCCCCTTCCCGCCCAAGGGTGCCATCTTATTCAGTCTCCCTTTTTTTGCGGAGCCCTTTGGATGTGTGTCTTGTCCCCGGAAAAAGGTTTTCAAATCCTAACTCTGTTTTTGCCTTACCTGCCTCTGACGGTCCTCTTCCCGCCATCCCGAGCTCCAATGCTTAGGCTCTCGGTCTCAGGATTCCTTTTTGTCCTTTTTCTCCTCGCGCTTTCAAGCCCTTTATAACTGCTGGCCGCACTGAGGATCTTCGACCTCTCCGGGGTCCTTTTTGCCCCAATGGCCTCCAGTTTCAAAAAATATGATAGGTGTTCTAAGAACATGTCACTCATGGACACCCATGACTGCTGTCTCAGGTGCCTGGGAGCTGACTCATGACCCAGAGAAATCAGAGACTCCAATCTCAGACCTGGAACAGAGGGTCCAGGAGAAACTGCTGGATGTCCCTTGCCTTATGGAGCAACTGTTTGGCAAGCCCAGTGAGGAAAAGACAGCGGAGATGGAGATGGAGTACGTGATCCGTACTTGCCTCTCCCGGAAGACCTCCTTCCTCCCCAAGAAGAAACAGCAGGGCAAGAAGCCTTTCTTCCACCGGAAGGGGCTCCCATATAGGGGCTACTCACCCTACCCTCCGGTGTCGACCCCTGCCCAGGGCGGCCAGGGAAAGGCATGGCCCACAGCCCTCGCAAGCTGAAAGTTCCCAACCACCGGCGCCGGCTCATCTGGCCTCTGGGTTTTGACGCCATTGGCATAGCCTCTCATTCGCTGGCGAATCAGCTTCTGGTCCATCACCACTGATGACTGGGTTCTCCAGGTCATATGGGAAGGTTATCTCCTCAGTCTGGACCAGCTCCCCCCTCAGTACTTTCCTGGGGAGCCGTGGCGGCTTCCTCTGCACCAGGCCCTTTTGACTCAGTTGCTAGCAGGCTTCCTTGAGGACAGGGTGGTGGAACCAGTTGCACCGCACCTCAGAGGACGGGGGTTTTACTCCCAATACTTCCTCATCCCAAAGAGAACAGGGGGTCTCTGACCCATCCTCAACCTGCGGAACCTAAACAAGTTCCTGGTGTGGGAGAAGTTCAAGATGCTCTCCCTTGGAACACTGCTGTCCTACCTCCAGCAGGGCGATTGGCTATGCTCCTTGGACCTAAAGGATGCTTATACTCACATCCTTGTCCATCCCATGCACAGAAGATACCTCTGCTTCATGGTACAAGGGAACCACTACCAGTACAGGGTGCTCCCCTTCGGCCTTGCGTCTGCCCCACGGGTCTTCACAAAATGCCTGGTCATGGCAGCAGCCCACCTCCGGTTGCAGGGCACCTTCATCTTTCCTTATCTAGGCGACTGTCTTGTGACAGGGGGCATGGCCTCCAAGATTCATTGGGCCACAGACCGCACCATTCACCTTCTGGAGCACCTGGGATTCATGGTCAACTACCCAGAATCCTGTCTCTCTCCGGTGCAGTCCCTGGACTTCACCGGGCCCGCTTGGACACTCTGCAGGCCATGGCCTTCCTCCCCCAGGATAGGGCAGACCGCCTCGTGTCCCTAGCGTTCAACGTGCAGTGCCGCTGTGTGGTCTCAGCTCTGTTGATGCTTTGCCTTCTAGGGCACTTGGCCTCCACAGTCCATGCCATTACCCCATGCCCTCCTCAACATGAAGGTGGCACAGTGGTGCCTCCACGCACAGTGGACCCAGGTGACAGGCCAACTTTGAGACCCCGTCTCTGTCACACCCAGCCTGGCGGAGTCCCTGACATGGTGGCAGGATGCACAGAACCTGCTCCGAGGCATGCCCTTCCAGACCCCAACAAATCAGGTGGTCTTGATGACGGATGCCTCCCTGTTAGGCTGGGGGGCCCACAGTGAGGACTGCGCAAGCAAGGGACTCTTTCTTCTGAGGAGGCTCAGCAGCAGATCAGTCTGCTGGAGCTCCGAGCCATCCTCATACTCAAGGCCTTTCAGCACTGCTTGCAGCACTGAGCAGTGCTTGTCCAGACAGACCATGATGTCATGATGTTCTACGTGAACAAACAAGGGGGCACCGGCTCTTACAGCCTCTGCCTGGAGGCGATGGCTCTGTGCTCTTTTGCAGTGAGCCTGGGCATGACCACTGTTCCCTCTAAGCTGTGCGCGTGTGCGCGCGCACACACCTCGCTGAGCGAGCGCACATACTTTACAACAGAGCGCACAAAAATTACGGTTCTGATTCTGATAGAAAACAACACAGACATCTTAAAATTTAAAAGTTGTTGTGCATTTACAGTTTTCACAAGTTCTACAATATTTTCTAGTGCAATCAATGTGGTGTACATACTGTATTCTGACTTGTAGTCAAATTTTAAAGTATATAACTCCGAGTGTCGTTATGTGGCGCACAAAAATGTAACCTTCCTTCAAAAGCTGCACAGCTGATATTTTATGCACACACAGCCTACAGAAAATTAGAGGGAACATTGGGCATGACACTCCGAGCCAGATATCTCCCGGGCCAGACAACGCCTTGGCGGACCGGCTAAGCAGGGTCCTCTAGCCACATGAGTGGCACCTTTGTCCACAGACTGCGCAGTGTCCCCTTCAGCACTAGGGGACTCCAGACCTGGACCTCTTTGCGAGCCCTGTGAACTCGCAGATCCACTGGTTCTGTGGCCCTCTCTCACCCGGGCAGGGTGCCTTCCTCCTGTCATGGACCACCGGCCTGCGGTATGCCTTCCCCTCCATGCCGCTCATTGCTCGGACCCTTCTAAAGGTCCAGCGGGACAGAGCCTCGGTGATCCTCATGGCCTCGAAGTGGCCCAGGAAACAGTGGTTTCCTCTGTTACTCCGCCTCTCGACGGAGCCCCCAGTTCCTCTAGGGGACTCCCTGGGGCTGCTGACACAGGAGGGGGTCTGCTGCTTCACCCCAATTTGAGGTCTCTTTCCCTCACAGTTTGGCGGCTAAGAGGGTCGCCCTAGCCTCCTACCATCTTCCTATGGAGATCGAATACATTCTTCTGGCCTTACAGAAAGATTCGACCAGGTAGGCGTTATGTCTTCAAGTGGCGCCGGTCTGAGCGGACCCGTTTTCCTGCCCCACCCAATTGGTCCTGCAGTATCTTCTTCACCTCTTGGAGGCTGGGCTGAAGTCGTACTCGGTCAGGGTTCACCTGAGTGCCATCTCAGTGAACCACCACCCGATCGAGGGGAAAACCCCTCTCAGGGCAACTGCTGGTCTCCTGCTTCATGCGGGGTTGCTTTTTTCCAGGCCCACCTGCCCTCCGCCTGTAGAATGGGCCTCAATTCGGTCCTCATGCAACTCACCAAGCCGCCCTTTGAACCCATGGCTACCTGCTCGCTGCGGCACCTGTCATGGAAGGTGGCCTTCCTGGTGGCTCTCACCTTTGCCCGGAGGGTCAGCAAACTCTGGGTGCTGATGGCTGAGGCCCCATACACGAGGTTCTACAGGAACAGGGTGGTTCTGTGTACTCACCCCATGTTCCTCCCGAAGGTTGTCTCGGATTTCCATCTCAACCAAGAGATAGTGCTGCCCACCTTCTTCCCGAAACCCCACAATGACCAGGTGTCAGTGATTCTCCACACACTGGACTGCAAGAGTTCTCTCTCCTTCTACCTGCAGTGGACTCAGGATCACCGCAAATCCAGGCAGCTCTTCATCTCCTATGACTGCAGCCGTCTGTGGCTGGCGGTCACCAAGCAAACCTTGTCCATCTGGGTTGCAGACTGTATTGCCTTTGCTCAGGCCCAGGCTGGGCTTTCCCTTGATCGCCGAGTCACGGCGCACAATGTCCAAGCGATGGCGATGTCGGTCGCTAGCCTGCGCTTGGTGTCGCTGGCAGACATCTGCTGGGCCGCTACCTGGTCCTCCACTCATACTTTTGCAGTGCATTACTGTCTGGAGAGGGAGTCCTGTCGGGACAGCACCTTCAGCCAGGCCGTCTCCGTAATCTGTTCAGGGTTTAAGCAGCTCCTGCCCTCCGACCCTTCTTGTTCCAGCTACCGGGAGCATGGCCACCCAGGGACTTGGGGTCCTCGTGCTGCCTTCAGTTTCACTGGCAGCTGCTCCTGGCTCTGCTGTGATGTTTTCCTACAGGTCTTCGGTAGCCTGTAGCTAGGGAATCCCATATGGGAGAAATGACTTCCTGCTTGTTCCTGGAGAAAGCATAGTTACTCACCTGTAACAGGTGTTTTCCAGGGACAGCGGGAATCAGTCCTCACAACCCTTCCTCCTCCAATTGGAGTTGCTGTCCATTTTGCCATCTTCTTGGTGGGGCTCTAGCTGTGGCACCTGACTGAGTAAGATGGCACTCTTGGGCAGGAAGGGGACCACACATGCGTGGTGGCCTTCCCAAAGGTTTTTTTTGAAAGCTGGGGAAATGTTCCACCCGGGCTACATTGGTGTCGATGTCCACCCATATGTGAGGACTGATTCCTGCTGTCCCTGGAGAACACCTGTTACAGGTGAGTAGCTATGCTTTTCACTTGAATCAGATGGTCTCCTTGCCAGCATTTCCGGAGTTGGGAGACTCCGCAGAAGATAAGCAGTTAAAACCTCCTTGATCTGCGCAGGCTTTTAAGGAAGTATCTTCAGAGGGCAGAGTCTCTGCAGAAGTTGGACAGGTTGTTCGTGTTGTTTGGGGGCCTTCAGGCAGCAGAGGCAGCTTCTAAAGCCACAATTGCCCTTTGGGTGACGAGGACTATTTCCACGGCTTATAAGCAGTGTGGACAGATTCCACCAGTGTTGCTTCGGGCTCACTCGACCTGGTCACACATGGCGTCCTGGGCGGAGGCAGGTCTTATTTCTCCAGTGGAGATCTGCAGAATGTCAACCTGGTGGTCTTTGCATACAGTTACTAGGCATTATCGTCTGGATGTGCAGGCAGGAGAGGATGCCAGGTTTGGTTCCGTGGTTCTGAAAGCTGGTCTTGCAGGTCCCTCCCGTATTTAGTCACTGCTTTTGTACATCCCAAGCATAACTGGACTGGTCTGGGGGGACAGTTAGGAAGGTGAAATTAGATATTATCTGCTAATTATCTTTCCTTGAGTTCCTCCAGGCCAGTACTGGTCCGAGACCAGGGGTGCAGGTGAGCACTTAAATTAAGAGGTACAGCACTGCAAGTAGGCGGGTCCTTTCAAGGGGGGAGTGGGCGTCCTAGCAGGGCGCACCCTCTGTATGTGTCTAGTTCTCACCTGGACTGTCTCAGCAATGTTGAAAAGAAAAAAAAAAAGAAAAGTTTTATGGAAGTTTAGATACCACCGGTCATGGCACAATGACAACTAATGGTGGTATGAGGAGTGCTGGTACTGAGTTTCTAGGGTTGTTATAGTGGTGCCTTGGAGGCCAAAGAGCTGGCTGCCTTGTCAGTAGGAGAGTGGATGCTGAGGTTCATGGGGGAGCTCTTCTACTGGGATCACAGAATCCTGGAATGCTCAGTTCTCAGCTGCTGGAGGATGGTTACTACCCAAGTGTAACTGAAGTGGCCTGGAGGGACTCAAAGAAAAACAATTAGCAGGTAAGGTCTAATTTCGCCTTTCTAAACTTCCTTAAGTGTCCATTGATTGCCCTTCTGGACATGGTCACAAAGTATTTAAGGGAGGTGTTGAAATTTCCCTTGGATAACCTCCTGCCTTTGGTTAAAGCTTATTACATCTCATTGCTTGAGAAGGGTAAGCCTTCTCCTTTGGGTGATCTAGAGGGTAGCCAGTTTAATCTGACCTGCTTCCTTGAATTCTCCTTGGAAGTAGTCACTGAATGTACCACCCTGTTGCTACTTTTGTGTTTGAGTCAGACAGAGACTCTATTTTGAAATTATATTTTCGTAATATGCATGCCAGTTTCCTAGGCTCTGTTATATTTATTTATTTATTACAGTTTCTTATATACCGCGCTATTTAGGATCAGCGCGGTTTACATCATAACATAACGACCATAACGACAACTCTCAGGTTTTTACAATGAACAGGAGTACAAACTTGGATAACCGGGTTAACTATATACATAAGCTATCTACACTGCAGATAAAAATTGTAAGGGCCTTTCTAGATTGGGTCATTTCTTGGGAGGGATATCTAGTTCAATTGCTGTCTGGGAAGTATTGGAGGAAAAGGTGGGTTTTGAGAGCCTTCCTGAATTGATATAGATTGGTAATGGCCCTAATGTCGGGGGGTAAAGCGTTCCAACATTTGGGGACGTAAAAACTGAATGCCCTGTTTGTGGTTTTTGTGTTGGACTTTGTCGAAGCCTTTGGTATTGCAAGCAAGTTTACAGCTGTTGTTCTTCTGGATCTGTTGGGGGGGACCATGTGGATAAGATGCGCAAGTGAGAAGGATGAAGTACACTTGATTGCCTTGAATGCTAATAGAAGTGATTTGAAGGTGATTCTCCCATGGATCGGTAGCCAGTGCAGCTGTTTGAGAATAGGAGTCACGTGGTCGTTTCTGGATGCTCCGTAAAGGACCCTAGCTGCGGCATTCATGGCCAACTGTAAGGGGGTTAGTGTGGATTGGGGGAGACCTTGTAAGATGGCATTTGCAAAGTCAAAATGCGGCAGGATCAGCGCTTGGTATATGGTTCGGAAATCTTCTGGGTCCAGCAGGGAGCGTAGGTGTTTGAGTGAGCGTATTTTGAAATAGATGGCTTTGACTATGTTGCTTATGTGGCGTTTCATGTCTAGATGTTGGTCCAGAGTAATTCCCAGGTATTTTATTGCATCTTTAGTTTGCAAATCAGCTTCCTTGACGCAGACGTGGGACGGAGGAGTAAAGTTGTAGTCTCTGGTGATGAAAAGGACCTCTGTTTTTTTATGTTGGATGCGTAGGTTCTGTGTCTGGAGCCATGTTGAGACTGCATTGAAACAATCTGTGAGTGGGGTCAGGTCCATGTGAGTTGTGGAGAAAGGCATGTATAAGAGAATGTCATCTGCATATATCATGCAATTTACGTTGAACGATCTTATGATATTGCAGATGGGCTGCATGTAGATATTGAATAGTAATGAGGATAACGAGGATCCTTGGGGTACCCCTTGCTTTTGATGGAAGTGGCTTGACTCTTCTGATCCAGACTTCACATCCTGCCATCTATCGTCCAGATAAGACTTACACCATCTTAGTGCATTGTTGCAGACACCCTTCTCTTTGAGTCTTCCGAGGAGGATTTCATGACTCACGGAGTCGAACGCCGCAGCGATGTCTAGGAAGATGTGTATTTGTATATGTATATGTGTATTTCCTGATTTTTCTTGGTGCACCCAATCCCGTAAAAAGCTTTCCTGGCCCTGAGGTTGAGGGTTGAGGCTCTCAGGATTGGGTTTGCCCTTAAATGTCCTTATAAATGTGTGGTATCTATAGGGGGTAAAATATTTGTGTTTTTTGACCTTAACCAGCTTAGTGATTTTGTTACTGCTAGAGAGGGTCGGGGCCTTGTAGAAGCTCCACAGTAATGCGTGTATCAGCTGCTTCTATTTAATTCACAATTGTGGTCTATCATGTTTAAATTTTTGTGGTATGCTATTTCCCTGAATGTTTTGCATTTTCCTAGTATGTATCTGTTTAGATACATATTTTGAAATTGAATAAATAAAAAGTAAAAAAAACCCGCTTGTGACAGATCACTTTGAGCGTAAATTGAATGCAACATGGGAGGCTCCACTAGACTGTTGTCTTTTCGGTAGCCATAGCAGGAGAGAAAATTGGTTCAGCTCCACGCTGTTACCCTGGATGTTACCCTGTTGAGCCGCCAGAAAATTGTAAGGATTTGGAAGAACTCAGCCTCACACAATCTCAATGCCTCCTCCTCCTCTGAGAGCCTACTGCAATCTTCGGGAGAGAGTAGGGGGGCTACTCTCTCCCGAAGATTGCAGTAGGCTCTCAGAGGAATCTGCTTGCCAGGAAAAGTAATTTCAGAGGAGTAGAACTGAGCATGGCACGGATTCTGTGCCTGGGGCTCTCAGGGGGCGAGTACCAAGGCTTGACCTTGTCATTGTCTTTGTTGGGGGCTCTCAATTTCGTCTTCCTGGGATGCAATTTGAGGTGGACCGCTGGTGACCATTGGTGCAGTTTCCTGCCACTTTCTACACGTGTTAGCGTTTTTTCCTATTATGCACCTGGCAGCCGTGTGATCTGTGTGTGTGTTCCTCTCAAGCTGTTCCTTCGCACATTCCTACCCTGACATCTGTAACACATGTGGTGGTTTAAGCACAATAAAAGCTCAGTTAATGCATACCTTCATACTGCTGTGGCCTTAGCGCACTTTGTTGTGATACTTGCCTTAACTCTGTCTTCTTCCATGAAACATTGTTTGACCTGTGGCAAGCGACGTGCTGCTTCTTCGGATTCTGGACTGCTCTTCTTGCATGGCAGCTTCTGAATCATCTCTGGAGGTCCTGCTCCCCCTCTCAACTGGGGGATGCAGTTAGTCTGGTCTTGCCTGCCTCAGGGCAGGAGGTTGATGGATCGCGCTATGGGTAAGGATGTCCAGCCGACCGGAGAGTCCAGCGAACGTGCTGTGAGCCGCTCCTCGTACTCTGTAGGGTCTGTGGTGGCTGTGTCTCCTGGTGTTTGAGAGTAATTCCTGAGAGGAGAGTTTCCGGACTCCGGATTGTCCTCCTTGGAATTCCTTTATTTTTTGCAGCAGGCCTAGTTCTTCGGCATGAAATTTCGGGGACCTGTCTGAGATTTTGACTATGGCTAGGATTCAGATGGCTTGGTATTGAGCTCTGATGTGGATGAAGAAATACTCTCGCCTATTCTGGAAAGAGGAGCTGGCGGCGTTGATTGCCAGGGTCTCATCTGCCTTGAACTTGATGGATACTTCCAGCATGGAGCAGGAGCCAAAGGTACACTTGCTCCTTCAAGGGATGCGGAAAACTACTACTGTCTTCCTGTTCCCAGGTGTGATCAAGGACATGATCTGTTTGGAGTGGGACTCTCCTGACTTCCCGCCTAAGGAGCTAAGGGTGTGTAAAACTATCTATACTCTCCCGGAGAAGAGTGTGTCTAGTGGTTTGGTATTCCAAGGCAAATGCGCAGCTCACGGCAGTTACCAGACAGACCACCATTCCTGTGGAAGATGGATTGGCCTTAAAATATTTTTTGGTCTGTAAGATGGATTTGGTGTTGAAGAGACAGTTCACCGTGGCAGCTGGCGGTATGTGCCAGTCTGATGTCTTCAGCCCTGCTCCAGTGGATTCAGTCTCTTCCACAGATGATACTTCCCCTCTTTTGGAGTTGGCTATGGCCTTCCTTTCTGATGCCATCTATGACCTAGTGCATTTGGCAGCCAGGGATGGTGCTCTGATGATGGTGCCATGATGTTGGATTTGGCTCTGGCACAGGCAGTGGACTCCTTTCCCAAAGCCCGGTTGGCCCGACATGCTTTCAAGGGAAAGGGGTTTTTTTTAGCCGATTTGGAGAAGCTTGTGAAAGACCTTGGCAAGATGAAATCTTACTGCCTTTCAGAAGACAGGTCCAGGAGCTTTTTGACTAATGCTCTATATTGTCTCAACTAGATTGTAAGCTCTGACGAGCATGACTCTGACGAACAGGGACTGTCTCTTGTATGTTTATCTGTACAGCGCTGCATGTGTGGCGCTATATATGTGCTTAATAGTAGGAGTAGGAGACCTGTGAAGTGGGCTGGTGCCCCTTTCTCGTCAGCCTCTGCCTGTCTACTGAGGGCACGCTGGCTGAATCCCTGGGAGTCTCGAGACTTTTGTTACCGAACTGGAAAACCTTTCTTCCCCTCTGCTTCCAGGCTTTGGATTCCTTCTCAGTTTTTTTGTGGTGTGTGTGGGCCCAGGGACTCAGTCCCCTCCAGAGGAGGGCTTTCCCAGGCTGTGTAATGAAGGTTTGGGGGCCTATTCTGTGGTTCCTCCAGTTGGAGGCAGGCTTCATCTTTTCTTTCAGGAATGGGCCCAGGTTACCAAGAATCACTGGGTGCTAGACACCATTCAGTTTGGCTATGTCCTGGAATGCAAAGAACTGATTCCGGATGCTTTTGGCATCTCCTGTTGTGGGTCTGTGATCAAAAGTGCTGCTGTGCAGACCATCTTGAACAAGTTGCTGTGCCTGAAGGCGGTGCTGTCTGTTCTCCTGGACGAGCGGGGCAAGGGCAGATACTCCATCTTTTTTGTAGTACCCAAACAGGATGGTTCCTTCCGACCCATTCTGGACCTCAAGGGGGTCAACGAGCACTTATGCACATCCTGCACTTCCAGGTGGAAACTTTGCGCTCTGTGATTCAAGCAGTGTGCTGAGGGGAATTTTTGGCTTCTCTGGATCTGGCCGAGGTGTATTTTCATATCTCGATCTGGGCAGATCAGCAGAATTCTGCGTTTTGCCATGCTTGGCTCTCACTGTCAGTTTGCTGCCCTCCCTTTTGGGATATCCACCATCCCAAGGACGTTCTCCAAGGTCATGTTGGTGGTAGCTGCAGTGCTGAGGGATCTGTGCCCATCCATATCTAGACAATTGGCTCATTCCCTTTTATTTTATTTATTTAAAAGGATTTCTATGCTGCCTTCTCCTTCAATCAAGGCAGTCTACACAGCAAACAATCAGCAAGTAATGGATTTTTGTGTGTGCATGCAGTGAAACAGTGTGTAGTAGGATGAAGTAGTAGTGTGTAGTAGGATGAAGTAGATTCTTGTTGAGCTATTTACAGCGTGCGCTATTATACAATACTATATACATGGGGGAATGGGGGGGGGTGTTGGTCTGTGGTCCTTTTAGAGGTATCTCTGGTGGTGTCCCAAGTAGTGTCCTTTTTTGTAAAGCCTTGGCTGAGTGATCATTCAGGGAACGAGCCAGCTGTTGCCTTCCCACTTCTGGAGTTCCTGGGAGCACGTTTCGACCCTCGAGTGGGCAGAGTCTTACTGCCAGAGGAGAAGGTCAGAAGACTGTTGGATTGCCTGGCGTAGTTCTGTGCGCAGCAGGCCTCCAGATTCTGGGATTTTCTTCAGCTCCTTGGATGGATGGCGGCAGCCATAGAGATGGTGCCGTGGGAGCATGCTCACATGCGGCCTCTCCAGCTGTCTTTGTTGACTTTGTGGTCCCTGAGTTCTCAGGAATTTGAGTGCAGGCTCCTGCTCCCGATGATGGTGAAGACTAGCCTGTGGTGGTGGCAGCAGCCTGTCATCTGAGGAAGGGTGTGCCGCTGGACGATGTCTCCTGAATCTTGCTGATGACAAGATGCCAGTCTCTCGGGCTGGGGAGCTCAGTGCCAAGACCGTACGGCCCAGAGCCGTTGGAGCCACAGGAAAGTGGTATGATCCATCAGCCGCCTCAAGATGAGGGCCATCTGCTTGGCTCTTTTGTTTACAGCCCCTGGTCGAGGGCCAGGCAATTTGAGTGTTTCTGTGGTGACTTATGTCAATCGGCAAGGTGGCACGAGGAGTGCTGGGGTAGCTCTGGAGATGGCTCTCTCATTTGCCTGAGTGGAGAAGGAAAACGCCTATCAGCTCAGCACATTGCTGGGGTGGACAGTGTGGAAGCAGATTTCCTTAGCTGTCACTCTCTGGATCCTGGAGAGTGGGAGTTGAGTCGGGAGGTGTTACAGTTTATTCTGCACTGCTGGGGTCGCCTCAGAATGGATCTGATGGCAACCCCCTCCAATGCCAAAGTTTGCTGCTTCTTCAGTCACCACACGGAGACGGGGTCTGAGGTTGTTGATGTCCTGACCCAGCCTTGGCTAAGTCAGGACCTGCTGTACATGTTTCCTCTGTGGCTCCTAGTGGGCATGTGATTCGGCGTATACAATGCCACCCAGGCAGGATTGTTCTGGTGGCACTGGATTGGCCAATGAGAACCTGTTTCAGAGACCTGATGCGGTTCCAGCAGGCACCTTCTCTTTGTTTGCCTCCATCTCAGGGCCTATTGTGGCAAGGACCGATCATCTTGGAGGACCCAGTTCCCTTCTCGTTTTATGGCTTGGTTCTTGAAAGGAGACAGCTAACGCGTAAGGACTACTCTCCGGTGGTGGCCTTTACTCTGCTTGGAGCCCGGAGGAAGCCTACCAAGCTAGTATACGTGCAAATCTGGTGTCTCTTTGAGTGATTGTGTGACGTTCAGCACTTGGCTCCTGAGGTGGCCAAGGTGCCATCTCTGTTGGCCTTTCTACAGGCTAGCCTGGAGAAGGGCCTTTCCCTTAGCTCTCTAAAAGTTCAGGTGGCAGCTTTGGCCTGTTTCCGAGGTACGGTGGCTGGTAAGTCTCTAGCCTTGCACTCGGACGTCTTGCGTATTCTCCAAGGCATTCGATGTCTGCATCCTCTCCTCCATTCCAGGGATCTGGGTCTGGTGCTCAGGGTCCTGATGGTGGCACTGTTGAAGCATGCTACTTTGAAGGATTTGACGCTCAAAAGGGTCTTTGTGGTTGTGATTTTTTCCGCAAGGTGGATTTCTGAGCTGCAGGCTTTGTCTTGCCAAGATCCTTATCTGTCCTTTTTAAAGGAGGCTGTTTCCATTTGGCTTGTGCCTTCCTTCTTGCCTAAGGTGCTTTTTCCCTTTCATGTGAACCAAGTGGTCTGCCTGCCCTCCTTCTCTAAGGAGCAGTGTCGGGAGAAGGATAAGGATCTTGTGCTTCGCCGGTGCTTGGAGGTTGCAAATTCCTTTTGTAAGTTCGACCATCTTTTTGTGCTGTTTGCTGATGACATGGCAGCTGTCAACTTTGGGGCACTGGATTAAGGAGGCCATTGCCTCGGCATATCTGTTATGGAACCAGCCAGTTCCAGTGGGTTTGCATGCCCATTCTACACGAGCGTATGTGTACTTGTGGGCGGTGTGCAACTCTGTAGTCCCTGCAGATATTTGTTGGATAGCAACGTAGGCATCACTTTTCACATTTGTCAAGCATTACCGCTTGGATGTCCACGTGCGGGTGGGCATAGCCTTTGGATCAAGGGTTTTGTGAGGTGCTGTGCTTTCTTTCCGCCCAGTGGAGATGTAGCTTTGGTACATCCCATTTGTCTGGACTGGTCTAGCTGGACGATATGGAAGGTACATTTTACTTACCAGTTAATGTCCTTTCTTTGAGTACTGCTAGAGAAGTCCAGGGACCGCCCCTGAAACTATATTGCTCTGTTCAGCTCTGGTCCATTTGGGTCCACTATGATTTTTATACTTTGCTCTGCATGTTCATCTTCTACTTACAGCCTTCTGTTTATGCTTTCCTGTACATATTTTATTTAACTGTGCTTATATGCCATTGATCTACGAATCTAAACAATTTACATAAAGCAACATGGTCTGGAGTGGCTTACATGGAACAGTAATAACTGAATGAATTACATGGAACAGTAAATTATTGTGGTGTAATATAAGGTAGAAATATATAACATCAAACATTTAAACATGTTGGAATAACATTATATAGTGGGCAGGATGGTGAGGGTTGGGCTGGAAGAAAGGTGGGAGGGGGGTAGCTGGGGGAAGGGTGAGCTGTGATGTGACGGTTCTGCTGATGGTTCATAGTAAGATCAGCGGCTATGTTTAGTTATCAGTGAAGTGCTCAAGAAATAAGTAAGATTTGTTTTTTTTCTGAAGTTTATGAGATTATTGTGGCACAGAGACTGTCTGGTATTGCGTTCCACAGTGTCAGTGCAAAGAGGGAGAAAGTCCTTTTAGATGCGGTGGAGCTGGTTTTAGTGCTTAATGTAGATATGTAGAGCGTGTTAAGGGAGTTGGTTCTTCTGTCTCTCTTATTAGGTGTTTTCTGTATTAGCGATTGGAGATAGGTGGAAGAAAGTCCGTGAAAGAGTTTGAAGATTGTGTGGATGGACTTGTATTTGATTTGTTGAGTGACAGGCAGCCAGTGCAATTGTTTGAGGAGTGGAGTTATGCATTCCGTTCTTGGGGCATTGCAGAGGATGCATGCTGCTTTATTCAGGGCTAGTTGAAGTGGGTGAATTGCAGATTTAGGTATGCCTTGTAGAATGAGGTTACAGTAATCAAAGTGAGGGAATGTGAGTGCTTGAAGAACAGTATTAAAGCCATTCGGATCCAGGAGTGGTCTGAGATGTTGTACTGTCTTGAGCTTGTGGTAGATGCTTCTTGTAACATTGCTTATGTGAGGGGATAGTGTGCGGTTTTGATCAAGAGTGACACCTAGGTAGCACACTTCCGATTTGACCTGTAGTTGATCTCCAGCAATGGTTATATGAGCAGGTGTAGTGTGAAGTTGGTGTCCTTGGATATTTACAAGACATCAGTTTTTTTTGTAACTCATGGTCATGCTGTGCTCAGCAAGTCAATGCATAATGGAGGTGAAGCTAGCGGTATTGATTGGAGCATAAATCATTACTCATTGCTGCCCGTGATTGAGGTTGTGTGAGGCTTGCCATGTTTGTCCCGTATGCTTTAGGATGAATACCTGTGGCTGAGGCAAATAGAGGCATAGGAGTGATGTCATTGAAACCTGGGCTGTTCATTGGTTATTTGTTTCCACCAATCTGTTGGTAAGGGAACACAACCCACTTGTCTGGACTGGTCTAGCAGGACTCAAGGACAGGACATTAACTGGTAAGTAAAATGTCACATGATATGCCATCTTTTTAACAGAAATTCACAATGGTTTACAGGTTCAACAGCAAACAATAAAAGTTAGAATCCTACAAGCTCTTAACATAGAGTGGAAATTTTGTATTCTGCCTCAGATATTCAGCCAAGTACCCAGTCCTTCACTTTACCATTTAACCATCTTTGGGCAATATCAGTGTTTTCAGGCCTTTCTTAAAGGCTATTAAATTAATTCCTTCTTTTAAGGGACCAGGTAAGGTATGCCATTGCTCTGGCCTTGTCACGCTGAAGGATTTGCCATCCAATAAGTTCCCCTTCGAGGAGTGAAGTGGCCTTCATGGTCTATATCTACGTAGTTTATTCTGCAAATATAAAGGTTTACCCAACCTAATACATTTAAAAACTTTCACTAAAAGCTTAAACTGACACCTCTGCTTGATAGGGAGCCCGTGCAACTTTTCCAATAATGGATGTGCACTTTCACTCCTCTTGCCTCCCAATAGACGTCTAGCTGTTGCATTTTGCATTAACTGCAATTTCCTTAGCCACTTATTTTTCAACCCCACATATAGAACATTGCAATAATCTACAGAGTGGAGGAGTAGCCTAGTGGTTAGAACACTGGCTTGGTAACCAAGCAACCAGGGTTCGATTCCCACTAGCACTCCTTGTGGCCTTGGGCAAGTCACTTAACTCTCCATTGCCTCGGAAGAAAGGCCTGGCAATCTACTTCCGGTCACACTGCCAAGAAAACCCAGGAACTTCTGGGTCGCCAGGAGTCAACATTGACTCGAAGGCACACATTGTGTTGCAAAATGCTTAACAATAAAGACTACTATTATTTGCATTTCCATTAACCCCAAATATGGCTTCAATTGATAGATCAATATTAGTTTAAAATATACTGAGCGAGTGACAGCAGCCACTTGTTTCACTCAGATTCCATCATCTACTGTTATTACACCTAAGGATTGCAACTCTGTTACCCCAGTGATTGGAGTAGTTGTCCTAAATTGTGTTCAGTCTTCAGTCATAAGAACTTAAGATAGGCCCTACTGGGTCAGGCCATAGGTCCATTAAGCCCACTATCCTGTTTCCAACAGTGGCCAGTTCAGGTCACAAGTACCTGTCAGGTTCTCAAAAAATAGATTCCATGCTGCTTATCCCAGGGGTAAACAGTGCATTTCCCCTGTCCAGTTTAGCAATGGTTTATAGACTTCAACTCATGAGACTTGTCTAAACCTCTTTTAAAACCAGTTACACTAACAGATTTTACTACATCCTCTGGGAACAAATTCCAGAGTTTGATTACGCGTTGAGTGAACAAATATTTTCTCTGATAAGTCTTAAATGTGCTATATTGCAGCTTCATTACATGTCTCCTAGTCTTTCTGATTTTTGAAGGAGTAAACAACCAATCTGCATTTACCCATTCCACTCCATTTTATAGACCTCTATCATATCTCCCTTTTTCTCTTTTCCAAGCTGAAGAATTGTAACCTTTTAAGCCTTTCCTCATAGGGGTATCCTTCCATCTCTTTTACCATTCTGGTCACTCTTCTTTGTATTTTTCTAATTCTACTATATCCTCGATGACACCTACAGCACTGATCCTTTTCCTGGGTGGTGATTCTTAATGTGGAACTTTGCATCAGGTAACTATTATTTGGAGGGTTCTTCCCTAAGCGCATAACATTGTAGTTGTCAACATTATTTATTTATTTAATATTTCTTCTATACCGCTTTTCATGGTATCAAAGCGGTTTACATTGAACTAACAATACCATATATGGAATGAGCATAAGATTGACATAGAACTATTTTACGTTGGTAAAAAAAGCCTAGGATTAACATGAAACATGTTTGCATTGGTATATAGGCTAGGAGGGAGTGGTCAGATTAGATAATAGTAGGGGAATGGGATATAACTTATTCACATGCAGGGAATGTATACACAAGGTATGGGAGGTTTGTTAAATTTCATCTGCCATTTGAATGCCCAGTTTCCCAATTTATCAAGGTCCTTTTGCAATTTTTCACAGTCCTCTTGTGATATAACAACTTTGATTAATTTTGTGTCATCCTTAAATTTGATCATCTCACTTGTTATGGTCCGATTTCCAGGTCATTTATGAATATCAACTTTGCATCAGGTAACTATTATTTGGAGGGTTTTTCCCTAAGCGCATAACATTGTAGTTATCAACATAGTTGTCAACATGGTGAATAGTGGGGTACTCCACTATTCACCTTTCTCAATAGAGAAAATTGGCCATTTAGCCTTATTCTCTGTTTTCTATCTTTTAACAAGTTCCTAATTCACAATAGTACACTACCTCCTATCCCATGACTTTTTAATTTCCTCAAGAGTCTTTCATGAGGGACCTTGTCAAAGGCTTTCTGAAAATCCTAATACATTATATCAACAGCTCACCTTTATCCACCTGTTTATTCACATCTTCAAAAAATATACGAGATTGGTGAGACAAGACTTGGCTAAATCCATTTGGCTTTTTCCCATTGTTCAGTAATTTTGTTCTTTATAGTGGTTTCTACCATTTTGCTTGGCACTAGCTTCAAGCTCACTGGTTTGTAGTTTCCCAGATCATCTCTGGACCCTTTTTAAAAATTTGTTTTATGTTGACCACTCGCCAATCTTCAGGTACTATAAATGATTTTGATGCTAGTTTACAAATTTCTAATAGTAGGTCTGCAGTTTCATTTTTTAGTTCTTTCAGTCTGCTGGAATGTATACTATCAGGTCCAAGGGATTTGTTACTCTTTAATTTATCAAATTGCTGTAATATATCTTCCAGGTTTATCAAGATTTGTTTCAGTTCCTCTGATACATCACCTTTAAATACCATATCTGGCATGGGTAACTGCCAGGCTGGCCCATCCTATTAGGCGGTGTAGGCAGCCACACACATGGTCTGCTGCTTCTGACCTCTCGAAGTTGGGTCAGAGGGGAGTCTGCTGCTGCGGGGTAGGCGGCCATGCACACATGGTCTGCTGCTTCTGACCTCTCGAAGTTGGGTCAGAGGGGAGTCAGAAGCAGCAGGCCATGTGTGCTGAAGCCCTGAGCCCTCGACCCTGCTGCCAGAATCAGTAGCAGTGGAGGTGGCAATGTGGCTCAGCTCGGCACAGAAGGTAAGGCAGAATGGCTGGGGCTTCTGCCTGGGGTGGCAGAAACCCTTGGGCTGGCCCTGGTAACTGCCCTACATCTTCTTCAGCAAAGACCGAAGCAAAGAATTCATTCAGTCTCTCCACTATTACCTTGTCGTCTTTAGCGTCCCTTTTACCCCTCTATCATTTTATGGTCCAACTGACTCTCTCACAGGTGTTTTGCTATAAATATACTTGAACATTTGTATGTGTTTTTGCTTCCATAGCAAGCTTCTTTTCAAATTGTCTCTTTGCTTGGCTTATCAATGCCTTGCATCTAATTTGCCATTGCTTATGTTCTTTCTTGTTTTCGTCATTTGGCTCTTTTTTCCATTTTTTAAAAGTTGTTTTCTTGGCTTTAACACTCTCTCTAACCTCATTTTTAAGCCATGCCAGCAGTCGTTTGGCCTTCCTTCCACCTTTCATAAAGCATGGAATACATCTGGTCTGGTCTTCTACCCAGGTGTGATGTAAACTCCTAACCTTTCTAGTTGCTCCTTTTAATTTTTTCTTATCCATTTTCCTAATTTTATGATAGTCTCTCTTTTGAAAGTTAAATGCTAGTGCAGTGGATTTCCTTGCTGTCCTCTCTCCATTTATTAAATCAAATGTGATCATGTTATGATCACTGTTGCCAAGTGGCCCTAACACCCTGATCATGTGTTCCACTTCGGTCTAAAATAGCTTCCCCCTCGTGTTGGTTCCTGAACCAGCTGCTCCATGAAGCAGTCCTTTTTCTCTCTTTGTTAGCTTCCATAGACGGCTGAGGGGAGATATGATAGAGGTCTATAAATTAATGAATAGAGTGGAACCGCTTAATGTAGATCGGTTGTTTATGCCATCAAAAGGTAGAAAGAATAGAGGACATAGTAACTTAGTACATGACGGCAGATAAAGACCAGAATGGTCCATCTAGTCTGCCCAGCAAGACACACAATGAAGCTACAATGTAACCCATTTAAAACTAATAAAGAGAAAATATTTTTTCACTTAACGCGTAATCAAACTCTGGAATTTGTTACCAGAGGATGTACTAAAAGCTGTCAGTGTAGCTGGGTTCAAAAAAGGTTTGGACAAGTTGCTGGAGGAAAGCTTCATAAACCATTATTAAAGAGGACAGCGTGTTAACATGGCAGGAGACAGCTGTCTTCCGCTCTTAGTTGTCTTGTTTCTGGGTGTCGCCGCCGGACCACATATCAAGAAGGAAATGGCGGAGTCTTCGGAGCACTACAACCGCTATTATCACTATGAGGAATTGAGTGAGCGGTTGCGTGCCCTAGCGAAAGCATTCCCGCAGCAGTCCCGGCTCTTCAGTATTGGGCATTCGGTACTAGGCCGCGAGCTTTGGGTGATGCGCATCACGGCGGAACCAGAGGCTGATATACTCGATAGACCACAGGTCAAGTACGTGGGGAACATGCATGGCGACGAGGCGGTTTCCCGCCAGGTGCTGTTTTACCTGGCTGATTATCTGCTGCGGGGCTACGGTCGTGAACCCCGTCTTACTCGCCTTCTTGAAACCACTGATCTTTACATATTGCCAAGCCTCAACCCCGACGGTTTTGAGACCGCCTTTGAGGGCGACTGCAGCGGCAATCAAGGAGGCCGTAAAAACACCCGGGGCCACAACCTGAATCGCAGCTTCCCCGACCAGTTCTCTCCCAACGTCCACCCTGACCTGAGCGAGGTGCCTGAGGTCAGTGCCATGATCGACTGGATCCAGAATAGCAGGTTTTTGCTCTCTGGTAACTTCCATGGTGGCTCAGTTGTGGCCAGCTACCCCTATGATGATTCCCCATCACATGCAATTTCAGGTTTCTACAGCAAATCTTCAGACGATGACGTGTTTAAATACCTGGCAAGGGCCTATTCTGCTAACCATCCTATAATGCGGACAGGCGTTCCAGAGTGTGAACAGGATATGGAAGAGACCTTTTAAAGATGGAATTACTAATGGAGCGCAGTGGTATGATGTACAAGGTGGTATGCAGGACTACAATTATGTGTACGGTAACTGCTTTGAAGTGACATTTGAATTGTCCTGTTGCAAGTATCCAAAAGCTTCTCATTTGTCACAGGAATGGAGATATAACCAGGAGTCTCTGATCACATTCCTAGAAAAGGTGCATATTGGTGTGAAAGGCTTCGTCAGAGATGCGGCCACTGCCTCTGCAATTGAAAATGCAGTTATCTCAGTGGCTGGCATCGATCATAACATCACAAAAAGCAAAGCTGGTCATTTCCACTGATTGCTGGTGCCTGGAACTTATAACATCACAGTTACTGCGAGGGGGTACGTGACTGTGACTACAGCAGATATCAAAGTGGTAGAGGGGTCAACTGCGGTACTGAATTTCTCCCTCCAACGTGTTGCCTTCACGCCTGCTTCTGGTAGTACGCAAAAAATGGCCAATGGCACAACTTTTACCACCACATCCATACCTGGCACCATGCTAGCAGGAAGTACACCCTCCCATCACCAGCCCGTCCAGCCAGAGGATTTCCGCCATCACCATTACTCTGATATGGAGATCTTCTTGAGAAAGTACTCCAACGAATTCCCAAACATTACACGGCTCTACTCTGTGGGCAATTCTGTGGAGTCGCGGGCACTGTATGTGATGGAAATATCTGACAACCCAAATATCCATGAACCAGGTGAGCCGGAGTTTAAATACATAGGAAACATGCATGGGAATGAAGTGGTGGGTAGAGAACTGCTCCTCAACTTGATTGAGTATCTCTGCAAGAATTTCGGAAGCGACCCTGAAGTCACACATCTTGTGCAAAACACTCAAATTCACATCATGCCGTCCATGAACCCTGATGGATATGAAAAGGCCATGGAAGGAGACAATGAGAGTACCCTTGGAAGAAACAACAGCAACAATTATGACCTGAACCGAAACTTCCCAGATCAGTTCTTCTGTTACAGATCCTCTCCAGCCAGAGACCTTGGCTGTCATGAGCTGGCTCCAGTCCTATCCCTTTGTGCTGTCAGCAAACTTACATGGAGGCTCTCTGGTAGTTAATTACCCTTATGATGATAATGAGAGAGGATTAGCTGTCTACAGTAAATCTCCTGATGATGCCATATTCCAGCAGCTTTCAATTGCCTACACCAAGCAAAATGCACAGATGTACAATGGTGTCCCCTGCAAGGACATGTACCCTGATGAGCATTTCATACATGGGATCACAAATGGTGCCGAGTGGTACAATGTTCCAGGTGGTATGCAGGACTGGAATTATCTGAACACAAACTGCTTTGAAGTAACCATTGAGTTGGGCTGTATGAAATACCCATTTGCTGCTGAGTTACCCATGTACTGGGAGCAAAACCATAAGTCCCTGCTTCAGTTTATCAAACAGGTTCATCAAGGTGTCAAAGGGTTAGTGCTGGATGCTACTGATGGACGGGGTATCCTCAATGCCATGATTAGTGTTGCTGACATTGATCATACCAGCACATCTGCCAAGGATGAAGATTACTGGCGCCTCTTGGTTCCCGGCACATATAAAAAAAAAAGGACCCAGGAAATCCACTGCTTGCCCCAGGATAAGCTTTGTGGAACCTGTGTGCCTTTTGGAAACCTGCAGGTACTGGTGACCTGGATTGGCCACTGTTGGGAACAGGATATTGGGCATGATGGACCTTGGTCTGACCCAGTATGGCATTTCTTATGTTCTATGTTCATAATTTCTTTTAGCATTTCATCATCTGGTCATTCTGGCTAGCGTGATAGTAGCATACCTCCACTTTTCCTTTTTACATGGAATTTCTATCCATAAAGATTCTACAGTGTATTTTGTTTTCTGCAAAGTGTTTATCCTGTTTGATTCAATGTCCTTTTTAATATATAGCGTCACCCCTCCTACAACTTGATCTACCTTGTCATTGTGATATAATTTGTACCGTTATTACAGTGTCCCATTGGTTGTCCCCTTCCTCCAGGTCTCTGAGACACTATTTATACTTAACCTTTCATTCAGTGACTTGACCTCATATTCTCCTCCAACTGCTTATCCTCAAACTTCTACACCTTAGTTATGCCCTTATCTGACCATCACCTGTTAACCTTCACCCTTAACCATCTCCCATCTTGGTCTTGCCCGATCTCCACCAACATGTTTAGGAATCCTTCACACCATCGACCCTTCAGTTTCTCCACTGCTGTCTTATCACCTCTTTCCTCCACTATGTCATTTGAGTCCATTGATGGGGCAATATCCTCCTATAACACTATACTCTCCTCTGCTCTGAATGCACTTACTCCTCCCATTCCACACCCCCAAGAGGCGTACCGTACTTTGAACCCTGTCTGTCCTTGACAACAAACTACCTACGTTCTTGTGCCCACTCAGCTGAGCGCCTTTGGCTTAAATCGCATATCCTTGCTGACTACCTACATTTCAAATTCATGCTAACCTCCAATAAAAGATTGTAATAATAAATAAATAACCTCTTTCTCCAGGACCAAGCAGGAGGTCAGTCCTCACATATGGGTGACATCGACGTCGATGGAGCTCTTGCGGAGCATTTCCCCAGCTTTCCAAGAAAGCCTTTGGGAATGCAGGCATGCAGGCGCGGTTCCCTTCCCGCCTAAAGGTGCCATCTTGCTCAGTCTCTCTTTTTCCGTGAAGCCCATCGGACGTGTGTCCTAGTCCTCCCGGAAAATAGTTGGATTTTTTCATGATTCCTTCGCTATTTTTTCTCCGGTTCGACGCCGGTTCCCCTCCCGCCAGGTTCGGTACACCGGTATCGAGCCCGCTCTTATATTTTCAGTTTTTGCCCTTCGTGGCTGGCGTTGGCGCCCTTTTTTTTTTTTTTTTTCAATATTTTATTTTGAACCATCAAACAGAACATCAAATACAGAGCATAAGACAATCGCTCCCTGGGGTGGGCTCTGATCCCCAAGGTGCAGGATACATAGATGGTTACATAGTTTTTAAGAGAATACCCCTATTTCCCCCCCTCCCCCCCCGCCCTCCCCCCCCCACCACCCATACGCAAAACCCACCCGGACCAGCATATATATATCAGTACCGAACCTCTGTAAGTCTCTACATACATCCAGGGCTATCAACAGCCTAATTGCAGGGTTACATTACGTGTCCGAGGACTCAACTTTTGAATATAGGGCTCCCACAGTAACCAGAAAGCAGACCATCGCTTCACATGACCTCGTGCAGCCCGACATTCCAGGAGCATAAGTTGATGGAAGGAGTTCCGCCACTCCCAAAAAGAGGGAGGGTGGCCGTCCCGCCACCCACGTAGAATGGGGCCTTTACCCACCAGACATGCCTTCCGCACCAGCCAACGACTCCAGTTCCCCTTTGGAGAGGTGAGACCCAGGAGATCCAAGACGATCAAGGCCGCATCCCAGTATACAGGTTGTCCAAGGAGGTCGGCCATATAGAGGGCAATTCTATGCCAATAGGGGCGTATGCGCCGGCAGCCCCACCACATATGGTACAAGGTCGCCAGGGGCTCCGCACAGCGGGGACAGCTACCATCTGCGGTTAAATGGCAGCGAAGGGCTCGCCGCGGGGAGAAATGAACCCTAGTTAAACACTTAATTTGAATTTCTCGCCAGCGAGCACCATCCGCCAGGCTCGCCACCCTCCGGAGAGCCACCAAAATAGTACCATGGGGGATCTCTCGACCCAACTCCACCCCCCAGGCTCTTTCCACACCGCTGTAATCCGGCTGTGGTCGAAACTGCTCCAACCGAAGATGGAAGGTCCGAATAGACGGCCGCTCAGCGTCGCCAAACCCGAAAAACGCTATTATCTGGGCCGAGCGGTCGCCACAGAGTTCCGACCGTGGAAGGGAAGCCACGTAATGGGCCACTTGCATGTATGCAAAGAAGTGTAGCGGCCCCAATTTATATTCGCGAGATAGCATGGGAAAGGGCTTAGGTTTACCCGCCAGGTCCACCACATGGCCCAGCGCCCGCACTCCGCTCTCCCCCCACTGACGAAACGCTGCCGTGTCAGTCCCCGGGGTAAAATTGGCGTTACCCCAAATAGGTAGCCAGCTCGACACCTGCCACCGGCGGCCCCAATAGACATTCAATTTCCGCCAGGTTTTATACACCGGGGCCAATAACACGCTGTCCGCTAAATGCGTAGGCCACCTACTCACCTCCAAATGCAAAAGGGCCCGTAGAGAATGGGGTGCCACGTACGCCTCCTCAAACGCTCTAGGGGTATAAAGATCATTATCCCCGAGCCAGTCCCCCAAATGGCGGGCTTGACAGGCCAGCACATAAGCACCAAGATCTGGAAGCCCCCATCCCCCCCCACGGATCCTCCCCATGAGTCTACGGTACGAGACCCGAGCTCTCGACCCCCGCCATAGAAAGCCCCGAAATTCCGCCTCAAAGCACCTGATATCCCGACGAAGGATCCACACAGGGAGGGTCTGTAGCCAGTATAAGATCCGCGGCAGGAGGACCAATTTGATCGCCGCAATCCTCCCCATAAGGGATAGGGGGAGGGACTGCCACGCCTGCAGCTGAGTCCTCACCTTGGTCAGCATCCGTCGCAGGTTAGTCCTATATAGGCGACCCGGCTGACAGGACAGTACAATTCCCAAGTATATGAACTGGCGCTCAGCCCATCGGAGGGGAAAGTCGCCCACCCAGCTACCCCGAAGTCGGCCAGAAACATCAAGGGCTTCAGACTTATCCCTATTGATACTAAACCCCGCAATCTGCCCAAAAACGCGGAACTCCTGCAACAGAGGGGGTAGGGAATCCCCGGGAGAAAGCAAGTGCACCAACAGGTCATCGGCAAAGGCCGAAATCTTAAAGACCTGAGGGCCAACACTTACGCCCCGGATTGTCCGCATACCCGCCACTCGGCGTAGAAGAGGGTCCAAAGAAAGAACAAAAAGGAGAGGAGAGAGGGGGCAGCCCTGACGGGTCCCCCTCTGCAAAGAAAAAGGCTCGGAGATGACTCCATTACAGAGTATCGCTGCGGTAGGGTTGGCATAGAAACTGTCGACCATGTTACAAAACAACGGCCCCAAACCATACTGAGGGAGGATAAAGCGCAGATATTGCCAGTCCACCCTGTCAAAGGCTTTTTCTGCGTCAAAGCTAATCAAGAGGGAGGACAGGTGTCTATACTGAACCCATTCTAAAGACGCTATGATCTTACGTAAGTTGCGGACCGCGTATCGCCCCTTAACAAAACCGACCTGGGACTCATGGACCAACTGCCCCAAAAACTCCGCCAGGCGGTCTGCCAAGATCTTGGCCATTAATTTAAGGTCGAAGTTGAGCAAGGAGATCGGACGATACGAGGCTGCAGAAAGAGGGTCTTTGGCCGGTTTGGGGATAAGAACAATATGAGCATGATTAACCCCCCACCGAAAGGAGCCCTGCTGCGCGCGCCGATTATGTACCGCAGTCAGCGTTGGGGAAATCTGTTCCTTGAGGATTTTGTAGAATTCGGCACCTAGACCATCGGATCCTGGGGATTTTTAGCAGCTGGCCTTGGAGATGGCCCCGTGCAGCTCGGCCACCGTAATTGGCTGATCCAACTGAGCTCTTTGCTCATTGGAAAGGCAGGGCAAGTCTAGTCCCCTCACATAATCCGCCATCTTCGCAGGAGATGTCGCCTCCGCAGTGTAAAGTTTCTGAAAGAAAGAGCGAAAGACCCGCGCTATCGCCGGGCTGTCTCTTTGCAAAATCCCAAGATCATCTCGCAAGGCGGGCACCAATTTAGAGCCCCGGGGTCCACGCAGGCACCGAGCCAATAACTTTCCCGGCTTGTCCCCATAACGGTACAATTGATAGCGATAATACAAGACTGACTTCTTTGCTCTCTGGTGTAACAGTTCGTTTAATTCCATTTGAGAATCCCATAGCTGCTTTTTTAAGCCCGCAGTGGGAGTATGGGCCCAGCGTCGTCGCAAGTTCGTCACCAATCGCTCTAAGACCATAATACGTTCGGCCCTTAATCGTCGTTTTCTAGCAAGAAACCCAATTATGTCCCCCCTCAGTACGACTTTCGCCGTTTCCCAGAGCAATTCGGGGTCATCTTGATGACCCCTATGGTCGGCCTCGAACTCCTGCCACCGCCGCTGTATAAATGCACGAAATTGGGCGTCTCTGTATAATTCCAATGGGAAACGCCATTGAAAGGCCCGTGACGTACTCCCACTCCAGAAGACTTCCATCCAGACAAATGCATGATCAGATATCTCTACAGGCCCTATCTGGGCGTCCCCCACCTTGGCAAACAGCTCAGCGGATAACAACAAATAGTCTATACGTGCACTTGTGCCGTGGGCCCGGGATTGATGTGTGTAATCCCGCTCGCCCGGATGTAGTAATCGCCAGGGGTCCACTAGCCCCAGCCTGGAACAGAAACGTCGCAGTGCCTGCACCGTCGCCCGTCTTTCCCTTTGCTCCCCCACTTTAGAGGTATCGAGATCAATATCCATGACCCCGTTGAAATCTCCCCCCAAAATAACGGGGTGCTCCGGCAGCGTCTCAAGTGTGGAGGCAAGGCGCGCATACAGGGACAAATCAAGTACATTGGGACAATACACGCTACCAAGAACTACTGGCCTCCCCTCAAGGACGCCCTGCACCAGTACATATCGGCCCGTCGGATCAACGAGTTCCTTCACCACCTCCATCCTTACCCGTTTGTGAATCAAAAGCACTACCCCACCCTTCTTACCAGATGCTGGGGCCCCCCAGACCTGTCCCACCCACTCTCGGCAAAGTTTACGGTGTTCGTCGGCAGTCTGGTGGGTTTCCTGAAGCATAGCGATGTCTGCTCCCTGCCTAGCCAAGGCCTGCAAAATTTTTGCCCGTTTAATCGGACTACCCAGGCCACAAACATTCCAAGAGATTATCTTAAGTGGCATACATCATTAAACTGGGCACACAAATGTCTGCTAAGTACCATACAAAATATAGGGAAGACACCCCCCCAGCCCGGGGTCCCCCCCCACAGCCCTTCAAAGACCGTCCTCGGCCCGTCACTACCTCAACTGGTCCCCAAAAATACAATGTTCCGACTCCCCCCCTCCCCCTACCCCTCTTCCCCCCTTCCCCCCCTTCCCCCCCCTTAGCTTCTACCTCTCCCTCTCCACCCCTCCCCCTCCCTCCCACCACCCCCCTTCGATTCCTTGATTCTACTACCATCCTCCGCTCCTCTTCAGTGAATTCCTAGATGCGTGCGGTACCCCCCACTCCTCCAACGCCCCCATTCCACTACAAACCACCCCTCCCCCCGGCCCCCCCCAAAGACACAGCCACCACCCGGACTACTCCCCACCCATCCCCCACACCCAAAGGAAACCAACATTTCTACTGAAAGCAGTCAAGACAATCCCAGCAGCCCTCCACCCCCACAACAATTACCATCACCATCACTTTACAGTCCAAAGCAAGTAACTCTTAGCTGGTTCATCAGGGCATTAATCTTCTCCTCCGATCCTCAGGACTCGGCTGCCACTGCGGCCCTCCGCCGTATCTCCTCCACGTAGGGCGTTGCTGCTAATGCGGAGTCAAAAGTCCGACGGATCCCGTCGTGGGTGAAGACCAATCGGGCGGGATATTGCACCATGAACTTAATATTATTGTCTATCAGGGTCTGGCACAGTGGTCCGTAATCACGTCGCCGCTGTCCTAGGGCTGCTGAGTAATCCTGAACAATACGTAGCCGGGCATTGTCCTTCTGAATGGTCCCTGTCTTACGCGCTGCACGCAAGACCGCTTCTTTCTGTGGAAATCTCAGGAACCGTGCTATTGTCACCCTGGGTCGGGTATCGTTAGTCCTCCGGGGTCCAACCCGGTGCGCTCTCTCTATTTGTACTGAGGCACCTTCGGGTTCATTCGCCAGTAGTTGTTTCACCAGATCTTCTAAGTATGGGCGCAGGTCCCGATCCTCGACGGTGTCTGGGATCCCAAGAAATCTCAGGTTGTTACGGCGGGATCTATTTTCTAAGTCATCTAGTTTTGCTTCCTGCCCCTGAAGCAGTTTTTTCACCCGAACCATCTCCCGCTGTAGCTCCAGCACGTGCTCCTCGGACTGCTCTATCCGGTGCTCTGCCTCCTGTAGGCGGCCGCCCAAGGCCTCCACTGAGGTCTGGACAAGGTCCATACGGCCCCGTAGGTCCTCGAACTGAGCAGACAGCGCTCCCGCTACAGCTATGGAAATTTCGTCCACCATCGCTGCTGTGGTCTTGGCCTCCCCCCGCAGCGGTGAGGATTGCTCCCCCCCCCTGGGCGGCAGGGGAGTCTTCTCCTTCTCCACCCGACGACCTCCCTTTGCCGCCATCACCAAGGCCTCTGTTGGAACCCACGCAGGGGGAGGGGGGGGGTCCGCTCCACACGCCTGGCGATGAGGGCCTCCTTCGTCGACCTCCCTGGTTCGCAACACAGTCCCAGATCCGAGCCTCAGGTGTCGCCGGGGCTACTCAGGCCTCTGTACACAGGAGATGTAGTATAAGTTCAGGGCTCTGAGGCACTAAATGAAAGGCAAGGATCCCAGTCGGCGGCGCTCTGGAGGGAAGGCCTGGGCCACGGGTACTGACGCCCCGTAGTTAGGTACAGTTCTGAGGCCCCTAGGTGTCAAAGGTGGGGCAGTGCGCTGAAGAAGGAACACCAGTCCCGGGCCCCTACACTCAGCGAGGTATAAGCTTCAGTCTCGGGCGCCTAGACACCGGAGGCCAGGCGCAGGACGCAGGTTACAGACTCCTCAATGGTGAGAGCAGGGCTCCGGTCAGAGACTCCAGGATGCCAGAGGCAGGGGGGGCAGGATGCAGTCCAGTATATCCCAGTGCAAAAGGACAAATCTCAGGATCCCAGCTGGCAGAAAGAGGCAGGGGTCAGTGGCTCCGATGGAGGAGAGAGGAGGGCTCAGGTCATAGCCACTCGGCCCCTTGCAGGCCCTCTGGGGTGGGGGTGGAAGCAGGCAACACAAAGGGCATTTCACAGCCGGGCCCCATAAGGGATCTTAGCCTCCCCCGATCCCTCCCGCGTCAGGCAACCACACGGGGCACAGGCTGGAGACAAACTGGAGGCAAAAACAGGGGGGGGGAGGAGCACCAACCGTAAGGCCGCGGCCGCCGCAGGGATCTCCCTGCAATCCCGGGCAGGTTGTCTTGGGTCGCCGACTGCCTACTCACCCCACCACGTGGCTCTCAGCGCGGCGCCTGCAACATGGGCCGCGCTGGTCCAGGCCGCCTCCGGAATCTTTAAGCGCAGGTGAGAGGGGAGCGCCGGATCATCTCTCCCTGCTGCGGCTGGTGGAAGGGAGCTCCGGGGGGTGTGTGGAAACCCCGATTTCAGCCCCGAACGGGCATTTGGCGGCGCCGGAGGAGCAAGGGGCCCAGAGCTCGAGCGGCGTGCGTCCGCTCGGGTTCACCGCATCACCGGAAGTCCTCGTTGGCGCCCTTTTTTTCTTTTTCCCTGGAAGGCCGGTCCTTTGACCTCGCGGGGACTCTTTTTTTTCCCTGATGGCTTCCAGTGGTTTCAAAAAGTGTGATCGGTGTAAGAAACTAATGTCTCTCACCGACACACACGACTGCTGCCTTCGGTGCCTGGGTCCTGACCACAATCCTAAGATCTGTGGACCATGTGGAAAAATGTCTTCCAAGGTGCTTCGAAGTCATCAGCACCAAAAGGAAAGGCTTTTCTCCGACTCGGCCTCCGGCCAGGCCCGGACCTCATCTGAGGCCTCAACATCTCGGGAATCGGATCCTGAGCACCGTTGGGGCTCCTCAGACAGGGGGTCTCCCGACCGGGAACGAAAGAGGAAGAAGCGGCTCGCGAGGGCATCATCGGAAGAGGTCGCTGGCTCCTCGAGAGCTAGGTCTCAGACCCCCGACTGTCGCCCCGGGCCCGTGGAACAGGAGAAGCCGCCAAAAGTACCTCATGTGGATCCGGGAATGCTCCAAGTTTATGTCCCACACTACCTACGATGGCTTCGAGGCTTTGGCCCGTGTTGCGGCAGCCGGCATCGCGGCTTGACGCCAGGCATGGCTGCAGTCATCGGACCTCGAGCCATGGGTTCAGGACAAGTTGGTTGATGTTCCTTGCCGAGGTGAGAACCTTTTTGGCAAGCCCATAACCGAGAAGGCCGCACAGCTCGAGACCGAGCACCTCACGAGGACAAGGCTGTCTAGATAGACTTCTGCCCCTTCTCACAAAAAGAAGAGCTCGGGTAAAAAGCCCTTTTACCCGAGGAAGGGCACTGCCTACAAACAGTACCCACAGTACCAGGCCTCCCAGGCTCCCCCTCAGGGTCAGCAGGCCAAGGGGCAGGGTAATGGGCCCCGTAGGCAGAGGACTCCCAAGCCTCTGGCCCCTGCTCCCACTCAGCAGGGTGGGGGCTTTTGACTCCTTAGGCATAGCCTCTCCGTCCCTGCTCTCCCAACCCTGCACAGGAGGTCGCCTTGCCCTGTTTGTCCACAAGTGGCCACTCATCACTGGAGACAGTTGTGTGCTAAGCATAGTCCACAAGGGCTATCTGCTACACTTCCAACAGCTGCCTCCTCCATACTTTCCAGGGGAGCCCCCAAGACCTCCCCTGCACACAGATCTCCTTCAGGAGCTCCAAGGTCTGTTAGTAGACAGGGCAGTGGAGCCTGTGCCTCCCCACCTACAAGGTCAAGGATTCTACTCCAGGTATTTCCTTGTACCCAAAAGAACCAGTGGCCTTCGGCCTATTCTAGACCTCAGAAATCTCAAAAGATTCCTGGAGAAGGAAATGTTCTAGATGCTTACTCTTGGAACACTTCTGCCCTACCTCCAGCAGGGAGATTGGCTATGCTCCTTAGATTTAAAGGATGCGTACACTCACATCCTCATTCATCCAGACCACAGAAAGTACCTCAGGTTCATTGTGGGTGGAAACCATTATCAGTACAGAGTACTGCCTTTTGGCCTCACCTCCGCTCCCAGGGTCTTTACCAAATGCCTGGCAGTGGTGGCGGCCTACCTGAGAAATCAGGGAATCTTTGTCTTCCCCTATCTGGACGACTGGCTCATCAGGGGTCAGACGTGCCAGGAGGCCAGGCAAGCCACCCTCAGAACTATTGCTCTTCTTCAAAGCCTGGGGTTTGTAATAAACTTCGCAAAGTCCACTTTGCTCCCCTCCCAGAACTTGGAGTTCATAGGGGCAAGGTTGGACTCTCTGCTGGCAAAGGCATTCTTGCCAGAAGACAGGGCCCAAAGACTGATAAACTTAGCAAACCAGTTTCTCAGCAGGTCACTGGTCTCCGCCAGACTCTGCCTGAGGCTTCTTGGCCACATGGCTTCGACAGTACATGTGACCCCCAATGCCAGGCTCCATATGAGGCCTGCACAGTGGTGCCTTCGGACTCAGTGGTCACAGGCCACAGGCAGGCTCAGAGACAGGATAAGGGTGTCCAGGCCATTTCTGAACTCCCTCCCCTGGTGGCTGCACCCACCCAATCTACTGCAAGGGGTGCCTTTTCAGATTCCTGGGTTCACAGTGGTGCTGACCACGGATGCCTCCCTTCAGGGATGGGGAGCTCATTGTCTAGGCAAGTGCACTCAGGGCCTGTGGTCTCCTTGGGAAGCTGCACAGCAAATCAATCTCTTGGAACTCAGGGCTATTCGGCTAGCCCTCAAGACTTTCTCTCCAACCCTGGCTCATCAGTCTGTCCTAGTTGAAACAGACAACCAGGTAGCCATGTTTTATGTGAACAAGCAGGGCGGAACTGGGTACAGGCTCCTTTGTCAGGAAGCACAGGACCTTTGCTTGTTTGCTCTCAGGCACAACATGCTTCTCAAGGCTGTGTATCTACCTGGCCAGGAAAACTACCTGGCTGACAGGTTGAGCAGGATTCTGCAGCCTCATGAGTGGCAGCTCCATCCTTTGGTGGTTCAGAAGATTTTCCTGAAATGGGGACTTCCATCCATAGATCTGTTTGCCAGTCCACTGAACAAACAGCTGCCAAAGTTCTGCTCCAGGCAACCGCATCCTCTGCGGATAGCAGCAGATGCTTTTCTGATTCCCTGGTCACAGGGCCTCCTTTATGCGTTTCCTCCCACGCCCTTGGTGGCCCGAACCCTGTTCAAAATTCTTCAGGACAAGGCCTCGGTCCTGCTGGAGGCACCCAGGTGGCCGAGACAGCCGTGGTTTCCACTTCTGCTTCAGCTGGCAGTGGATCCCCCACTGCCTCTGGGGTTGCAACCCGACCTTCTCTCTCAGGATCAGGGTTCCCTTCTGCACCCCAATCTCAAAGCTCTCAATTTGATGGCCTGGAGGCTGCAAGGGTAGTTTTGGCTCCCTGGGGCCTACTTCAGGAAGTTGAGGAGGTTGTCCTAGCCTCTCGAAAGCAGTCCACTAGAAAAACCTATGCCCTGAAATGGAAAAGGTTTTCTGTGTGGTGTCAGCTACGTACAGAAGATCCTTTCTCCTGTGCTGTGCCAGTAGTGCTTCAGTACCTACTGCACTTATCCAATCAAGGACTTAAGTCCAATTCTGTTCGGGTCCACCTCTCAGCTCTAGCAGCTCACCACTCATTGGTGGAGGGACATTCTCTGTCAGTTCACCCCTTGGTATCCAGATTTCTTAGAGGCTTGCTATTGCTAAAGCCTCCAATCCGCCCTCCAGCTCCTGAGTGGGAGTTGAATGTGGTCTTGCAGCAACTGACTCACCCACCTTTTGAGCCGATGGCTACTTGTCCTCTCCGCTTCCTTTCATGGAAGACACTCTTCTTGGTAGCCCTAACCTCGGCCAGACGAGTGAGTGAGCTTCAGGCCTTGGTCACCTTAACCAAGAGGTGGTTCTTCCAACATTCTTCCCTAGGCCACATGCAAGCCAGGCTGAAGCAGTCCTGCATACCCTGGACTGTAGGAGGGCCTTATCCTTCTACCTTGTCCTTTCTTTTGGGATACAAGGGGTTCCCATACCCTTTCTCCCCACAAGGACTGGGCCTGTTTGTCCAAATCGGTTAGCCTTTCTCTTTTTGTTCCTAAGAGTGAGTCACTCTGCCGCCAAAAGAGTTCGGCTTTTATCATAAAGCCTTCCGCTGAAGGCCCACCGTTTTTGTACTACCCCAGTTTTTCCTACTGGGGTTACCTTTCAGGATTTTGACCTCCATTGCTTTTCCTACAGGTTTACTACCTCCACTTACAGTGAGGTCCTTCTCCTCTACTGGGTTCCCCAGTAGATCCCATGAACCTCCATACTTCTCTGAAGTCCTGTTAGGGGAGGTCCATATTGCAATATTTTTTCTTTGCAATATCATTGATGACAATTATCATCCACACATGGACTCCTTGTCTGCAATCCTATGCTAGGCTAACTGTTCCACAGCACCTTTCTCTCTTCAACTCCTACCCTCCATCCTCAGGATGCCTGGTTTTGTGGGGGATAGCATGTTCCAACCTATGACATGCTGGGACTCCAGGCATCTCAGCTTGGGAGTCCCCATATGTGAAGACTCATTCCTGCTTGTTCCTGGAGATAGCACAGTTACTTACCTGTAACAGATGATCTCTGGGAACAGCAGGAATAAGTCTTCACAACCCACCCACCTCCCCAGGAGTTGTATCTCTATCTATCTTTTCTTTCCTCTCTCTCTCTTTGTCTCAGCTTTAAAACTTAACTGAGGAGAGGCAGTTGGGAAAGGCGGGAAGGCAGCACGCAGGCGTGGTGGGATGCTTCCAAAAGCTCTTTGATTGGACGCTGGGAAGCGTTCCCGCGCAGACTCCGTTGGTACCGACGTACCCATATGTGAAGACTTATTCCTGCTGTTCCCAGAGATCACCTGTTACAGGTAAGTAACTGTGCTTTCTCCAGGGACAGTAGGAACCAACCCTCACATATGGGTAACGGTCAGCACTGACGGAGCCCTCGCGGAACATCCCCCCAGCTTTCAAAGAAAGCCTTTGGGAGATGCCACTACGCATGCATGGTCCCCTTCCCACCCAATGGTGCCATCTTGCTCAGTCTCCTTTTTTCCGCGGAGCCCTTCAGACGTCTGTCTTGTCCCCGAAAAAGTTGATTTGTTTTCTCTCTCAGAGTTTCACACTCACCTCCAGTATTGCACCAGTACTCTTCCCGCCTACCGATCTCGGTGCCTCGCCATCGGGTTTGGTTTATTTTTTGTAATCTTTCGTTATTTTCTTTTCCAGCATCTTCGAGCCCTTTTTTCTCCCACTGGCAGTCCGGAGAATCTTCGACCTCACTGGGGTACATTTTTCCCACATGGCTACCAGTGGCTTTAAGAAGTGTGATTGGTGCTCTAAAATTATGTCTTTGACCGACGCACACAACTGCTGTCTTCGCTGCCTCGGGCCAGACCATGATCTGGAAGCCTGTGGTCTCTGCAAGAGGATGTCTAGCAAGGCCCTCAGGAGCCGCCAGAAGCAGCATGATAAGTTTTTCCCCAAGTACCTTATGCCTCCGAAGGCCAAGGCCTCATCTGAGGCTCCAAATACCAACAAGAAACAGCACGAGCCACTCAAGGCAAGACAGAGACAAAAAAACAGGAGAGTGGCCGGTTCACACACACAACTCTTTTATTGACCAAATAAAAGTGGCCTAAACCCAACACAGGACCGTGTTTCGTAGCATACTTCATTAGGGGTTTATCAGGACACACTGACTTGTCGTGGTGGTCACACACTACACAATACGCTAAATTGTGTGGTGAAGTCGCTAAAATCCTAAATAAAAAACATTTCTGTTCAAAAGGATTGCAAAGAGACGCGCTTTTTTATTTAGAGTTGTGTGTGTGAATCGGCCACTCTCCTGTTTTTTTGTCTCATCTGAGGCTCCGACATCTCGGGTAGAATCCTCTGAACCCGAGCCTCATCGTGGGTCCTCAGAAAGGGGGTCTCCCTTGAGGGAACCCAGGAAGAAGAAGAAACCCTCGAAGGCGGCGTCCTTGGATGGTTCCGACCTGCTGGGGGCTCCCTGGGCCCGGTCCCGCAGTCCGAGATGCTCGTCCGAGGCATCGGACAAGGAGCGGCCTGCGAAGGTCCTCTAGAAGGATCTGACTGTGGACCGGCCTCGGTCCCCAGACACCATCTCGTCGGATTCCCCTTCAGAGGAGTCAGCATCGGGCCCGAGTCCCTTGGTGCCTGCGCTGAAGGCTGCGGAGCCTTCTGGTCTGGAGTCCAGAATGGCGGCCCTGGAACTCAGTTTGTCTGCCTTCATGGACCAGCAGCGGGCGCTGTGGTCCAGCATGACCAGTTCATCACCCTGACCACAGGCCCTCGACATCCAAGGCGTCCCTGGAGGCCGAGCCGAGCCAAGCCAATCCTCGAGGTCCTTCGGCCTTGAGTCTATCCTCTGTCGAGGTTGTGCTCTGAGTCCCTCTCGACGGGACCACAGTGATCCTCGGCAAGTTTGCCAGTCGTCTGCTGCAGGCCATCGGGGGATCTGAGGCTCGCGGAGCAGCCCTCCTACGAGTCCTCAACAGACTGCTCCGAGTGGGAGACTGAGGACGAGGAGTCCCCCGATAACCGTTGCCACCACAACGTCCCTTCTGACTCTCCCGTCTCGGAGCCTCGGACATGGACTTCCTGGATTTTGTCAAGGACATGTCTAAGGCTCTGGCATTCCTGACTGAGTTGGAGGAGGACTCTCAGGCAGATGAGTAGGAAATCCTCCAGTACAAGGACCCTCCTTGGGAATCGCTCATGGTGCCCATTCCTCCCATCCTGGAATGGCTCATGCTCCAAATGTGGGAGACACCGGTGTTGGTGCCAGTGATAAGCAAACAGCTCGACTGCATGTATCGAGTCCGCTGGAGCCCGGGCTTCCAGAAGTCACAGCTGCCACATAACTCCATAGTGGTGGAGTTGGCCATGCGTCAGCTGAAAAACGAAAATACACATTCCTCGGTGCCCCCCGGCAGGGAGGCCCAAACCTTGGATGCCCTCGGCAGAAAGTGCTGCCAGGGCTCAATGCTCATCTGCCGCATCCAGGACTACCAGCTGTACATGGGCATGTACCTGAGAGACCTGGTGAAGGAACTCACCGTGTTCTTGGCTGGTCTCTCTGAGGAACCTTTGCAGCGGTTCAAGAACCTGGCCAAGACAGTCTAGGAGTGCTTCATATTTATGTCTTGAGTGGCCTATGACGCGTTTGAGTCGGTGGCCCGGGTAGCCGTGGCGGGCATCAGTGCACGCTGCCAAGCTTGGCTTCAGTCATCTGACCTCGAACAGTGGGTTCAGGACAAATTTATCGATGTCCCATGCCAAAGAGAGTACTCTTTGGCAAACCCATGACCGACAAGGCTGCTGAGCTGGCGACCGAGTTCATGACGAGGACCAGGCTCTCTAAGAAAATCGCTGCCCCTCCCTGACGGAAGGGCTCGGATAAAAAGTCCTTTTACCCAAGGAAGGAAGCTGCTTACCGAAACTACCCACCTTATCAGGCCTCCCCAACAGGGTCAGCAGGCCAAGGGATGTGGCATGTCCCACGTAAGCAGAAGGCTCCAAAACCCTAGGTACCGGCCCCGGCCCCGGCCCAGCCAGGGGGGGAGCTTTTGACTCCTTGAGCATAGTCACTCTACCTCAAGGAGTTCAGCAGCCCACAGGGGGACATCTGGCCCTCTTTGCCCAGAGGTGGATGTCCATCACCACTGATTCCTGGGCACTTCGGGTGGTCTGGGAAGGTTACCTCCTCCATCTGACTCAGACACCTCCCCATTATTTCCTGGGAGAGCCCCTCAGGTGTCCTCTCCACCAGGACTACCTTCTGAAGGAGTTGGCAGGTCTTCTCGAGGACAAAGTGGTGGAACCGGTGCCCCACCATCTCAAGGGCAAGGGGTTCTACTCCAGGTATTTCCTTGTGCCAAAACGAACAGGGGACCTAAGGCCCATTCTCGACCTGCGCAACCTCAACAAATTCCTGGTGAGGGAGAAGTTCAAGATGCTCTCCTTTGGAATATTGCTGCCCTACCTCCAGCAGGGAGACTGGCTATGCTCCTTAGACCTCAAGGATGGTTATACCCACATCCTCATGCACCCCAACCACAAGCAGTACCTGCAGTTCGTAGTGGGGGCAGGCAGTTTCAGTACAGGGTGCTCCCCTTCGGCTTAGCCTCTGCCCCAAGAGTTTTCACAAAATGCCTGGCGGTCATGGCTGCCTTCCTCCAGCTCCAGAGGGTCTTCGTCTTTCCCTACTGGACAACTGGGTCATAAAGGGAGGGACGGCCTTCGAGGTGCAGCAGGCCATCTCATGCACTATCCAGTTCCTAGAGCACTTGGGGTTTGTCATAAACTACACCAAGTCTCACCTCCTTCCGATACAGTGTCTGGCGTTCATTGGGGCAAAGATCGACACTCTCCAGTTGAAGGCCTTCTTGCCCAGGTACCAAGCCGATCGTCTCGTGGCCCTGGCCCAGGATGTACGATGCCGTCCCTCGGTGCCCACTTGGCTTCTCCTGCGCCTCCTCTGGCACATGGCCTCCATGGTCCATGTCACTCCAGATGCTCGCCTCCACATGAGGGCGGCACAGTAGTTTCTCTGGGACCAGTGGTCTCAGGCCACCGGCCACCTACCAGACAGGGTTTCAGTGACCTGCCAATTGGTGGATACCCTGGTCTGGTGGCAGTCTTCCGAGAATCTCGAGGAGGGCATGCCCTTTCAGGCCCCAAGCCCCTCCAGTGTCCTCACCATGGATGCCTCCCTACTCGGCTGGGAGCCCACTGTGGGGATCTCCGCACTCAGGGCAACTGGTCACCGGAAGAGAGCACTCAGCTGATCATTCTCCTGGAGCTTTGAGACATACACCTAGCCCTGAGGGTCTTCTCTCACCAACTGCGTCACCAGCCGGTTCTGGTCCAGATGGACAGCCAGGTGGCAATGTTCTTCATGAGCAAGCAAGGGGGCATGGGGTCTCATACTCTTTGTCAGGAAGCCCTAGCCCTCTGCTGATACGCAATCCGACAGGGTATCCTCCTGCAGGCAGTGTACCTGCCCGGTCAGGACAACCAGCTGGCTGACAGGCTCAGCAGAGTTCTCCAGCCACATGAGTGACAGCTGGACCCCAGGGTAGCCAGTCGGCTTTTCCGCCTCTGGGGAGAACCCATGATGGACCTGTTCGCCAGCCCGGACAACTTTCAGTTGCCCCGCTTCTGCTCCCAGCAGGCTGACCCCTCTAGGGTGGCAGCGGATGCGTTCCTGGTCTCATGGTTGAGAGGCCTCATGTACGCCATCCCTCCTAACCTACTGATCATCAAGATCTTGTTCAGGACCCTCCGCAACAGGGCCTATCTCATCCTGATAGCTCCTTGGTGGCCCAGGCAACTGTGGTTCCCGCTGCTTCTACAGTTGACGGTGGACACCTCCATCACCTTGGGGACCGTCCCGGGACTTCTTTCTCAGGAGGGGGGGGGGGCTCTCTCCTGCACCCCAATCTGGAGTCCCTGTCGCTGACAGCATGGCTTCTGAGAGGGTGATTCTGGCCCCTTTCAACCTTCTAGTTCATATGGAGGACATCCTGCTGGCCTCTCGCAAGGTCTCTACTAGGAAGGCTTACGCCCTCAAGTGGCGCAGGTTCTTTGTTTGGTGCGCCGATCATGGGGCTGACCCTTTCTCCTGTCCGGTGGCACTGGTCGAACTCTGTCCGGGTGCACCTCAGTTCCTTGGTGGCGCACCACCATCCGGTGGATGGTAAGCCCCTCTTGGTCCAGCCATTGGTGACCCATTTTCTTCGGAGCCTGATCTTATCGAAGCCCCCGTTTCGCCCTCTGGCAACCAAATGGGACCTCAACGGGGTGTTGAATCAGCTCACTCACCCTCCCTTCGAACCTCTGGCTACCTGCCACCTCTGCTACCTCTTTTGGAAGGTGGTTTTCCTGGTCACGCTTACCTCTGCTCGCCCTATACCAGGTTCTACAAGAACAGAGTGGTGCTTCATACACACCTCGAATTCCTGCCAAAGGTGGTGTCGCCCTTCCATTTCAACCAGGAAGTGGCGCTCCCTACCTTCTTTCCAAGACCTTACTCTAGTCAGGTGGAGACTGTCCTTCACACCTTGGACTGTAAGAGGGCTTTGTCCTTCTATATCCAACGCACTCAGGGCCACCGCAAAGCTTCTCAGCTTTGGAGTTGATCCTTTACCATCTTTTATTTTTGCTGTCTTATAGCTATGTCATCTAACTATTATCAGCAAAATTTAATACGAAAGACAATGTCATTAACATCAGAGGGATCAGTGCTCAATCCATTAGAGCAGGCTGTTTCTATAACACAGATAAGAATAGAGCTTCCAGATTGTTTAATTATCCAGTTGGATTTTGTGACTGTGTTTTTCAACCTACTCATACTTGTGAGGTCGTTGATGCAAATGGGCATACTGCCGTGATAACGGACGATAGTCCATATGGCAGAGCCAAATTAGTCTGAGACCTCGGATGTTAATGACATTGTCTTTCGTATTAAATTTTGCTGATAAAAGTTTGAAGATTTTATAAACATCCATTGATACATGAACGATTTTTTTGATAGTTTGGACTGTGAGTGTCTCGTTTGGTAACTGACCAGCGGTTTGTGTAATGTCATCTAACTAAGCAAGATGGCACCCTTGGGTGGGATGGGGACCACACATGTGTGGTGGCATCTCCTAAAGGCTTTCTTTGAAAGCTGAGAGGATGTTCCGTGAGGGCTCCATCAGTGCCGACGTCACCCATATGTGAGAACTGATTCCTGCTGTCCCCGGAGAATACCTGTTACAGGTGCGTAACTATGCTATCTTTATGGTATAATGATTTGGTGTATTCTTTCCATCTTTTCTTAATCTTAGCATGATTCATTATAGATCCTTGAGCTCTTTTAGCATTCCAGTTTAAGGCTGGAATTTTTCTTTAACTCTCATAGCTTTAGGAAAGCTGTTCTTCTTGTTCCTCTAGTAGTTTCTGATTCTGTTTCCTTGCATGCACCATTGTAGTATTTCTCTTTGTTTGTTCCCTGCTGTACATTGGACATTTCTGTTTAGTTCTATGATTACGTCCCTTGCTCCCCCTGGCTTTAGTTTTTCTGCATTTGTGAGCAATTTTCAGAGTTTCTTTGGTCATCCATTTTGGCTGGTTTTGCTTTTTCACCTTTTGCAGAGACTTTTCGCTTTCTTCAAGCACAACTTTCTTATAGTCATCCTATAGATCTCCAGGAACAAGCAGGAATGAGTCTTCACATATGGGTACGTCGGTACCGACGGAGCCTGCGCGGGAACGCTCCCCAGCGTCCAATCAGAAAGCCTTTGGGAGCATCCCACAGTGCCTGCGTGCTGCCTTCCCGCCTTTCCCAACTGTCTCTCCTCAGTTCTTCTTTTCCGCGGAGCCAGCAGGTCGTGTTCCTGTCACCGCAGAAGAATTTCCTTATTTTTTTCTTTATTTCTTTTGTGTCGCGTCTGCCTTCTTCGACGCTGTACCGGTACCGCCGGTTTTTGTTCTTTTCTTCTTGTAAAAAAACCCAAACAAACCTTTTTTCCGTTCTTTTTCTTCAGGTGCACTTGCGTTTTGGGCCTTAGGCCCAAAACTTTTTTTCCTTAAATATGGAAAAGCCTGCCTCAGGATTTAAAAAGTGCACAAAATGTGGCGGTACCATTTCCATCACCGACACCCATGACTGGTGTCTAAAATGTTTAGGTCCTGACCATTCCATAACAGATTGTGTATCCTGTTCCATGATGTCTAAAAGAGGTCGACAGAACCGAGCTGCCAAGCTCAGTACCCTGTTTCCCTCTGATGCGGCTTCAGTGGCATCGACGTCTTCCAGGGCTGCTTCTTCCTCATATGGATCTCAGGTAACTAAACATAAATCCAGCCGGTCCTCGAAGAGTAGATCTCCTTCTAAGCATCGAGATGCCTCTGGCGTTGCCCTCGAGGATTCTGCACTGGCAAAATTACCCCGGCAGGAGGCTTCGGCCTCTAAAGCATCATCATCGGGGTTCCAGGATGATCTCAATGGCGTGGCCTCGACAGATCTCCTGGTGCCATGCTCTGCGGTGCCGGTGGCCTCCACCGGTACCGACTTCCAAGCATTGGCGGCGTCAGTGGATCAGAGGATTCTGTCCATAGAACGCAGTCTGGCGGCTTTCCTTGTGGCATCGATGCCCGTGGTACCGCAATAGACTACTCCGCCGGTACCGGCTCTAGCATCGCCATCGGTACCAATCCTGCATCAACATCGGCATCGGTGTCCGCTATGCCGGTACTCTGTCCACTGAAGCCCTCCGGTACTGATACCCCGGTACCGGTTATTCCCGATACCGACCCCGATCGGTACGGGTATCGGGCTTTGCAAGAGCATCTGGACAGACGATACTTCGATTCCTCTGAGGACTCTGAGGATTCTGAAGAGTCGGTCGATGTAGTGATGCTTCTTCCACAGGAGGAGTCCTCTCCTAAGCGAAGGATGTCTCCTCCAGAGGACTTGTCTTTTCAAGACTTTATCAGGGAGGTGGCTCGGGGCCTCTCTATCACAGTGGCCCCTGAGACAGAGCCCAGAGCCAAGGAGTTAGATATTTTACAATATCCTAAAACTCCTAAGGAGGCAGCTACCTTGCCTATTCATGAGATTCTGTATGATCTCATGTTGAGGATGTGGGAAGCTCCTCTAACCACCTCTCCTCATTCTCGCAGGTTGGATACCATGTATCGTGTCCCTCCTTGTCCTGGTTTCCATAGAACTCAACTTCCTCACCACTCTATTGTGGTTGAGTCTGCAATGAGAAAGATTAGAAGTGCCAAAAGACATGCCTCTAATCCTCCAGGACGTGAATGTAGAACCCTGGATGCTTTTGGAAGAAGAGTCTTCCAAGCTTCCATGCTTGCTGCGAGAATTAATTCTTATAGTCTCTACATGGGAATGTTCTTAAAAGAAGTCACTGACCATTTGCAGACTTTAAGTCCTTTTATGTCTGAAGATAAAAGGCAGGACTTTCTCACTGGGCTCAAACATGCCCAAGATATCTCCAAATTCTCCAACTGTGCAGCTTTCGACTTCTTTGAATGCGTAAGCAGAGCCTCAGCTATTGCCATAGGTGCACATAGGATTGCTTGGCTTCAAGCATCTTATTTGGAGATCTGGGTTCAAGATGAATTGGGGAATATCCCTTGTACAGGTGAGAACCTGTTTGGTAAGGATTGGCAAGCAAAAGCCAATCAGATGGATGCTGAAAATTCTGCTTTGGATAGACTATCCAAATCCACAGCTGCTCCTGCTAAGAAAAGGTTATTCAAGAAAACACCTTTTTCTAAAAAGGGAAGATTCTATCCTGCTTATGGTCAGCGGGCATCTTCTGCAGCTCAGTTCCCTACCAAACGTCAGCAATCTTCCAAACAGACCAAAGCAAAGGCTGCTAGGCCTGCTCCAGCCCAGCAACCTCAGCCCCCTCAGGGCCTTTGACTTTCCGCTAGAGAACTTAGCCTTCCTAACTCTAGAAGGACCAGAGCCCTCCACCATTCCAGGAAGGTTATGTCACTTTGCTCCCAGGTGGGGGCAAATTACAGCAGAGCATTGGACACTCTCCATCATAAGAGAGGGGTACAAACTTCATTTTTCAAGCTTGCCCCCTCTCACAAGAGTGCACCAGTTCAATTCTCCAACCTCCCTCCTCAACCTGTTGGGGCAGGAGGTTGCCACTCTTCTTTCCCAGGGGGCAATAGAGGAAGTGCCTTTTCAACAACAGGGCACAGGTTTCTATTCCCCCTATTTTCTTATTCCAAAGAAAACAGGGGGCTTCAGACCCATCTTAGATCTCAGAGAGTTGAACAGATTCCTAGTCGAGGAAAAATTCAAGATGGTTTCTCTGGGAACTCTGCTGCCATACCTTCAGAGTCAGGATTGGCTTTGTTCTCTAGATCTCAAGGATGCGTACACTCATGTTCTCATCCATCCAACTCACAGAAGGTTCCTTTTTCAGGAAAAGCACTATCAATACAGAGTGCTCCCTTTTGGTCTGGCCTCTGCACCAAGGGTGTTCACGAAATGCGTGGTAGTGGTAGCTGCTTTTCTGCGCACCCTGGGAATATTCGTCTTCCTCTACCTGGACGACTGGCTCATTCGAGCTCCCACTCAATCAGAGGCCAAGAGTTCTCTAACCTGCACAATGCGTATCCTTCAGTATTTAGGGCTGGTAATAAACATCCCAAAATCCAATTTGATCCCTACTCAGTCCCTGGAGTTTATAGGGGCGTTGTTGGATACCACAAGGGCAAGGGCCTATCTTCCCCAAGCCCGTTGCCTTCGCTTGGTGCAGTTAGCTTCTCAAGCAGAGTTGAAACCCCTACTAACTACTCGAGAGATGTTACAGTTGCTAGGCCACATGGCATCCACCGTGCATGTGGTACCATATGCTCGCCTTCACATGAGGGCAGCTCAGTGGACTTTATCCACCCAATGGACCCAGGCATCAGGCTGCCTGTCAGACAGAATAGCAAACACAAGTCGCCTCATTTTGTCCCTCCAGTGGTGGAAGTCCCCTCAAAACCTGTTGCTGGGGTCCCCCTTTCAACAGTCTCTACCCCAAGCAACTCTTACAACAGATGCCTCTCCAATAGGGTGGGGAGCTCATCTGCAAGACCTCTCCACCCAGGGCATCTGGTCCCCACAGGAGACTTGTCTACATATCAATCTCTTGGAACTCAGAGCAATCTTCCTTGCTCTGTGTGTTTTCCACACCCTGCTCGGCCACAAGACAGTCCTTATCCACACGGACAATCAAGTACCATGTTCTATGTGAACAAGCAGGGAGGAACTGGCTCTCTGTCGCTTTGCAACGAAGCTTTGCGACTGTGGGCCCTCGCCAGAGAGCATCACATTCATCTTCTGGCAGTTTATCTTCCAGGCGTTCAAAACTCTTGGGCAGACAGGCTCAGTCGAGTTCTGCTTCCACACGAGTGGTCCCTACATATGGACCAGGTGTCCAAGATTTTTCAAATTTGGGGAACCCCGGACATAGACCTCTTTGCAAGTCTGTGGAATGCCAAACTTCCCCGGTTCTGTTCCATAACTCTGGCTCAGGGAGCTCAGGCAAGGGATGCTTTCCTCCTTCACTGGGGTCAAGACTTCCTCTATGCCTTTCCACCCATTCCCCTAATTCCCAAAACCCTGTTCAAGCTTCAGAGAGACAGAGGCCACATGATCCTCATAGCTCCACATTGGGCACGGCAAGCGTGGTACCCTCTGCTTCTACATCTCTCTCAAGCTCCCTCTCTGGAGTTAGGGTCTGCTCCAGACCTCCTCTCTCAAGAGGATGGAAAGTTGTGGCATCCCAATCCCCAGTCTCTGCATCTCAGGGCTTGGTTGCTGAAGGCCTAGATCTCCAGGATCTTCATCTTTCTCAACAAGTGAAAGATGTTCTTTATGCTTCCAGGAAACCTTCCACTAGATGTTCTTATGCTTTCAAGTGGAAGAGGTTTACTATCTGGTGTTCTGGGAAGGGTCTTAACCCCCCTTGCCATACCTCTGGAATCTTTGCTGGAGTATCTCCTCCATCTGTCTAATGCAGTAAGGGTCCATTTGAGTGCTATTGCAGCTTCACTTAAGCCTTTAAATGGACAACCTATTTCCTCTCATCCTTTTGTAACCAGATTCATGAGAGGCCTCCTTTTAACAAAGCCTCCCATTAGACCACCCCCGGTGGCATGGGACTTAAACTTGGTTCTTGGTCAGCTTATGAAGCCGCCTTTTGAACCTTTAGCTACCACCTCCTTGAAATACCTTTCTTGGAAGGTTATCTTTCTCATTGCAATCACATCAGCACGTCGTATTAGTGAATTGCAAGCACTCGTAGCTAATCCACCTTATACAAGGTTCCATCATGACAAGGTGGTCCTTAGGACTAATCCACACTTTATGCCTAAGGTGGTCTCGCCTTTTCACTTCAACCAGGAGGTCTACCTACCTGTCTTTTTTCCAGGACCTCATGCATCAAGTGCAGAGAGGAATCTTCATACCCTGGACTGTAAAAGAGCTCTGGCTTTTTACTTACAAAGGACACAGCAACATAGAAAGTCTTCCCAACTCTTTGTTGCCTTTGATCCTTCTCATTTGGGACTACCAGTCTCCAAGAGAACACTATCTAACTGGATTGCCCAGTGTATTTCTTTCGCCTATCAGAGCAAGAACCTTTCTCTGGAGGGCCATGTCACAGCTCACAATGTGAGAGCCATGGCAGCCTCATTGGCTCATCTGAACTCTTTGTCTATTGACGACATCTGTCGAGCAGCCACTTGGGCCTCGGTTCATACCTTCACAGCCCATTACTGCTTGGACAAGGACTCCCGCCGGGATGCCTTGTTTGGTCAGGCTGTTCTTAAACACCTGTTCCATACTTAATCAACTCCTACCCACCATCCCTCATGGGATGCCAGAGATCCATGTGGGGAAGTGCAGCCCTGTCCCAGGGACACACAACTTATGGGATCTCTCCCTGGCATCTAAAGCTAGGGAGTCCCCATATGTGAAGACTCATTCCTGCTTGTTCCTGGAGATAGCACAGTTACTTACCTGTTACAGGTGATCTCTGGGAACAGCAGGAATAAGGCTTCACAACCCACCCACCTCCCCTAGGAGTTGTCTCTCTCTCTGTCTCTCTTTCCCTCTCTCTCTCTCTGTCTCAGCTCTAAAACTCAACTGAGGAGAGACAGTTGGGAAAGGCGGGAAGGCAGCACGCAGGCGCTGTGGGATGCTCCCAAAGGCTTTCTGATTGGACGCTGGGGAGCGTTCCTGCGCAGGCTCCGTTGGTACCGACGTACCCATATGTGAAGACTTATTCCTGCTGTTCCTAGAGATCACCTGTTACAGGTATGTAACTTTGCTTTCTCTTGGTGCTCTGTCATTTGTATCCAAAGTGGCAAATTGATTTTTCATGCAGTCTTTAAATTTTGGTGGTATCTTTTCAAAATCATATTTAGCTACATTCATAAATGTTTTAGCTTGTTCTCTGTCATAGTTAATAGTTATAATTACTCTATTTACTTTACCTATTGTTCCATGTAACTATGTTCAACATTTTGTTTTATGTAAACTGCTTTGATTCCCAGAGAAGGCGGTAGAGCAAACCAGAAAAATAAATAAGTGGCTTGCTCTTTTTCAGCTTTAGCTTGAGTTTGCTACAAATAGCTGGTGATCTGTACCACGTTCAGTTAATCGGTTCCAGGGTTTTTTTTGTTGGTTATTGAGCTTTTTGTTTATTTAACAGGTTTTTTATACTGCTTTTTCATTTAGTCCAAACCGTATACATTGTAACCAAAACTTGGTAATGCACACAAAACAGGGACATTGATAACTTGGATTCTTCTGAGGCAATGAAGGGTTAAGTGACTCAAGGAGTGCTAGTGGGAATTGAACCCTGGTCTCTTGGTTCCCAAGCCAGTGCTCTAACTATTAGGCTACTCCTCCACTGTTGACTTTCACACATAGAATCAATTTGATTTTTCTACAATCTTTTGGGTGGTCTATATGTACAGTTGCTGCTTGTGTTGCTGGAAGAAGGTATTTGCGATTAATAGATTATAATTATTGGTCTTGCAGAATTCTATCAGTCTTTCTCCAGCTTCATTTCTGTTACTAAGCCCGTATTTTCCAACCACTTTGTTTTTTTTATGCCAACTTTTATGTTCCAGTCTCCCATAACTATTAGTATATCTTGTTTGCATATCTGTCGATTTCAGCTTGTACTTTTCATAGAACTGATCAATTGTGTCCTCTTTTTGATCTGTTGTTGCATATACCTGAATAATAGTTGTATTGATGGAAATTCCTGGTAGACAAATAGAAATGAAGTGTTTATGGATTGCACTGTATTTCTTTACAGTTCTTGCAGGTTTCTTCTGAATTATAAATGCATCACCATTTATTCTTTGTCCTTCATTTCTGGCATATTATCCCATGTGATCATCAGATTCAAGGTTCCCGATGCCAGTCTATTTCAGTTCACTGACATCTAAAAGATTGAGTTCTGCATGTTCCATTTCGTTCTTGATACCTCTAGCTTCCCTTGTTCATGCTTCACATGTTCTGTGTCCCAATATGTACAACATGTTTGCAGCTTCTGACTCTCATTTCATACACAGCTACATCCACAGTCAGGCATCCTGAGGGCTTTGTTCTAACATAAGAACATAAGATATGCCATACTGGGTCAGACCAAGGGTCTTTCAAGCCCAGTATCCTGTTTCTAACAGTGGCCAATCCAGATCACAAGTACCTGTCAGGTTCCCAAAAGGTATTTGGATTCCACGCTGCTTGTCCAGTGGATAAGCAGTGGATTTCCCCAGTCCTCTTTAATAGTGGGTTATGGACTTTTTCTCCAGGAACTTGTCCAAACCTTTTTTAAATTCAGCTACCCTAATAGCTTTTACTATATCCTCTGGTAACGAATTCCAGAGTTTGATTACGCGTTGAATGAAAAAATATTTTCTCCGATTAGTCTTAAATGTGCTACATCTTAGCTTTATTGTGTGTTCTCTAGTTTTTCTCTGTTTTGAAGGAGTAAACAACTGATCTATGTTTACCCGGGCTGCTCCATTCATTATTTTATAGACCTCTACCATATCTCCCTTCTCTTTTCCAAGCTGAAGAGCCCTAACCTTTTAAGCCTTTCCTCTTAGGGATATCCTTCCATCCCATTTATCATTTTGGTGGCTGTACCTTTTCTAATTCTGCTATATCTTAAAATGATATGGTGACCAGAATTGCACACAATATTCATGATGTGGTCGCACCATGGAGCGATACAGAGGCATTATAATATCCTTCATTTTATTCACCATTCCTTTCTTTATGATTCCCAGCATTCTATTTGCTTTCCTTTTTTGTGTAAATAATTTTTATTTATTTCTTTTCAAATATACAAAAAGAAAAAGAAATTAAGCAGTAGATCAGAACAATACAAATCCAAAAGAAAAGAACTAGAAAAAAACCAAACCGCTACATAGCCCACATCATGGAGAAAACAGCACCAAAGAAAACTAGGGGCAAAATAAATACTTAGGCTACTACCCCCAACCTCTAATAATCGTAAAATAAAGAACTATTACATAAATGCTTTCATCTCAAACCTGCTTAGACTCTAAAAGACTTTCAAGTTGAGTGTGATCAGAGAAAACATATCTGGTCCTTTGAAGAGTAATCAAACATTTACAGGGAAATCAGAGAAAAAAACGTTCCTCCCCCAGCCAAAACACGTGGCTTAAGCTGGAGGAAGGCCCTTCTCTGAATTTGCGTAAAGCGGGAGACATCAGGGAAAATAGATAACTTTTGTCCATGAAAAAGCAAATCTTTTTTTGAAAAAAAGGCCTTCATAATCACAGCCTTATCCACAAGATTAGACAAATATTTATTTATTTATTTATTTACATTCTCTTATATACCGCGCTATTCTGCATCAGTGCGGTTTACATTGAACAAACTGAAATTACATTGAACAGGGCATTATAACTTGGAGATAACTATTTTACAGGGAACATGGGCTATGGAGGGTTAAGTGGCTTGCCCAAGACCACAAGGAGCACCTGTGGGACTAGAAACCCCAGTCCTTCCGGCCCAAGGTTGCTGTCCTCTAGTGGGATTTGAACCCCCGACCTTCCGGCCTGAAGTACCTTGCCCCAACCACTAGGCCACTCCTCCATATATCACTAGTGTGGCTCGGGAGGGGATTAAAACATCAGAATTTTCCAAAAAAGCAGTTAAATCCACATCACTCTGTTCTCACAACAAAGCCACACTACTATCTCCTGATGCTACACACTCTGGCAAATAAAAAAGATGAGAAATCAAAATGGCGTCAGCTTCTGATATCATCAAGACATCCTTACAGTACTGCTTAAATAGAACTGAAGGTGACATAAAACGAGTCTTAGGAAAATTCAATACTCTGATATTTTTTGCTTGAGAAACATTTTCCAAAGATTCAATTTGTTTCTACAAAGGCAAAGTATCTAAGGGGGAGCCCTAGGGGGCAAGATGGTGGCAGGTACCTGATCGCTGATGGCTGCTCCGCGTTGTTCCTGTGTGTTCTTGTTCTGGAGGTGAACTCCTGTTCTATCAAATGATGGGACGGAGAAAAATAAAACAAACAGGCTTTCCTGCTGCTCCACTGCAAATTTCCAAAACCAGCCAGAGAACCCTTGAGCATTGCGGTTTTGCAGCTGCCGGGTCACTAGCGGCATCTTCGACAGCACGACAGGAGGAGTCCATGCTGGGCACATCAGGAGTGAGTTTATCTCCTGATCAGCGGGCGCCCCCTACACAACCTGGAAGTATACTATCTGCGGATGGTGCTTGTTCCTCTGTGTTGCCAGGCTTTCGGGTGAGTACTCCGTTGCCCGGTGATGAGGGACAAGTCCTGCAACGGTCGGCCCTGGACTCCGGAGGGGAGAGTCTGCTAGAGAGACGGGACATGGATGTACTGTTCTCTCGTGTGGTGTTTCCACGGCAGGTGGAGCCTGGAGGTGGGCTGATGCCAGTGAGTCGGTTGGAAAAGCCTGCAGTTATCACTATGGAAGCGCTGTGGGACTCCATATTTGCTATAACAACTACCCTCTCTACTGTTGTGGGTTTTGTAAGTACTGAGATATCTAATATTAAATTGGAGGCCTCTAAAAATTTGGAGTTGCAAGCTGGTTCTTTGGTACAAGTTAAGGAGGATATTGCCCATCTTAAAGAGGGGCATGTGGCTCTGACTGTGCTGATAAGGAGAACTGAGCACCTTGAAAATCTAGCCCGAAGGAATAATCTCCGCCTGATAAACTTTCCAAGGTCTCCTCTCATGTCCCCGGTGGAAATGGTGCGGAAGTACTTGAGAGAGGTGCTTAAAATACCAACAGAGCATCTACCCCCACTCACTAGGGCACAATATTTGTCAGTTAACATCTGTGAAGCAAGAAGGAGGAATGTGGAGGCTTCCGTGAGTGGAATGGGGGACCTGACAGGATTCCTCAAGAGTTCTCTCGATGTGGTTGCAGAAAGAACTACTATGCTTGTGACTCTGGCATTAGAGGCTGACAAAGCTTTAATTCTTCAATCTTTTTTAAGAATATTAATGAGAGGTTCTTAGGGTCAAATGTGTGTATATTTCCTGATTTGTCATGAGTAACCCAGTTAAGGAGGAAGGAATTCTTGGCTTATCGAGCCAGGACCATTTCCTTGGGTGCTTCTTTTGTGTTAAAGTATCCGTGTAGGTGTTATGTTTCCTATCAGGGTAAGAATTTCCTTTTTTTTTGATCCTAAGCCGCTCTCAGAATTTATATCTGCAAGGGAAGTGGTTGGAGTAGGGGTGGGCCCCATTACGGCTGACGCGTAAGTCTTATCCTGCTTGTATTTTTATTTCTTAACTTGTTTCGCTCTTGATAGGAGTGTAAATGTTGGTGAATGATTTATTTCCTGTTGCCTCCTAATTTATATTGTGGACTAAATTTTGGGATAAGTGTACCTTCTTTAAGATGTAAGAGTTTCCTTTAAGATGTAAGAGTTGTATTACATTTTTTGGGTTTTTTTTTGTTTTAGTTTGGTATCCCATAATTTCATATTCTTATTTATGTATATACCTGAGTGATTATTATAAATACCAATAAAGAATTAAATTAAAAGCAAAGTATCTTTCAAACTTGTAGTACTCACTGACTGCAAAGAGCCATCTTGAGCTTCAACCTTCCCAACACGCTGAACCACACCCATAACACTAGCTTCAACCTCTTGAACTCTTAAAACAGCCTGCTGGGAAAAAGTAACAGTTTGATCCATAAATCTAGCTAACAAATTATTTGTATCAGAGACTAGCTTCCAAATATCCAACAGTGTAACTTCTGCAGGGTTAACAGATGAAGACAAACGTTGATCACAACCTGCATGAACAGCCTGAATAGGAACCAATGGAGAAACCTCACTGGAATGGGAGAGGAGGCCAACAGGCACCACCCTTCCCAGTATTAGAGGCAATCAGAGGAGGAGAAAATTCTCCCATAGTACAAGTCTGAGAAGGCCCTGGGTTAGCCGGTGGAGTCCTATCGATGGAACTAAGAGAAGCACCAGGGGAAGGAGAGGAAAGATCTTGAATGTCTGACATTGAGTCCAATAGAAAAAAAAACCATGCTGATCCATAGGACCAGTAGTCACTGTCGAAGTAGAAACAGACATAGCAGAGGACTGTTTCACAGACTTACTTTTCCACTTCACATGTCCTCTGGGCATCCCAAGACGGCCAAGGAGCCTAACTGTCCCCGAATAGGCATTGAAAGGGCACCAAAGGGGCGTACCCCTTTGGACACACACCCTTCGGGCATGCGACCGCGGGCCGCGACAGGCAGCCGGCGTTTAAGTACTTGCAGGAGACTTCCGATATCACGGGAAGGTAGGAGTGGCTTCCACTGCAGGTACCAATCGCTGGAAAGAAAAGCTCAGCTGCCAAGCCCCGGTAACTTCACCGCTGCTTCTCCTCTATTTGCTTTCTTGGCCACCGTTGCAAGTGGGCAAAGAGTTTCAACGTGCTATCCACGATGATGCCTAAATCGCTTTCCTGGGTGGTGGCTCCTAATGTGGAACCTTGCATCGGGTAACCGTAGTTTGAGTTGTTCTTCTCTAAGTGCATAATTTTGCTCTTGCCCACATTAAATGTCATCTGCCATTTGGATGCCCACTCTCCCAATGTATCAAGGTCCTCTTGCAATTTTTTTAGAATCCTCTTGTGTTTTAACAACTTTGAATAATTTGGTATCATCTGCAAATTTGATCATCTCACTCATTATTCTCATTTCCAGGACATTTATAAATATTTTAAAACGCAGCAGGCCCAGCGCAGATCCCTGGGGTGTGGAGCACCTATCTCCAGGAACAAGCAGGAATGTAGTCTTCACATATGGGTATCATCGGTACCGACGGAGCCTGCGCGGGAACGCTCCCCAGCGTCCAATTAGGAAGCTTTTGGGAGCATCTCACAGCGCCTGCGTGCTGCCTTCCCGCCTTTCCCAACTGCCTCTCTCCAGTTCTTCGTTTTCCGCGGAGCCAGCAGGTCATGTTCCTGTCACCGCAGAAAATTGTTTTGTTATTCTTTATTTTTTTGTGGTCGCGTCTGCCTTCCCTGATGCTATTCCGGTACCGCCGGTTCTTTCTTTCTTTCTTTTAAAAAAAAAAATATATAAACTTTTTTCCAGGTGCGTGCCATTTTGGGCCTTAGGCCCAAAATTTCCTCCATTATGGAGAAACCCACCTCGGGTTTTAAAAAAATGCACCAAGTGTGGTGGTACCATCTCCGTCACCGACACCCACGAGTGGTGTCTTAAATGTTTAGGTCCTGACCACTCCATCTCCGAGTATATGGCTTGTGCCATGATGTCCAAAAGGGGTCGACAGAACCGAGCTGCCAAGCTCAGTTCCCTTTTTTCTTCCGATGCAGCTTCGGTGGCATCGACGTCTTCCAGGGCTTCGTCTTCCTCCCATGGATCTCAGGTAACTAAACATAAGTCCAGCCGGTCCTCAAAGGGTAGATCTCCTTCTAAGCATTGAGATGCCTCTGGCGTTGCCCTTGAGGGTTCCATACCGGCAAAATTGCCCCGGCGGGAGGCTTCGGCTTCCAAAGCATTATCGGGGCTCCAGGATGTTCTCGAGGCCTTGACCTCAGCAGAACTACTGGTGCCATGCTCTGGGGTACCGGTTGCATCCGGTACCGATACCCAGGCATCGGCAGCGTCGATAGACCAGAGGTTCCTGACTATTGAACGCAGTCTGGCGGCTCTCCTTGTGGCATCGACGCCCTCGGAACCGCGTCAGACGGTTCAAGCAGTACTGATGCCGGTATTGGTACTGATAGCATCGACAGCGGTATCAGCTTTGCTGGCACCCAGTCATGCGATGCCTTCCGGTGCCGATACACCGGTACCGATTACCCCCGGTACCGGTACCCATTACCCCCGGTACCCCGTTGCTGGGGTCCCCTTTTCAACAACCCTTACCCCAGGCAACTCTCACAACGGATGCTTCACCAGTGGGTTGGGGAGCTCATCTACAAGACCTCTCCACCCAAGGTACCTGGCTCCACAGGAGACTCATCTACATATCAGTCTCTTAGAGCTCAGAGCAATCTTCCTTGCTCTTCGAGTGTTCCATACCCTGCTCATCTACAAGACAGTCCTCATTCATACGGACAATCAGGTAGCCATGTTCTATGTGAACAAGCAGGGGGGAACAGGCTCTCTGTCGCTTTGCAACGAAGCTTTGCGACTATGTGCCCTCGCCACAGAGCATCAGATTCACCTCCTGGCAGTTTATTTTCCAGGCATTCAGAACTCTTGTGCAGAGAGACTCAGTTGAGTTCTGTTTCCACACGAATGGTCTCTGCATGTGGACCAGGTGACCAAGATTTTCCAAATTTGGGGAACCCCGGACATAGACCTCTTTGCAAGTCCATGGAATGCCAAACTTCCCCGGTTCTGTTCTAGAATTCCGGCTCAGAGTTCTCAGGCCAGGAATGCCTTTCTCCTTCACTGGGGTCAAGACTTCCTTTATGTCTTTCCACCCATTCCCCTAATTCCCAAAACTCTGTTCAAGCTTCAGAGAGACAAGGGGCAGATGATTCTCATAGCTCCACATTGGCCACGGCAAGTGTGGTACCCCCTGCTTCTACATCTCTCTCAAGCCCCCTCCCTGGAGTTAGGGTCTGCTCCAAATCTCCTGTCACAGGAAGACGGAAGGTTATGGCATCCCAATCCCCAGTATCTGCATCTCAGAGCTTGGTTGCTGAAGGCCTAGATCTTCATGATCTTAACCTTCCTCAGCAAGTAGAGGATGTCCTTTATGCTTCCAGGAAACCTTCCACAAGACGCTCTTATGCTTTCAAGTGGAAAAGGATTACCATATGGTGTTCGCAGAAGGGTCTTAACCCCTTAGCGATACCTCTGGGATCATTACTTGAGTATCTCCTTTATTTATCCAATGCAGGACTTAAGACTAACTCAGTAAGGGTCCATTTGAGTGCTATTGCAGCTTCCTTCAAGCCTCTCAATGGACAACCTATCTCCTCCCATCCTCTTATAGCAAGATTTATGAGAGGCCTTCTTCTAACTAAGCCTCCCATTAGGCCACCACCGGTGGCATGGGACTTAAACCTGGTTCTTGGTCAGCTCATGAAGCCACCTTTCGAACCCTTAGCTACTACCTCTTTAAAATTCCTTTCTTGGAAAGTTATCTTTCTCATTGCAATCACATCAGCATGTTGCATCAGTGAGTTGCAAGCACTAGTAGCTGATCCACCTTGTCCAGGGTTTCATCATGACAAGGTAGTCCTTAGGACTCATCCACACTTTATGCCAAAGGTGGTCTCGCCTTTTCATCTTAACCAAGTGGTCTACCTGCCTGTGTTCTTTCCAAGGCCTCAAGCATCAAATGCAGAAAGGAATCTTCATGCTTTGGATTGTAAAAGAGCTTTAGCCTTTTACTTGCAAAGAACACAGCAACATAGAAAGTCCTCTCAACTCTTTGTTGCTTTTGAGCCTTCTCATTTGGGACTTCCAGTCTCCAAGAGAACACTGTCCAACTGGATTGCACAGTGTATTTCCTTTGCCTATCAGAGTAAGAACCTTCCTCTGGAGGACCATGTCACTGCTCACAATTTATTTTTATTTTTATTTACATTCTCTTATATACAATGTGAGAGCCATGGCAGCTTCAGTGGCTCATCTGCACTCTGTGTCTATTGACGACATCTGTCGAGCAGCCACTTGGGCCTCGGTTCATACCTTCACAGCCCATTGCTGCTTGGACAAGGACTCCCGCCGGGATGCCTTGTTTGGTCAGGCTGTTCTCCAACACCTGTTCTATACCTAATCAACTCCTACCCGCCATCCCAGGTTGGATGCCAGATATCCATGGGGGGAAGTGGAGCCTTGTCACAGGGACACACAACTTCTGGGGTCTCTCCCTGGCATCTAAAGCTAGGGAGTCCCCATATGTGAAGACTACATTCCTGCTTGTCCCTGGAGATAGCATAGTTACTCACCTGTAACAGGTGATCTCCGGGAACAGAAGGAATTTAGTCTTCACAACCCACCCTCCTCCCCTAGGAGTTGTATCTCTCTATCTATCTCTTTCTCTTTCCCTTTCTTTCTCTTTGTCTCAGCTTTAAACTCAACTGGAGAGAGGCAGTTGGGGAAGGCAGCACGCAGGCGCTGTGGGATGCTCCCAAAAGCTTCCTAATTGGATGCTGGGGAGCGTTCCCGCGCAGGCTTTGTTGGTACCGATGGTACCCATATGTGAAGACTAAATTCCTGCTGTTCCCGGAGATCACTCGTTACAGGTGAGTAACTATGCTTTCTCCATTGAGAAAATTGGCCATTTAGCCCTACTCTCTGTTTTTTATCTTTCAACCAGTTTCTAATCCACAATAGTAAATCGCCTCCTATCCCATGGCTTTTTAATTTCCCCAAGAGTCGCTTATGAGGGACTTTGTCAATTTATTTTAGCTGTATTTATATCCCGCTTTTCACCGGGTCAAAGCGGTCAATTGGGAGATACATTTAACACGAGGGGATATGACACACATACGCTAATACTTACAGGGAACATGGGCAATGGAGGGTTAAGTGGCTTGCCCAAGACCACAAGGAGTGCCTATAGGACTAGAAATCCCAGTCCCTCCGGGTGGGAATGGAACCTCCGGCCCGAAGTACCTTGTCCTAACCAGTAGGCCACTCCTCCCTCAAGGCTTTCTGAAAATCAAGATAAACTGTATCAACCAGCTCACCTCTATCTAACTGATTATTCACACCTTCAAAAAAAAATAAGAGTTTGGTGAGACAAGACTTTCCTACGCTAAAGCCATTAAACCATTAGTTACATGTTAAGTAATTTTGTTTTTTATAATAGTTTCTACCATTTTTCCTGGCACAGCTTCAAGAGACTCCACACAGCTAAACTTTCAGACTTTACTATTGCCTGTTTTTTTTTTCTAATATAGATTTGAAATGTTGGATATACGTTTTTAGTAATATTCTGATTGCTTACATTCCTTGCATAGCATTTAAATCAGATATCTGAGTGTGCCCTCAGTTCATGTAAGGCCTCCTGGCTAGGACACTCAGATATCTGCAGCCCTGGGGGGGTGGGTGGGATGAGTGATGGGGTGGGCGGGAATCTAAGTGTCCCTAGCAAGGAAGGTGATTAGCAGTGTGCCCAAGGGTTTGATCCTGGGACTAGTACTGTTCAATGTATTTGTTAGTGATATTGCTAAAGGACTGAATGGAAAAGTCTGTCTTTTTGCAGTTGACAGGAAAATTAGCAACAGAGTGGACTCCTCTGAGGGAGGGAGAACATGAGGAAAGATCTACAAAAACTGGAAGAATGGTCTAATTCTTGGCAGTTAAGTTTTAATGTGAAGAAGTGTAGTGTCATGCACTTGGGAAGCATAAATCCAAGGGAATTGTATGCGATAGGGGGCGAGAGGTTGGTGTGCACAGACCAGGAGAACGACCTCGGAGTGATTGTTTCTGAGGATCTCAAGATGGTGAAACAGTGTGACAAGGCAGTGGCAAAAGCCAGACGTATGCTGGGTTGCATACAGAAAGGAATTACCAGCAGAAAGAAAGAGGTTCTAATGCCACTGTTCAAGTTATTGGTGAGGCTCACTTGGAATATTGTGTTCAGTTTTGGAGACCATATCTCGCAAAGGACATAAAAAAGCTGGAAACAGTTCAGAGGAAGGCGACCAAAAGGATTTGGAGCCTGCATTAGAAGACTGATGAGAAGAGACTTGAAGACCTAAATATGTACACTCTGGATTAGAGGAGGGACAGGGGATATATGATTCAGACCTTTAAATACTTAATGGGTATTAATGAACAAATGTCTTCCAAAGATGGGGAAGCTGTAAAACTAGAGGTTATAACATGAAGCTGCAAGGGGGTAAATTGAAAGGCAATGTCAGGAAATACTTTTTCACTGAAAGGGTGGTGGATGCTTGGAATACCCTCCCGATTGAAGTGGTGGGGTGGCTCCCGAACCTGTTATCGAGTGAGGAGCTGCTGCAGGGGCTGCAGTTGATTGACAGGAGTGAAAGCTGGCAGCCCTGAGTCGTCCCCCTCAGCGCTGAAGCTCGGAAGGAAGGCTGAGCGCGAGGGGTAGAAAAGCCACATGGCACAGAGGCTCCAAGGTAAGAGTGGCTGGGGGAGGACAGCAGGAACCCCTAGCAACCACCGAAACATGAGGAGATAGAGAGCGGCCTGCAGCCGCATGTTTGGGAGACTGCAGTGGCGCAGGAACCCCCCTCCCCCCCGCTGCATTTAGGCACAATTTCTTCGTATTCAGGCCCGCGTGTGTTTTAACGCCCTGCTGTGTTTTGGGTGCCCGGGAATAAAGCAGGACAGAGCAGCTTCTTCCTGGGGGCCATTTGCAGTTTCTTTTTAATTTCAGTTTCTGTTAATTAAGATTTTGGTAAATTGGTTTTGTTTTGTTTTATTTTATTTTAGTTCAGTACTCTAGTGCCCTGTGCCTGAGCCGGAGGTGCACTGTGCTGGGGATCCTTTTACCTACCTGGTTACAGATTGAGGGCATTCCTGAGGAGTGCCTCCAGCCCTTCCCACCATGCCGGCCAGACCGCAGTGCCTAGTATAGGATGGTATCAAGGGGGGTGAACCCCACTTAATCCTTAAGCGTTCCTTGTGTTATACAGCTCAAAACTTATTCAGTGCACAATGACTTGATGTAGACCTGTGGAAAAAGCCTAACTAGATAAGCTATTGTTGCTGGGCAGATTTCAGAGTGCTGTTGTGCCTGGTCAGGTGATTTGACATTTGGCTGAAACATTGTGACTTTCTCCTGAGAAGGGTCAAATAAAAAGTCAGCGACAGAATAAATGAAAGATAAGTGGGGGAAAAGTGCTGCTACAGTTTTGTTCTGTGGAAAACAGGAAGTACCTGCACACATGAAATGTATGTAACTAGGAGGATAGTCACAGTTAGTAGATAGGAGGCAAATGAAATCCTTCCATCTGTCTATGGCCAGTGAGTAGCCTGACATGATCATCCCTTGTCTCTTAGCCCAGATTATGTACGAATTAAATTTGTAATATTGCTTGTAAGGGAAGCTGTACTCCCTTATATTTGTAGTACTTAGAATAAAAACGTAAACTTCACTCGGAGAAGGTGTCAATTTGATTGGATCAGTGCAAGGCCCATTTCATATTTTTAAGGTTCAACATGGCAGCACAATCTAAAAATCCTCAAGATATGCGGTCCCCGATGGAGTGTAGTCTCGGAGGCAGGCGTCTACCTAGACTGCACGCAAGAGGCTAAGTCATTGGAGCAGGGCCTGCAAGATGAGACAAGGCAGGAGAGTCCCTCCCAGTTGCAAGAGGCCCTGGAGGTGGGGGTGCCATGTTACCTTCAATGGATCTGGCCCCCGGTCCCTGCATGATGGCTGGACCATCCATCCCTCAAGCCCAGAGAGCAATAGGTCTCCTGGGGGAATTCTCACTGGCGTTTGTCTTACTTTTGCATAAGACGTTTTGCCTACGTCAACAGGGCTTGGCAAGCGGCTCCTCAGCCCCAGAACACCGGACTAAGATGGTGTCAGATGCAAAAGAGCATGAGTTGGGAGCAGTGGCATCTAAGCGGGCTAGAGCCTTAGAGGAGTGGCACAGTCGCCATTGTCAGAGGGGCTGGATGGGGACGACCTTGACAAGGAGCTAATCTACAGGAGGAGTTGGAAGAAGGAGAGATCCCAGAACAGGAGGATCAGGCCCGGATTGTTCGGGTTTTCTGCCGGGAGGAGCTACCGGCACTCATCTTTATGCTTATGTTTATGTTTATGCAATTTCTTGATATACCGCCCAGGCCGAAGAGCATCAAAGTGGTATACAATCCTTCATCCCCAAAGGGCTCACAATATATTTGTACCTTGGAGTCCCTCAAGGCTCTGAATATGCCTGCTAACCTCCCAGCAGAGGAAGAGGCGCTGTAGGATCTGCTGTTCCAGGTGGTGCGGAAATCGCAGAAAGTCTTCCTGGTACATGGAGTAGTAGGACAGATGATTCAGAATGAGTGGGATCTGCCAGGAGCCAGTCTTAAATGGGTGCAATCCATGATGCACTTATACCCGCTGCTGCAACAAGAACGAGAGCTCCTTCGACCACCCAAAGTGGACGCAGCGGTATTGGCAGCAGTAGAAGAGACCTTGACTTGTCTCCTGCAGCTAAGAGCCATGGAACCGGTTCTGCAAGACCAGTATGTCTGCGGTCGATACTCCATGTATTTCGTGGTGCCCAGAAAGGAAGGTTCCTTTAGCCCGATTCTCGACTTCGAGGGCAAGAACCGCTGTTTCCGGGTACCGCATTTCCATGTGGAAATGCTGCGATCAGTAATAGTGGCAGTAGGAAGCGGAGAGTTTTTGGATTCTCTCGATCTCACAGAGGCATATCTGCACATTCCCATCCATCCAGAACATCAGCAGTTTCTCCACTTTGCGCTGCCAAGGGGCCATTTCCATTTGAGCATTGCCCTTCAGTCTGGCGACCATCCCCCGTAACTTCACCAAGGTCATGGTGGTGGAGGTGGCAGCTCGCCGCAAGAAAGGGGTTCTCGTCCACCCATACCTAGACGATTAGCTGATCCAGGCAAAGTCTAGGGACAATAGCGAAAGAGCAACAGTGCAGGTGGGGAAGTTCCTTTAAAGTCTTGGTTGGGAGGCCAACCGGGCCAAGAATCAGTTACGTCTGGCCCAGGAGCTAGAGTATTTGGGATCCTGCTTTGATACCTGCATGGACACGGTTTTCCTGCCGGATCGCTGGGTGCAGGAGCTATGACAGTGGATACGGCAGTTCCTGAAGATGGCAAGACCATCAGCGTGGCATTATCTGCAGGTTCTGGGGACCATGGTGGCCACTCTCGAGCTAGTCCCATGGGCAAGGGCGCACATGCGACTGCTGCAGAGGGCTCTGCTCTATTGGTGGTCCCATCAAAGTCAACCCCTGTCCCAAGTACTCCACTGCCCGCGGAGCACTGGGAGAGCCCTCAGTTGGTGGCTGCATGTGGGGAGCCTGGAAGGGGACATGCTAGTTGAGTCTCCGGTGTGGGCTCTGCTGATGACCAATGCTAGCCTGTCAGGTTGGGGAGCCCATTGCGAAGGACGCTTTGTTCAGGGACAGGAGTCCACAGGAGGCCCTGTGGTCGATCAACAGGCTCGAGATGTACGCGGTGACCTTGGCACTAGAAGGTTTTGAGCCATGGTTGCAGGGGAAGGTGGTCCAAGTCCTCTTGGACAATGTGACCATGGTGGCTTACATCAACTGGCAAGGAGGCATGGGCAGTGGAGCTCTGGAGGAGGAGACCGAAAGGCTGTTTGGATGGGCAGAGATTCGTCTCCAGGCATTATCTGTGGTGCACATAGTGGGAGTCGACAGTGTGACGGCAGACTACCTCAGCCAAGTGCACATGGACCCCGGAGAGTGGCAGCTTAATCAGGAGGTGTTTGAGCAGGTAGTCCGCTGATGGGGCACACCAGTTGTGGACCTAATGGCAATGTTTGAGTCAGCCAAGGCCTGCCAGTTTTTCAGCAGAAGAAGAGATGACGTCCGAGGGCCTGGATGCTCTAATTCAGCAGTGGCCCGAAGAGGGTCCTCTCTGTTTTTCCCATGTGGGCGCTCATAGGCCGGTTAGTGCAACGGCTAGAGGCGCACCAAGGATTGCAAGAATGCCAGGATTAGTAATTCTGGTGGCACAAGACTGGCTGAGGTGCCTGTGGTATGCCGACCTGATTCGGATACTGGCGGATTGACTGTGGTGGCTTCCATTTGGGAAGGACCTCTTGATGCAGGAGCCACTTCGCATGCCATAGGTGGATCAATTCTCGTTTATGGGGTGAGGTTGAAGAAGAAGGGATATTTGGGCTTGGTAATAGCAACCTTGCTACAGGCCCAGAGGAGGTCTACGAATCTGGCGTGCATCCGCATAGGGCGCATCTTTGAATCGTGGTGCGGAGAGAGGCAGGCGTGCCCTTCCACTGCCTCCATCCCAGACACCTTGGCATTCTTGCAATCCGGTTTTGATAAGGGTCTAGCCGCCAGTTCCTTGAGTTTGCAACTGGTGACGATTTCCAGTTATCATGGGAAAGTCCACAGGGTTCCATTGGGTACACACCCAGATGTGCTGAGCTTTCTAAGGGCGTGACCCACCTCTGTCTGTCGAAGAGGGTGGTGGTACCGCCTTGGGATCTCAATCTGGTGCTGACAGTGCTGTCTGGGGAACCCTTTGAGCCATTGAGTTGAGCTTCCCTGAAGGATTTGACTCTGAAAATGGTATTCCTGATGGTGATTTGCTCAGCACACAGGATTTCGGGGGGCTTCGAGCCATTCCTTTCCTTCTCCAAGGAGAAAGGGGTCCTGCGCTTGGTACCTTCATTTTTGCCCAAGATGGTGTCAGTATTTCATGTAAATCAGGCCATTTCCTTACCGGCTCTGGCAAGCGCGGATGTTGGCAAGAGTGGATATGTGCCCTGCCATTCCACAGCTGTGCCACCTGGATGGTAAAAGAGTCCTACGAAGATAAGTGAATAGGGCATCGTCTTTTTGGAGATCGGACCGTCTGTTGGTTCTGTTTGGCGGGGTGCGCAAAAGTGAGGCGGCAGCTAAGGCCTCCATTTCTAGATGGATCAGGGATGCAATCACGTCCGCATACATCTTGAAGGGTAAAGAAGTGCCGGCAGGGTTGCGGGCGCATTCCACTAGGGCTCAGGCAGCCTTGTGGGCAGAGTATAGTTTAGTTCCGCAGGTGGAGATCTGTAGAGTGGCATGCTTTCTCTGAGCATTTTCGCCTGGATGTCCAGGCGGCGAGGGATGCTTGTTTCAGATCTGCAGTGCTTCAGGCTGGTTGTGCGGGTCCCTCCCATTAGTTTAATTGCTCTGATACATCCCAGAGGTGCGGGACTAGATTGGAGGGACGATAAGGAAAGAGAAATTAGACTTACCTGCTAATTATTGTTCCTTGAGGAACTCCAGTCCAGTCCCGGAATTCTCCCTGAGTGCTTTCTGTGATAATCTGTGCACACCCCGGTCCTGAAGCTGGTTTCCTTGGTGGAGGAAGTGGCCAGGGGGAGCCAGGGAAGGGGGGTGTAATCAGCGTTTGGGGGGGGGGACGGATCAGAAGGGCTGTCGGTTGCTCGCTCCCCGCCGTTTGGAGTTAGTCAGGCGCTCAACAGGTAGGCCTCCCCATCCTGGAGAAGGGGGATGGAGGGGGTTCTAGTTTATTTAGACATAGAAGTGTTTGTTGCATGTTTAACTGCTTATTTGTTGCTCCTCTGAGTCTGCTTTGTCAATAGGTACTGGGGCTGGTGGGCGGTGCCAGCTGCATAAGTACACTAGTGTCATCAAAAAGATGACATGCTCAGTCTCCAAGCTGCTGGAAGAGGTATACTACCCAGAGGTGCGAGACTGGACTGGAGTTCCTCAAGGAACAACAATTAGCAGGTACGTCTAATTTCTCTTTATTCTATTTATTAATAGAAAAAGGTATAATTAAGGAATATTTATTTAGTATCAGAGCAATATTCAAAAGCATATATCCAGATAGTAACACTTTCTAACCAGACAAGTGCTGCTGGCTGGGTCTGTTGATCGTCCTGGCACTGTCCATATAGTGCTGGGTTGAGCATGGATGATCTCGGTCATTATCTGGGTAGCTAATCACATAAATTTAGGACAGCTGCCTTGCTAGCAGGATAATCTGGATAACTCTGGTGTTGACCGCATTCTATATATTATTGGTGCCAGCCGTTATCTGGATGGCAGTGCTGAATATTCATATATTTTATTTAAATACCGCAATTGGTTAACAAAATGCTGACCATCGAGTTTAAATATCAAATGTATTTATAGCATGGTAATAAAACAGAGTTATATTTAAACTTTGGGCAAAACTTGATCCCAAAATGACGAGAGTCTACGAGTCAGTATGTCTGGACAATATTGAAATGCAGAAGAGCTCCGATTACACAGGTACACTAAAAAAATTTTTTTTAAACTGCCTCTAATGTTTCGATTGATTTTTACGTTTTTTGGTGCGCTGAATCCAAATCTGGTAACCAATTTGCTCCATCACGTACAGATTTTTTGCTACATTGGGTTAGCAGTTTGAGGTGAACGTTTCAGATTGAGTGCGATCGAGATAAAAGTTTCTTGGATGAATTCTTTATACTAATTGTTTAGTAGTTATTCAAATAAGAATAAAGAAAATTGTAACAAGGCAGCACATAAGAATAGAGTAATGTCAACAAAACACACTGTGATGGTAGCAAAATTGTCTGCACTTAAAACAGCCACATACATGTGCACAAACATTGAGCATATAAGAGCGAGGTTAGACACAAAGCAAAGCAAAGAAATGTGCAAAAAATGTTGTACAGGTATGTATGTAAGAATAGAAAACGCAAACCGCACCATTGCAATACATGAAGACAAACACCCGATGGTGTGAAAATAAAATTCTAATAAATGAGATCCGACACTGTGGTAATAACTAGCAAATTTTTATTTCAAAGTTTAGTAAAAACACGATATTTGTCAACACAGTTTAGATTTTAAAGTCATTCTTGGGTCAATCAATCTCCTGGTGGGCCCGTTTCTTCTTCCCCCGAATGCTTCTCTTGGTGCGCTGCTTGGCGTATTTTTCATCTGGGGTTTCCCGCAGCAGCAACCAGCAGAAATCAGCCATCATAGTGGTGTTCCATCTTCCTTGGTACCTTCTCTCTGCGTCCTTGATGTCCTGGTGAAACCTTTCACCTTGTTCTTCACTGTACGCCCCCAAGTTTTCGGGAACGTAGTTGACATGGGAGTGCAAGAAATGGACTTTCAGGCTCATGTTACAGCCTTGTTCTTTGAAGGCACTGAGCATCCTGGCAACAATATCCTTATAGTTCTCATCCCGCCTGTTCCCCAAGAATTTGAGAACAACATCCTTGAAGGAATCCCAGGCTTCTTTATCCTTCTCAGACATCGTTTCAGCGAATGCTCCATCTGAAATGAGATTCCTTATATCAGGGCCAACAAACACTCCTTCCTTTAGCTTTGCTTCAGAAAGTCGGGGGAACTTTGAGCAAAGGTACCGAAAGCACTCACCATCTTTTGGAAGGGACTTGATGAATTGCTTAATGAGACCCAACTTAATGTGGAGAGGTGGTAATAGAATTTTATCACGAGGTACCAAGCTCTCGTGAAGAACATTTTTCTCACCGGGTCTCAAATACTCCCGAATTGGCCAGTCTTTTTTCCCCCAGTGTAGGTCGCGGGCCCAGCTATCCCACAAGCAAAGGAAGCAGGGATATTTGGTGAAACCGGATTGCTGCCCTAATAGCATGGATAGAATTTTAAAGTCTCCACAAATCATCCACTTATGCTCATCATAACGAATCTTCTGAAGAATCAGGGCCAAATTCTCGTATTTTTCTTGGAGAATAACAGAGTGAGCAATAGGAACTGAAGCGAATGTGTTGCCATTATGAAGAAGAACACCTTTTATGCTGTCTTTTGACGAATCAATGAACAGCCGCCATTCAGCAGGATCATACTTGAGTTTAAACTTTTCCATCTGTCTGTATATATCTTTGCAAAATACCAAATCTTCCTCTTTGCTGAAATACTTCAAAAATTGTGTCTCGCGGTTGCGGTATCAATAAAAAGTTCTTCCTGGTGACAATAGATTTTTCTGTTTAAGCCGAGAACCTAGCAGTTGGGCAGCATCTTTTGGGAGTCCTAAATCCCGGACTAAATCATTCAATTCAGCTTGAGAGAAAAGTTCAGGTTTCGGATCTGGTTCAGTTTCAAACTCGGAAGTACTGGACTCATCGGGAAAAGTCATCTGATGAGTCTCATCATGATCAGAACCGTCCACACAAATATGATCCAAAGATTTTGGTGGTTCAGGCACAGGTACTTCGTTGCTATGAGGCATAGGCCTAATTGCTGAGGGAAGGTTGGGGTAACTTATTACGTTCTTATTTTTTAAGTTGTATCCCTTCACAATGCAAGAGCAAAAATAACAGTCACTGCTGTGGTCTCTTTGTTCACGCCACATCATAGGTATTCCGAAACGAAATGCTTGTTTTTTACCTTTCATCCATAAGCGTAGATCTTCCTCACATGTCTTGCACACTTTGTGAGGAGCCCACGGTTTGTCTTGATCGCCTAACTTCAAACCGAAATAGGCGAAATATACTTTTTTAATAAATGCAGAAATGTTCCTCTGCCGCTTTTTCACGGTATATTCCCCACAAATAAAACAAAAACTGTCCGGAGAGTTGACGCAACCTCTGGCTCTGTGAGCCATCACAAATACACAGCACTGCAAACTACAACTGTAGTGAACCACTTCGGAATAAAGCTGGATTACGACTGAGCAAACAAAAGGTAATAATGAACTTGCAAGAAACTGAAATTTGACAGGAACGTTCATGTCGCAACCACCGTGTTTGAGCAAGCGAACGAGGCGAGGCGAACAGGAAAGAACATGCGCCAGCGCGAGTACTGGATTTAGCCCCCCGCCTCCCAATTGTCCTGTTAATGTATAAAATGAATACAAAACACTCTAAAATATCATGAGGGAGTGTTTCTAGTTAGTTAACCATTACAACCTCTATTTTGGGCCAAGAAAATAAACTGCAGTCGGCTAAAAAGAAATTATGTGAACATTCCTTATATGGGTAAGAAATCTAATTTTGCAAGAAAACGTGACGTGATGGAACATTTTGGCTATTTTTCCTGGATTCAGCACCCCAAAATCTATAGGAATCAGTTGCAAAACTGGAGGCAGTTTTTTGGTAGTATACCTGTGTTATCTGACATAAATGGGGACCAGCAGATGGATAAACGAAACATCGGATAATGCAGAAATGGCAGGAAGAAAGAAACAGAAGCTCAGTATAAGATTGAAAGTTGTTTATTAATACAGTAACAATTATACAACTGCTTGTACTGTAATAGCAATGTGGTCAACACAGAAGTTATTATTTAAAAAATTATTGATGACATTTTATTTTCCTTTATTTTTCTTTCTTGCAGCGAGGTCACATCAAAGTCTCAGTAACATGTCATCAGTAGCAGTGGCTTCCTTTTGTTCCACGCAAGCTAGTGCAGCCTCGAGGGCCACGACCCCTTCACTACCACTCATTTTCTCTGTTATGTCTAGTCCCAGTGTCATTTTCTTCATCTTCATTCTTGTTCTCATTCACCATAGTAGTTATGTCATGGTCAGTCAGTTCTTGTTGCTCGCCTTTCTGCATCTTCTCCTGTATGTCATCATTTGCTTTCTCACAGGCTGGAATTTCTTATAACAAAAGTAGCCATTTCTTGTTGACTTTCATCTTCAGAAAGTAGCGTCTCCATGAACTTGCCAGGGTTTGTAGTTCAATCTCATGCCACGATTGTAAATAACATCTTGAAGGTTCACCTTCTTTATCATATCTAGCATACCATTTCCATCATCCTACCACATCAATAAGCGCAGTTAAAAGTTTATGGTGATAATTTTTCTTTAACGCTTAAAGTATACCCTGGTCCCATTGGCTAACACAATGAGATGACATTAGGAGGAAGAAAATTTGCTGTAATGTGACCATTTTTCAGGTTGAGATGGTGCATTATCAATGAGAAGGATTGCTTTCCATGATAGGTTTAGCAATTTCAAAGACTTTTCTAATGAAGGAACAAATTTATTGAAAAAACAAATTTGGAAAATGTCAGAGTCCATCCATGTATTGTAATTCTTATAAGAAATCAGAAGCACAGGTTTTGACTTGCTGATAACACTGGTCAACATTGAAATAGTTACTGACTTTAAAAGGCCCTAATCTGTAGTATCTTGGTGAGCTGAACATGAATATAACATTAAAAAAAATTTATTGACTCTCGTTTTGAAGATATTGCATGTAGTTCATTTTTGACGTTTCACCGTGTACATTTATCCAGTAGGACATCAACAACATCCCAAATAAGCCTTGAATGATGTAATATTGCATCACATTGCATAATACCAGCATGCACACATCATCCAGAGTTGATTGCATCATTTTCTGATGCAATGCAATTCTACTGCCAGATGTCTGCTGAAGCCATCTGACGTCAGCAGTGTACTATACGCAGTCGGAAAGGAAAGTAGTCTGGTATTCTGTTCCGATATTGAAAGCCTCATGAATGCCTTAAAAATCACTTATGACCCACAAGACTGGAGACTATTTATTGTCTCTTCGAAACTGAGTCTGAAGGCTGTGCTTATGAACAATGGAAACCGTCTTCCATCTGTTCCAGTAGCGCATGCCATCCACATGAAAGAGACATACAATAACTTAAAGCATCTACTGACTTCCATTAACTATAACAAGTACAGCTGGCACCTCTGTGGTGGCTTGAAGGTAGTTGCCCTTTTAATGGGACTGCAGCAGGGATATATAAAATACATGTGTTTCTTATGTGAGTGGGATAGCCGAGCAAGGGATTGGCACTACTTGCGAAAAGAATGGAATCACAGACAAAATGTAACAGTTGGAGAGAAGAATATCCAGCACCCAGCTCTGGTTGAGGCTCACAAAATCCTGCTACCACCCCTTCACATCAAACTAGGTTTGATGAAAAACTTCATGAAAGCCATGGACCGCACTTCGCCAGCTTTCTGATACCTGCATGAAAAATTCCCTCGACTCAGCGAAACAAAGATTAAAGAGGGAGTTTTGTGGGTCCTCAGATTCAAGAGCTCTTCAAAGATGACCGGTTCAACAACTTGCTGCAGGGTGATGTGAAACAAGCATGGAATACTTTTTGCCTAGTGTCAACAAACTTTCTTGGGAATGTTAGGGCAGAAAACTACAAGGAACTAGTAGAAGACATGCTGATGCAGTATCAGAAACTTGGCTGCAATATGTCTCTAAAGATCCATTTCCTTGATTCCCATCTCGATTTCTTTCCTGACAACTGTGGTATAGTTAGTGATGAACAGGGTGAACGTTTTCACCAGGATATCGCAACGATGGAGCAAAGATACCAGGGAAAATGGTCCACTACAATGCTGGCTGACTACTGCTGGACACTCCCCAGAGAAACTTCCGAACAGCTGTACAAGAGACAGGCGAAAAAATCTAAGAAGTGGTTTTTTACAGGTATTAACCGAAGGCCTATTATATTTACTATTGACATGCATTTCGTGATGTAAACATTAATTCTTGTATATTACAAAAAAACTAGAGCCAACTTTGCAATTTCACTGTCATATTCGTGTTCAGCATATAAAAATTGATAAGAAATGACTATTTTTATTTCAGTAACATGACTTTTGTAAAATTTGGTTGACCAGTGTAATGTGATCTTTAGTTCCTTATCGTCACTCCAGTCCAGTCTCTTTACTTCTGGGTTGCGTAACCCTTCCAGCAGCTTGGAGGCTGAGCCCAACCTTTTTGGAGGTGGAGCGGTATAAATACCACTGAGACCACCCACCAACTCCAGTAATCTCAGCCTCCAAGCAGCTGGAGGGTTCCGTAAGCCTGGGGCTTACTGGAGTCCTACTTTGCATTTTTTTCATTTATTTCATTTATTCTGCTTTGCATTGATTTCTTTTATTTATTCCTGCAGTTCTGTACTGATTTGTACTTAATTTTAATTTCAAGGGCTCTGGCTCTTTAATTCCTCCTGCTCTCTCCTCTCCCTCCTCCCCCCCCCTCCCCACCGGATCGGGCGTCGGAGGAGAGCCGCGGCTCGTAGCATCGAGGAGGATCCACCTACCCTTCTCTGCTGCTGAGATACGCTGATCGCCCCTGCCTCGCGCCGAAGCCCCCCTGGAGGCTGAGCGCTTGAGGCAGCATCGCTGGCCTGCCGGTACCGCCAGACCCGTCCGGGAACAGAAAGACGCGGCGGCGAAATCCGGTCTCTTCGGGGACCGTGGGGGAACGTTTAGGCAGCGATCCACACGGAAAGCGAAAGTTTTCGGCTCCGGTGGGCAGGAGGAGAGTCAGGCTCCTGCCGGAGGAGAGTCTCGGAGTTCCCCGTTCTGGCTCCACGTGGTGAGGCCTACCACGTGTAGAGCCAACGGGTGTACATCTCTGAATCGACACGGAAACTCAGCACAGCATTGAAAACCGCAAGTACTAATTGAGAAAGGGATGTAATTGTAATTTTATCTTTAATTTTAATTTTATCTTTAAATTTAATTTTAACTTTAGATTTAATTTGGAGTTAATTTGTCTCTCATTGGCATTTGAAGTGGTTATTTCTCCCTTTATTTATTTCATTTGTTTTTTTACCTCAAGGTTAATAAGCGGTTTCTCTCCTTTGTTTTCCTCTTGGGGGAAACCTCGGGTCTATTGACCAGGGAGGGAGCTATCTCCATATTAGGGGGAGACCCTCCCTTCCGGGACTGGAGGACTGGTACTGGAAAGTCCACAGCTCCGGGTCATGTCAACCAAGTCCCGCTGCCTTTCCTGTGGAATACGCAGGGGTACATCCGCAGAGACAGGTATCTGCAGGAGCTGTACCGCGTTGGCGGCCTCAGCGGAGCAGGACATTAATTTAACCATGGCCCATCCCTCTCAGGGGTCAGACGAACTCCCAGTAGGGGAGGGGGGGTCGCAAGCCCCTCCTTCTACGTCCTCGGACTTGCCCACCCATTCCCTATCCCCCTTCCCCCTCCCGGCGGGGGAAGACGGGGCAGGGGATTTCTTCTCCCCGGATTTCATCCTCTTACTCCACAAGGCATATTGCCTACGTAAGCAGAGTTCAGGGGCAGGAGGAGCGGCGCCTCCGGCAGCGGGGTCAAGCCAGCCAGGCCCTCGAGGGCGGACAATCCAGATTCCGACATCCCACCGAAGCGCCCCCGGATGAGCGAAGAGGAGACACTCTCTCAGGGATCTCCGGAGGAGACGCCCTCGGACAAGGACTTTGGCGAGGATGAAGAGGAGCTAGAGGAAGGGGAGATTCCAGAAGAAGACCAAGCTAGGATAATTAGAGTATTTCGTCGGGAGGAGCTCCCGGCATTGATTAACGAGTCCCTGAAGGCCCTCAATATGACCTCCGATACGCCTACAGAGGAGGAAGCTTTGGAGGATCCATTGATTCAAGCCATTAGAAGATCCCAGAAGGTCTTCCCTGTGCATAGAGTGGTGCGACAGATGATCCAGGAAGAATGGGACCAACCGGAGTCAAGCCTAAGGGGAGTCCGGTCCATGCTTCGTCTCTATCCCCTCCCAGAGGCAGACAAAGAGCTGCTAAAGTCTCCCAGGGTGGATGCGGCAGTGTCAGCAGTCACCAAGAAGACCACTATCCCAGTGGAGGGCAGTGCAGCCTTAAGGGATCCTCAAGACAGAAAGTTGGATACTCTCCTGAAGCAAGCCTTTGACGTACGCGCCCTCGCTTTGCAAGCCTCGGTCTCCGGAGCTTGGGTGGCTAGGGCCTGTTTAAGGTGGTCACAACAGCTGCAGACAGATGAGAGCCCCGCAGATGAGACGCGGACCAACGCGACCAGGTTGGAATCTGGAACAGCTTACTTGGCGGATAGTCAGTATGACCTCATCAGAAGCCTGGCAAAGAACATGGCCTCGGTGGTGGCGGCCAGGCGATATCTGTGGTTACGCAATTGGGCAGCGGATACCTCCTCGAAGGCTCGCCTGAGTCGACTCCCCTTTAAGGGGAGACTGCTGTTCGGCGAGGATTTAGAGAAACTGGTAAAGGATCTTGGCGAGTCCAAGGGAGACAGGCTCCCGGAAGATAGACCGAAACAAAACCGCTCCCTCCCCCCGGCACATACCCAGTCCAGGGACTCCCGGAGGTTTCGCCCCACCAGATCCAGTTCCTTTTTCAGGGGGCGTTTCCCCTCTAGGGGCCAGGGCTTTCGAGGGTTTCGGGGAGCAGGTCGCGGTTTTGGGGTGACCTCCTTCTCCTCCTCCTCCTCCTCGTCCCTTAGAAAACAACAATGAAGACGCGGGGGTCCAGGGGGAAGAGCTGCCCATAGGAGGACGTTTAAGACAGTTTCTTCCCGCCTGGTCCCGGGTCACGTCGGATCAATGGGTACTAGAGGTGATCAGAGAGGGCTACGCTCTCGAATTTTCAAAGCAGATACCCCCAGCCTTTGTTCTGTCCCCCTGCGGTACCCCTGCAAAGAAGTCAGCGGTGGAATCAACCCTCGCTCGCTTAATTGCACTCGGGGCCGTGATGCCAGTGCCCCCAGACCAGTGCGGCTCAGGTCGATACTCGATTTACTTCGTGGTGCCAAAGAAGGAAGGCACCTTCCGACCAATCCTGGACTTAAAACAGGTCAATCGCTGTCTCAGGGTCCCTCACTTCAGGATGGAGACCCTGCGGTCATTCATCGCAGCCGTAAGGAGCGGGGAGTTCCTGACAGCCCTCGACTTGACAGAGGCCTATTTGCATATCCCCGTCAGGAAATCCCATCAACAGTTCCTAAGATTCGCGGTACCAAAGGGCCACTTCCAATTCCAGGCCCTTCCCTTCGGCCTAGCGACAGCTCCACGGACATTCACCAAGGTGATGGTGGTCGTAGCGGCCTTCCTCCGCAAGGAGGGGATTTTGGTCCACCCGTACCTAGACGATTGGCTGATCCGAGCAAAGTCGGAGGAGGAAAGTCGTGCGGCGACAGACACAGTAGTTCGCCTTCTAGAAGAATTGGGGTGGGTGATCAACCGAGCAAAGAGCAGGATGACCCCTTCCCAGAATCTCGAGTATCTCGGTGCAAGATTCGACACCGGCAGGGGAAGAGTGTTCTTGCCCTCATCCCTGGCCAGGGACCTAAGGCTGCTGGTTACTCAGTTCCTAAGCAGGCGAACCCCCTCAGCATGGCATTATCTGCAGGTCCTGGGCACAATGGCAGCAGCGATAGAGGTAGTGCCTTGGGCCAGAGCCCACATGCGTCCATTGCAATGATCTCTATTGCGACGGTGGTCTCCACAACTCCATCCTCTGGCAACACAGTTACCCTGCGCTCCGCGGACCAAACGAGCTCTTCGCTGGTGGCAGCGACCGAGAAACCTGGAACGGGGAATGCCTCTCGAGCCCCCCCAGTGGGTGCTCTTGACGACGGATGCCAGCCTGTCAGGCTGGGGGGCCCACTGCGAGGACCAGTTCGTCCAGGGTCGCTGGTCCCCATTGGAATCTCAATGGCCCATCAACAGACTGGAGTTACGGGCCGTCACCCTAGCACTCAGGAAGCTCGAGCTCCGGGTACGAAGAAAGGCAATCCGCGTCCTCTCCGACAACGTCACCACGGTAGCTTACATCAACCACCAGGGCGGCACCAGCAGCCCTGCCCTGGAGAAGGAGGCGGACGCTCTCCTCCAGTGGGCAGAGGTCTGCCTGGAGGCGCTTTCAGCTCAGCACGTGGCAGGCACGGACAATGTCATGGCCGATTACCTCAGCAGGCACAGGATAGACCACGGAGAGTGGGAACTGGAGCAGGTGATCTTCGACCAAATAGTGGCCCGGTGGGGTCTCCCAGTAATGGATCTCATGGCAAGATTCTCCTCGGCCAAGGTGGACCGATTCTTCAGTCGGCGAAAGGAAAGAATGTCCGAAGGTCTAGATGCCCTGTCTCAGAAGTGGCCGACAGAGGGCCTTCTCTATGTATTCCCTCCCTGGGCTCCGATCGGAAAGGTCCTTCAGCGAGTGGAGTCCCACCAGGGCCTGGTAATCCTCATAGCTCCGGATTGGCCTCGCCGCCCCTGGTACGCGGACCTGGTGAGGCTGTTGGCCGACCAGCCATGGCGACTGCCCTGCAGGAGCGACCTACTCAGACAAGGCCCGGTTCGAATGCCTCACGTGGATCGATTCTCGCTTACGGCCTGGCTCTTGAAAGGGCGCGGCTCCTGAAGCGAGGATATTCGGGTGCAGTAATCTCAACGCTGTTGAGTGCTAAGAAGCGCTCGACCTGCCTCGCCTATGTAAGGGTTTGGCGCATTTTCGAGGCTTGGTGCGCTGAGCGCCGAAGGAAGCCCCTTGCGGCCTCAGTCCCGGAAATCCTGGAATTTTTGCAAGCGGGGTTTGACAAGGGTTTAGCGCACAGTTCATTACGAGTCCAACTAGCCGCTATCGCGTGCTATAGAGGAAAGGTCCACGGCAAGCCATTAGGGGCCCACACGGACGTCGCCAGGTTCCTAAGAGCAGTCCAACGTCTGCGCCCCAGCAGAGGTCCGTCATCCCCCCCTGGGATCTTAACCTGGTGCTAAATGCGCTGATAGAGGAGCCCTTTGAACCAGTAAAGAGGACCTCCTTGAAGGACTTAACCCTGAAGACAGTCTTCCTGGTTGCGATTTGCTCGGCCAGGCGGGTCTCCGAGTTACAAGCACTCTCCTCCAATCCCCCCTTCCTGGCCTTCCTTAAGGACAAGGTCGTCCTGCGCACGGTGCCCTCCTTCCTTCCCAAGGTTAGCTCTCCTTTTCATGTAAACCAGACAGTCACGCTCCCGGCCTTCCCAACCGAGGGTCTGGTAGGTAGGGATAGCAGGCTTCGTCTATTAGACGTTAAAAGAGCACTAAAGCGCTACCTCTCCCGCACAGCTCTGTTCCGGAAATCAGACCGGCTATTTGTCCAGTTCGGAGGTCCCCACAGAGGGGAAGCGGCGGCCAAGGCTTCCATCTCCAGGTGGATTAGGGAAGCAATTGCTTCCGCCTACATCCTGAAAGGCAAGCAGGTTCCGGGGGGGGGGCTGCGGGCACATTCCACCCGAGCTCAGGCTGCTTCATGGGCAGAATTCAGTCTAGTCCTCCCGCTGGATATATGTAGGGCGACAACTTGGTCCTCTCTGCATACCTTCACCAAGCACTACAGGCTGGACGTACAGAGTTCAGCGGACGCTCGGTTTGGCCTAGCGGTTCTTCAGTCCGGTTTGCCGATTCCCACCCAGAATTGAACTGCTCGGGTACTTCCCAGAAGTAAAGGGACTGGACTGGAGTGACGATAAGGAAGAAGTAATTAGATCTTACCTGCTAATTAGTGTTCCTGAAGGAACGACAGTCCAGTCCCTGATTCCCACCCGGCTATGTCGGACCTGAAGGCCTGTCGGATAAGGGCAGAACGGCGAACCGAGCGGGGAACCAGATCGGGGTGAGGGAGGCCAGGAGTAAGTAGGTGGGGCAGTCCTCCTACGGCGTCTTCCCCTCCCATCTACCCTTATCACCTATTTCCTATTCCCTATTTCCTAAAAAAAAAAAAAAAAGGGAAAGGGTGGGTTAACATTCGTGCCACCCCTCCCAGAGTTTGCATGTTTGTTAGGTTTGATTTATAGTTGTTGCAGAGGTTCATTTAGTCTGCTTTTTCAGTCGATTACTGGAGTTGGTGGGTGGTCTCAGTGGTATTTATACCGCTCCACCTCCAAAAAGGTTGGGCTCAGCCTCCAAGCTGCTGGAAGGGTTACGCAACCCAGAAGTAAAGGGACTGGACTGTCGTTCCTTCAGGAACACTAATTAGCAGGTAAGATCTAATTACTTCTTTATGATTACCAGTAGCATTGATATAAGTGAGAGAATAGTCATTCTTTCTTTACTTCATTTATACCTGGGAGATGAAGCTTCAGCTCAGGGAGCTGGAGGTTTTGCAGGGATTCCTCCATTTTCCATAAGACAATCACATTTTGGTTTAGATTCAATAAATTTTTCAGAACATGCAGATAATTTTCCCCACAGATTGTTTTTACAGCGATCAAACCAACCAGCACTAGCCATGAAATTGGAGCTTTCTCTTATTGTATAGGATCTGATACAGGCATCTGTTTGCTAGATGAACCATAGGAACAAAGCTTCATTCACCTTTTTCATATTCACATTTCTTCATAATTTTTCTAGGTTTTATCCCATAATTAGAGGCTCGATCAGAGAACCACTTCTCTAACTCGCTTCTTTTCCTCTTTTAATCACCAAATGTAACATTCCCTATGCCAAATTTGGATACATTTCTTTGCATGGACTCGCCTTTTTCTAGTCTTTTTAAAGCTTCAAAATTTTGCTCTGTTGAAAGTACCATTTTTTAATTTTTTCACTTGCCTTTTTTTTTAACAAAATGATGAACTTGCAGGTTACACCTTTGGTGAAATGCAGCAGGCTTAGACTAGGATGAAATAACTCACGTCACATGGGCATTTATTTATTTAACATTTCTTTTATACTGCTTTTCGTGGTTATCAAAGCGGTTTACAATTGACTCGAACATTATACATGGAACAAGCATAAATAACTATAATACAGTGAACCTCGGTAGCTATTTACAGGGAGATTATAACCATTATAGTGTGATCAGTACAGCATAACTGTAGTACATTAAGACATGTTTACAGTTTACAAGTGAATGTTATAAGGTTATGTTGGCGTTGAAGGATTAATGGTATGGGCTTGAGGTCCTTCAACAGACCATTGCCAGTGGTGTGGGGTACAGCGGATGGTCAGTGGTAAGGTGGTGTTAGGTGTTTGGCCCATAATGTTCTATAAACAGGTGAGTTTTTAGCTTTTTCTTAATTCTGAAATATTGTCTATTGATCTTAGTTCAGGCGGAAGTGAGTTCCAGTGTGTGGGAGCGACGGAGCGTATATTTCTAAAGCTCTCTGTCAGGTCATTTGACAACTTCTTGTCTTGTACTTTGGTATGTGAGGATGTTTTGGTGCAATTGTCTCATTATTCTGGTGTCTGGAATCTTCTGAATCAGTGCTTGCAGGCTTTCAGCGGATTGACTATGAGTAACTATCTCCAGGAACAAGCAGGAATGTAGTCTTTACATAGGGTGACGTCGGTACTGATGGAGCCCGCGCAGGAACGCTCCCCAGCATCCAATTGGAAAGCCTTTGGGAGTATTCCACTGTGCCTGCGTGACTTTCTTCCCATCTCCCTCTCTTTAGTTCTTCATTTTCCGCGAAGCCAGCAGGAAGCAAATCCTGTCACTGCAGAAAAAACTCTTTTTGTTGATAGTGCCTCTGCCTTCCTGTTGACACCAGCACTGTCTAGGACATCACTGGTTCCCTTATTCTTTTCTTTAACTTCTTTCTTTATTTTCTTTAATTTAAAAAAATGACTACTTGGGAGTCAATGGCCTTTTTAGGCCTCAAGCCTACCATACTCTTCACACTCAAAGGTATGGAGAAACCAACTAGTGGCTTCAAATAATGTTCTAATTGTGCCAGCACTATTTCAGCGACTGACACAAATGATTGGTGTGTAAAAAAACCTTGGCCCAGACCACTAGCCAAAAGACACTTCCCTCTGTCAGAAAATAGCAAGGAGATGCCTACAAAACCTGGCTTCTAATTTTGAAGCACTCTTCGCTTTGGATGCGGCATCAATGGCATCCACTTCGTCGAGGGCCTCATCATCCTCTCATGGATCTCAGGTATCTTTGAAGTCCAAGCATAAGGCCGCATCGAAGTCTGATGGCACCTCCAGGGGAAGATCTCGCTCAAAGCATCGAGACCCCTCGGGTGTTGCCTCGGAGGCAGATCAGCCTGCTAAACAACCCTGGCGGGAGGCCCTGATCTCCAAAGTCATCAAGGAGTCCCAGGATGCTCCCGAGGCCTCAACCTCCAGAGATGCCATGATCTGGGAGGGTAGTGCAAATACCCGTCACGACACCCAAGCATCGGCAACCTTGATAAACCAGCGCATACTGGCCATCGAGCGCAGCTTGGCAGTCCTCCTCGCAACCTCGGTACCTATAAAAGCCTTGGCTACAGGCACTACCCCGTTGATACCGCTTATGATACAGGCACTACCCCGTTGATACCGCTTATGGTACTGACATCGACACCAGTTCTGGGCATGGCATCAGGATTGCTGCAGATGACATCGACATCGCTCCCACCCATGCTATCCCTTGAAGCTCTTACCGATACCAGCGCCAAGCCCAAGTGACTCACCGAGGCTGATACCTCGGAGCATTGGTACTGGCATCTAGCTTCTGGCAAACACAGAGGCCGTCGGTACTTCAAGTCCTCCGATTCAGACTCCCCAATTTCAGACACAGAGTCACTCGATTCCCGGGGGCCCGGGACCTACCTTCGGACTCTTCCCCGCCTCAACAATGACACATGTCGCCTCCGGAAGACATGTCCTTCGAGGAATTCATTAGTGACCTAGCCAAGGGTCTCTCTATCACGGTAACATCAGAGAAGGAGCCAAGGTCGAAGGAACTAGAGACCCTCCAATATCCAACAGCACCCAAAGAGACAGTCACCTTACTGGTGCACCGCATCGTTCATGACCTTATGCTACAAATGTCAGAGATGCCACCTCATGGTCTCACCTCAAAGTCGACATCTCAATACCATGTATCATGTATTGGAGTGTCCTGGCTTTCAAAAGCCACAGCTTCCCCACCATTCCATGGTGGTGGAATCGGCGATGCACCAAATCAAAAGCTCGAAGACTCACTCCTTTAATCCTTCAGTAGAGAATTGAGAACTTTCGAGGACTTTGGGCGTCGGTTCTGCCAGGCATCAGTGCTCTCAGCTAGGATTAATTCCTATATCCTCTATATGGGAATGTTCCTGAAAGAGGTCTCCAGGCCTTTGCCCCTTGCCTCTATCCTCCCAGATGACAAAAGGGCAGGTTATCTTGCTCTAGTTAAGCATAGCCAAAATGTATCAAAGTTTGTCAATAGGGCTACCTTCAGTGCTTTTGAATGCACAAGCAGGGCCTGCAATATGCATTGGTGCATGTCAAATTGCATGGCTTCAGGCTTCAGATCTTGAACAGTGGGTCCAAGATAAGCTGGGCAACATACTCCTGCAAAGAAGTCTTTCTTCAATAATAATAAGAAATTCTTCTCTTCCTAGCCTCCTGCTTCTCAGTACCAGGGTCAGGCCCCACAGAAGAGGCAGCAGCCTTCTAAGCAACAGAAGAAGCCACAAGTGGCTAAATCTCAACCAGCTCCACAGCCACAGTCTGTGCCTGATTTTTGACTCTTTCCTAAAGAACATTGCCACCCTGCCTCTGTAGGACCCCCACCTCCTGCACATAGCAGGCATACTGTGTCACTATGCCCACAGATAGCACCTCATCTCCTCAGAGCAGTGGACACTCACCATAGCTCAGGAAGGGTGCAGACTTCATCTGCAAACTGCCCCCTCTACTTTCACGGGGGAATATCAAATGCACTGCTCTCTTACAGGACGAGGTGTCCTCTCTTCTGTCTCAGGGCGCCATAGAAGATGTCCCAACATCCCAACAGGGAGTGGGTTTCTACTCTCCCTACTTTCTCATTCCAAAGAAAAACAGAGGGTACAGGCCCATTCTGGACCTCAGATACCTCAACAAGTTTCTAGTCCACAAAAAGTTCAAGATGATCTCTCTTGGGACTCTTTTTCCCTACCTCCAGAGTCATCCATCCAGGACAGAAGAAATATCTATGCTTCACCTTTCAGGGAAAACATTATCAATACAGAGTCCTTCCTTCGGACTCGCCTCTGCCCCAAGAGTCTTCATAAAGTGCATGGCGGTCGTGGCCGCATATCTAAGAACTCTGGGGATATTCGTCTTCCCCTACCTAGACAACTGGCTAATAAAAACAGACACCTCCCAAGAGGTACTGCTTTCGTTGCATCGTACCATCACAGTACAATGACATTTGGGGTTTGTCATAAACTTCCCAAAATCCCAGCTCACTCCAACTCAAAGTCTAGACATCCAACAGTCCAAGGCATTTCTGCCCCAGCTCCGTTGTGCCTTTCTAGTCGAACTAGCATCCCAGATGCTCCTACGAGACCAGATCAATCTCCTGAAACGTTGTGCTATCTCCAATGTCTTCCGGGTGTTCCAACACCACCTCAGAGCACAACATTGCCAGGATAGACAATCAGGTTGTCATGTTCTGTGTGAGCAAGCAGAGAGGAACAGGATCTTGGGCCCTCTGCGAGGAGGTGATACACCTCTGGTTCTTTGCCATTGCTCATCAAATCCTCCAAGCAGTGTACCTACCGGGGGAGATCAATGTCTTGGCAGACAGACTGAGTCACATCCTTCTTCCCCACGAATAATCTCTGCCTCTGGACACAACATCCTACAGCTTCCAAACCTGAGGAACTCCAGACATAGATCTATTCATGACTCCACAAAATGTCAAGCTTCCTCTCTTCTGAACAAGAATTTCGACATCTACCAACCAACAAGTGGATGCCTTCCACCTACACTAGGGTCAGGGTCTGCTTTATGCGTTCTCTCCTTTGCTCCTCATTCCCAAGACACGTTTCAAGCTTCTGTCCGACAAGGGTTCTATGATTCTCATAGCCTCTCACTGGCTGCAGCAACCGTGATTTCTGCTGCTACTACATCAGACTCAGACTCATCCTCTCTGATTGGGATATGCGCTGGATCTCCTCTCCCAGGACAACAGCTCACTATTCCATCCCAATCCAGTCTCCCCACCTCACAGCTTGGCTGCTGGGAGTATACCTTTATAAGGTTTTGACCTTACTCAAGAGGTTAAGGAGATCCTTTTGGCTTCTCGAAGCCCTCCACCAGACATTCATATCTTTTTAAGTAGTGTAGATTCTCTGTCTGGTGTTCCCAGAAAGATCTCAATCCCTTTTCTGTTCCAGTGGAGTCACTCTTCCAGTATCTCTTCCTTGACAGGTTTAAAGACAAACTCTGTGAGAGTCCACCTTAGTGCCATTGCGACCTCTCACCACCTACTGGATGGACAGTAGCACGTTTCATGAGAGGTCTTCTACTCTCCAAACCACCCATTAAGCCACCTCTAGTAGCTTGTGACCTCATTGTCATTTTAGTGCAGCTTCTGAAGCTGCCATTTGAACCACAAGCCACGACCTCACTTAAATTCCTCTCTTGGAAGGTAATCTTCCTAATTGCCCTCACTTCAGCTAGTGAAGCTTCAGGCTTTGGTGGCGGATCCTCCCTATACCGACTTTCCATGACAAAGTATCCTTCGGACTCACCCATACTTTATGCCAAAGGTGGTGTCTCCCTTCCATTTAAACCAGTCAGTTTACCTTTCAGTTTTCTTTCCTAAACTGCATGCATCTAGAGCGGAAGCAACTCTGCACACTCTTGACTGCAAACATGCCTTGGCTTTCTATCTCCAGAGGACTCAAGATCATCATAAAGCCTCACAGTTGTTTCTCTCATTTGACCCCAGTCACCTGGGATTACTTGTTTCTAAGTGTACGCTCTCCATATGGATAGCAGACTGCATTTCATTTGCCTATGACAAAGCAGGACTGTCCCTGGAAGGGCATGCCACTGCTCACAATATTCGCGCCATGGCCACCTCGATGGCAGACCTATGCTCGGTAGCCATCAATGAAATTTGCAAAGCAGCAACTTGGTCTTTATTTTTATTTATTTATTTATTTTTATATACCTCGTTTCCAGGGATCAACGTGGTTTACAAAGAACTGAACTTCAATATTACATGGAGTAGGTATTATAACTTACGTGGAACAATTAAACAAATCAATAGGAATGAAAACTAGAGATTACATAGAACTGTGTTTACATTATAGCAAGAAAGCTTGTAGCAGACATAGTTTCAGCCAGAGCTAAGGAGCAGGAGAGGCGGGAAAGGGGGGGGGGGTGGTTGAGAAGGGATGGAGGAGAGTCAGAGGGTTGAAGAGGTGGAGAAGGTGTGTAATGTAATCTCCAAAGTGTTCTGTGAACAGGTGGGTCTTCAACAACTTCCTAAATGTTTCGAGGTCATGAGTGTCTCTGATGTAGTTTGTAAGGGCATTCCAGAGGTGAGGGGTATGTAGGAAGAATACATGGGCACAGGTTGTCTGATTATTCTTAGTCAGTGCTTGGGGTAGGACTAAAAGGTTTGAGGAGTTACTACTTTGGCGATTTTCTGGGATCTTTGCTAGGATGGATGTAAATATTGAGAGGATAAATGATGGATTATTTTGAATGCTGTCATCAGAGTTTTCGTATTGATCCATACCTTTGCTGCCCATTATTGTCTGGACAAGGACTCCTGTCGAGGTGCCATGTTTGGTCAGGCTGTACTCCAGCACCTCTTTCAGACTTAGATGCACCTCAAACTCTCCGTCCCGGACTTTGAAGATACCCGAAATTCATGTGGAATCCATGACTTCATCATGCCTACTCCGAGGAAAGCCTCTACCGATTCTGAGGTAACTTCATCTGTGAGCTAGGGAGTACCATCTGTGAAGACTACATTCCTGCTTGTTCCTGGAGATAGCGTAGTTACTCACCCGTAACAGGCAATCTTCGGGAACAGCAGGAATTTAGTCTTCACAACCCACCCTCCTCCCCAAGGAGTTATAGGGTTTCATTTTCTCAGCTACAAACTCAACTGAAGAGAGGGAGTTGGGAAGGCAGAAATGCAGGTGCAGTAGAGTACTCCCAAAGGCTTTCCAATTGGATGCTGGAGAGCGTTCCTGCGTGGGCTCCGTCGGTATCAACGTCACCCGTATGTGAAGACTAAATTCCTGTTGTTCCCGCAGATCACCTATCACAGGTGACTAACTGCGCTTTAAATGTTGTCATTAGTGCTGTATATTTGATGCGAGATTGTATAGGAAGCCAGTGTAGGGATTTGAGTATTGGTGTGATATGCAGGGCATGTCAGATAACAGAGAACTGAATAATTGTGACTCTACTGTAATGCTTCTTGGGCCAGTCCCGTGACTTAGAAGTAAGTGGAATACCCAAATGTGCTTCCCAGGCCTGACTCCTGTAACCTGGCTGAGCTAAGGCTGGAGGATGCTGTGTTCACAGCCTCTGGTTGGGGGTTGGGTCATTCTGCATCAGTGACACCTGATGACTTAAGCCTCGTACAGGCATATCAGGTTCTCGGGAGAATCATGTGGCTCCAAGCAAGGACTCTTCTTGTAATGACTCAAGTAAGAAAGTGCTCCTACTCAATGCGAATAAAAGCTTATGGCGCTTTTGCCCAATAGACACCAGTTCTGAGTGAGACAAAGGAGCTCAGGCCAAAATTCAATAAAATTCCAAAAATCATCTTTTCACCAACATGTAAATTTGTACAACTTCATGCGCTGGCAGGGCTTCTACCCCAAGAACAAAGCTTAAAGATGGGGCAAAAATAGAAGTAAACTGCACCTGACCCCCTTATGTCTGATTCTGTGGCTGGTGTTTTTGTAGCACTGCAGTGATAGTAGGTAACCTTCTGTGCAGTAGAAACGTTTTTAGTCTTCTCAGCATTACAGGGATAGCAGTTGTACATCTGTCTTTCCCGTATTACAGGCACAGGAGGTGGGCTGTCTGTCTTTCCATCACTGCAGGATAGCAAGTGTCCCTCTGTCCAAAGAAGTTCCTTCTATGGTTTCAGCACTGCAGGGATAAAAGGTGTCCCTCTGTCCAGTAGAAGTTCCCTCTATGGTTCCAGCACTGCAAGAATAGCAGGTGTCCCTCTGTCCAAAGAAGTTCCCTCTATGGTTTCAGCACTGCAGGGATAAAAGATGTCCCTCTGTCCAGTAGAAGTTCCCTCTATGCCTCCAGCACTGCAGGGATAACAGATGTCCCGGTCTGTCCAGCAGACGTTCTCTCTATGGTTCCAACACTGCAGGGATAACAGGTGTCCCTCTGCAGCAGAAAGTCTGTCCTTGTATTGCAGAGACAGCAGGTCCTTTGTGCAGCAGCAGTGGTAGCAAGAATTACTGTTTGGTTTACCTTACTTCAGATAATGACCCCAGGCTACCATGCTTTTTCTCATAATTTCCGAATGGGAGTAACCCCTTTCAATCTCTAGCCCAGTGCTTGTTCTTAAGAGGCTCTCCTTTATTTCTGTTTTCTTTCTTTCAAGGGAACTGAAAATACATGTGTCTCATTCCTCTAATTGCACTGGAATATGGTCAAGTGTACACTTATGTAACGACTGTGTAATTTAGATGCATTTCCCTGAGCCTGGAAATCTATTTGCTTTCAGAGTAGGAAAAACAGAAAATATGAGAAGTATATAAACGGAATAAGCATTTTGTTATAGTTGTCTGAACTTGATAAGATCACAGCATTGAGAAATAATAAACTGAGCCTTGCAGAGTTATTTGGCTGATATTTAAAGAGGGTCTCAGCATGTAGAAGCAGAATTCTCAGAAAAGTGAATGCTCTTTGTGGTGTTCAGCCAGGGGTCTTTAAGTATGTTGCTACTTGCCTATGTTGCACTACTGCTGTTTGTTCCATACTAGGGGACCTATGTGGGCGCATTGTGTATCACCAAATACTTTTGGGGGCTCAGTTAATCTACATTCACCGGCTGCCAGTGGAAATAGAACTTGCATAATTGTGTATTTTTAAATCATAAATGGATAACATCAGGCCATTTAAATCGCTTACCAGCCCGATTACTTATCCATGCATTAAAAGAATGGAATGAGGGCAGAGCGAAAAATGATACGGATAGGCGCATTATTCCCACTGCTTTATCCAGAGGTTCTACATCTAGTCTAGGCCTGCTTACTATCAGGCCTACCCTAAATGCATAGTGTGGTACAGGTACCACACTATTCATATATTTAGGACCATTGAATATACAGATTAAGTCAAATGGTGTTGCTGGTGAAAACTGGCCCCTCCAAAAAAGACCGATTGTCCCATCCAGACTGCTGCCCAGTTACTCTGTTTCTGTTATGAGTCATGGAGGCTTGTCTGCTTATAGGCTTGTCCTCCCCCCATCCCTTGCCTGTGCTCCTGAGAGAGAGACGCATGGGTGTTAAGGAACCTGATTGGGAAGCTGCATGATATTAAGTTGAAGAGTGAAATATCTGAAGCATTGATTAGCAGACATAGAGGACAGTGCTTCAGATATTTCACTCTTCAACTTAATATCATGTTGGAAGCAATTTAGAAAACTGTTACTAGAATGATGTAGGGCCTACAGCATGAACCCTATAGAGGAGCATTTTGTACTGAAGCTGTTCTTCTAAATGCTTAACCATACTTCTGTTTTTTAAGTCCTTTTCATTCACATGCTTTCTAAAGATTTGCCCTCTTCTGACGTTAGTACCATTTCTGCAGTTTTTGCCTTTCAGCAAGAGACCACTGGCTATGGCATATGCTGGGATGGGTTTGTGTATATATTGGATGGGAGTGGTGAGCAAGCTTCTTAGACTAGGGAGAGCCAGGCTCTGGCTCCTCATTCCAGTTAGATGTTGCTCTCTTGCAGCCATTTCTCACCATCGCCTAATGTTACATCCAGAGACTTGGAGCAGTCATGGGAAGAGGTGCAGCCATCTCCTCCTTTCAAGCTGGGTATTTACCTCTAGGCCTGCAGGGCTGCTCTGGAAAATGATCCATTCCTCTGTCTCTCCGGGCCAGTCCAGGAACCGTAGGGTAGTCAACCTCCTCCAGCAGCTGAGGACTGAATTACAAAGTCTTGCTGACAGCCTATTCAGCTTCCTCTGGTGTCAGAGACTCAGTCTTTCAGTCCTCAGCAGCTGGATAGGACGTGCCTGACAGGCTCCCTGAGAGAAGAAGAGGAATGCGCCGATAGTTTGGTCTCTGAGAACAGTGTTGTGTTTGATTCTGGTCTGCCCTAGCAGGGCTGATAGTCCAGAGGAGAGGGGAATTGACTCCCAACGGACAGCGCTAGAGGCAGAGCCTGCCTCGTGGAAGTGCTTAAGTCTTCCCCAAAGGGAAACGGAGGTTCTGGAAGCCCCAGATTGCAGCCCTCTGCCCTAAGTGCCTAAAAAGACTACAATCCCGGTGGAAGGCGGGGCTACCCTGAAAGATCTTCAGGACCGTAAACTGGAGGCGCTGCTCAAGCAGGCCTTTGATTCAAGTCCACTGTCGCTACAGGCCTCCATTTGTGGAGCATATGTCTCTAGAGCTTCTATTCACTGGCTTCAGGGTGAGTCGGCTTTCGGACAAAGAGGGTGGCTCTTCCTCGGAAGGCGTGAGATTGGAGTCGGCAGCAGAGTATTTGGCGGACGCTTTTTATGATTTAGTCAGGATTTCGGCAAAGTCCATGGCATCGGTGATCGCTGCAAGGAGGTTTCTCTGGCTGCGGAATTGGGCGGCGGACGCTTCCTCTAAGGCTCATCTCAGTAAGCTCCCTTACAAGGGCAAGCTGCTCTTTGGGGAAGACCTCGAGAAGATTGTGAAAGATTTGGGGGATTCCAAGGGAGGCCGGCTCCCGGAGGATCACCCGAGGGGGGCTAGACCCGCGGCGTTAGCAAGAGGGCAAGGAAGGGACCTTCGCAGGTTCCGGGGGCCTCATTTTGCCCCTTATCAGAGAGGCCACTTTGTAGCACGGGGACAGTCCTTTCAAGGAGCACAGGGGTTTGGCAGGGGGTATTTCAATCCCCAGCAGAACACCCCAATGAAATGCGGCCGGCTCAGGCGGAGCCTTCGGTAGGGGGATAGTTGCAGGGGTTTCACTCCGTCTGGGCCGACATAACGACAGACCAGTGTGTTCTCGAGATCATCCGCGATGGTTATGTGCTGGAGTTCACTCAACCGATGGCGGAAGCATTTCTAATGTCTCCTTGTGGGTCTCAAGCGAAAAGAAAAGCAGTGAGTGACACGCTTCAACGTTTTGCTTCAGCTCCAAGCAGTAGTGCCGGTTCCCCAAGGGGAACATGGGTTAGGTCGATACTCGATTTATTTCATGGTCCCCAAAAAGGAAGGTTCCTTTCACCCCATTCTGGATCTCAAGCACGTAAACCGCTGTTTGAGGGTGCCGCATTTTCGCATGGAGACCCTAAGGTCAGTAATTTGAGCGGTAAAGCCGGGGGAGTTTCTTTCCTCCATAGATTTAATGGAGGCCTATCTGCACATTCCGATCAGGCCGGATCATCAAAGTTTCTTGAGGTTTGCCGTACCCATGGGCCACTTTCAATTCCGATCGTTGCCGTTTGGGCTGGCTACAGCTCCACGCACTTTCACAAAGGTGATGGTGGTGGTTATGGCGGCATTGAGGAAGGAAGGTATTCAGGTGCACCCTTATCTGGACGATTGGTTGATTCGAGTGGGGTCTCAGGCGGAGTTGATCGCAGCGACCGGGCGGGTGGTTCAGTTTCTGGAACAGCTCAGTTGGGTGATAAACCAATCCAAGAGTCAGTTGCATCCACTCAGGCGGCTGACTTATCTCGGGGCCTTGTTCGATACGGTGGTAGGGGCGGTTTTCCTGCCCGAGGACAGAGTGCAGAAGCTGTGGAGACAGGTGTTAGCATTCTTGCATCCTCAGGCGCCTTCGGTGTGGAGGTACTTGCAGCTACTAGGTTCCATTGCGGCGGCATTAGACCTAGTTCCATGGGCCAGCGCTCATATGCGTCCTCTTCAGCAGGCTATCCAGGTGGTCTCCGCAGCATCAATCGCTGGTTCAAAGGCTAGTTTGTCCAGAGAGCATGTGCTCCAGTCTTCGGGCAGGGGTTGTTGGTCACCACGGATACCAGCCTCGCGGGCTAGGGAGCGCATTGTTCGTCTCAGATGACGCAAGGAGTTTGTTCCGCGGAAGAGAGTGGTTGGTTGATCAATTGTTTGGAGATGAGGGCGGTAAGCTTGGCGCTTCAGGATTTCGCCGGTCTTGTGCGGGGGAGAGCGGTTTGCGTTTTCTCCGACAATGCGGTGATGGTATCCTATATCAACAGACAAGGGGGCACGGGCTGTGCAACCTTGTTGGAGGAGAGTCAGAGGTTGATGCAGTGGGCGGAGAGCCATCTGCTGGCCTTATCGGTGGCGCATGTAGCCGGAAGAGACAATGTGCAGGCCGACTATCTCAGTCGAAATACTCTGGATCCCGGAGAGTGAGAACTAAACGCAGCGGTTTTTCACGAGATAACAATTCGCTGGGGGCAGCCGGTAATGGACCTCATGGCTACCCTAGGCAATGCCAAGGCATCGTGGTTCTACAGCCGGTACAGAGTACACATGTTGGAGGGTCTCAACGGTCTAGTTCAGCCCTGGCGTTTGGGCGAGCTGCTGTATGTGTTCCCCCCGTGGCCTTTGATCGGCCGGGTGATACGGAGAATTGCGGAGCATGTAGGGAAAGTAATTCTCATTGCTCCGGATTGGCCCAGGAGGCCTTGGTATGCGGATTTGGTACGGCTGCTCGTGGATCAGCCTTGGAGACTTCCCAGTCGGATCAATCTGTTAAGTCAGGGACCAGTGCTAATGCCGCAGGTTTATCGGTTCTTGCTTACGGCTTGGCTATTGAAAGGGAACGGCTCAGGCATCGAGGGTACTCGCCAGCGGTGATTGCTACCTTATTGAAATCCAAGAGACGGTCGACTTCACTGGCGTACGTCCGCGTTTGGCGTATTTTTGAAGGATGGTGTGTGGAACGGGAGGTTAGGCTGTTCTCTGCGTCATTGCTGGTCATTTTGTCTTTTCTGCAGGGGGGCTGGAAAATGTTCTTGCTCTAAGCACTCTCAAGGTTCATTTGGCGGCCCTGGCTTGTTATAGAGGAAAAGTGCTGGGTAGCGTTTTGTCAGCGCACCCAAATGTGCACCGGTTTTTTAGGGCCACAAGGATTCTTCGACCACCTGTAAGATCGGTAGTACCGGCGTGGGATTTGAATTTGGTTTTGGATGCCTTAACACAGCCACCTTTTGAGCCAGTGTCCACGGTGAGTCTGAGAGAGCTCTCTTGGAAGACAGCGTTCTTAGTCACCTTGTGTTTGGCTAGAAGAGTCTCGGATCTTCAGGCGCTCTCGTGTAGGGCTCCCTACATTCAGTTTTCAAAGGAAAAGATCGTACTTCGGACAGTGCCATTGTTTCTGCCGAAGGTGGTGTCTAGTTTTCATCTGAATCAGACAGTTTCACTTCCGACTTTTCGAAGTACGGAGGGAAATGATGTCGCTCATGCTCTGCAAAAGTTGGATTTGAGAAGAGTGCTCAGTAGATATCTCAAGTTGACAGAGTCTTTTCGGAAGTCGGACAGGTTGTTTGTGGTCTTCGGAGGGCCGCGTAAGGGGGAGGCAGCTTCTAAAGCTTCCATTGCCCGTTGGGTGAAGTGGGCGATCGGGGAGGCTTATGAGGCGAAGGGTAGATTGCCTCCCAAAGGATTAAGGGCTCATTCGACTAGAGCTCAGGCAACTTCTTGGGTGGAGTTTGCATTGGTACCTCCGGTAGATATCTGTCACGCAGCAACCTGGTCGTCGCTTCATACCTTTACTAGTGTGATAAGGAAGCTTATCAGGGCCCAGGAAACAAGGATAAAGAGGGGGAATTTACCCTTATCAAAGGACCTGTATTGCCAGGTCAGAGATACAAAACCTCAGTTGTACCTAGAAACCAGATTTACCAGGCTGCAATAGGTTGCAGAGTGTCCCTAGTGGTGAGAAGGAGGGGAAAAGCAAGCTCAGAGTAAGGAACCCTTACGTCACTGACTTTCCAAATTACTCAGCTGCCAAGAGGCAGACTGATTTACAACACCTGAGAGGAGAAAGGGGAGGGTTAGAGCCTGGGAGGTTTACAGCTAGGACAGAAGATTCAGGAAGGGAGAGGAGAAGGAGTAGGAATGCCTACTGGAGGAGAAATGGAGCTGAAGCCCTGAGAACCAAGAGCCCATGCTGGAGGACAAGACAGGGAAGCTCAGATACATGCTGGCCAGAATATGAGGGAGGAACCACTGAACCAAGCCTTGACCCAGGTATGAGATTTGGAAGCCTGTCTGATGGGGAGCATTACAGATTTGCTGGAGACAGCGCTTGTCCTGATGGGAGGCAGTCAGCTAAGTCCTCTGAGCCAGAAGTAGAACCCATGCAGCTAGGAGAACAGGAATTAGTTCTGGAAGAGGATGATTCTTACATGGACTGTTCTTTATGCCAAACTGCCAAGCACAAAGAAGTCCTGAGAGGGAATACATCATAAGGGAACCTTCCAGAGTCCAGTACTCTAGAGAGCCTGTATGTGAAGTGAAAACGTTCTTTGAAAAGGAAAATACTTGTGCTGAGAATGTCTGCAGCTGCTTAATTGTTTGCTCATTGACCACCTGAAGTTAGTGCAGTGCAGAGCTTATGCCATACTCACGGTGGATTTAAGAAGTTTCTTTTGGAACAGAAAAGAGAGCTGTTTATGTGAAGCTGATATTTTGGGTTTTGTTTTAAACAGCACTGCTAGGCACGTTTGCTAGCAGTGGCTGTGGAAAGGACTTTCTGCTTTGCATTGAAAGACATTACAAGCTGTTTCTGCTTAAGTTCAGTTATATCCTGTTGTACTAAATAATCTCCAGGAACAAGCAGGAATGAGTCTTCACATATGGGTACGTCGGTACCGACGGAGCCTGCGCGGGAACGCTCCCCAGCTTCCCAAAAAGGAAAGCTTTTGGGAGCATCCCACAGCGCCTGCGCGCTGCCTTCCTGCCTTTCCTAACCGCCTCTCCTCAGTTCTTCTTTGCTGCGGAGCCAGCAGGTCGAGCCCTGTCACCGCTGAAGAAGTTCTTTATTTTATTTTCTTTCTTTGGTCGCGTGTCTGCCTTCCCCGACTCCGGACCGGTACCGCCGGTCTTTTCTTTCTTTTCTTTAAAATAAAAAAAAAACAAAACTATATATTTTTCCCTCACTTAGTGTATTTTTCTTTTTGGGCCTTAGGCCTCACAAGAAATTTTCCTCATGGAAAAACCAGCCTCCGGGTTTAAGAAATGCACTAAGTGCAGCGGTACTATTTCTGTTACAGACACCCATGAATGGTGTCTTAAATGTTTGGGTCCTGAACACTCCATTTCGGATTGTCCGTCCTGCTCTCTGATGTCTAAACGGGGTTTACAGAATCGAGCAGCTAAGCTCCATGTGCTGTTTCCCGCTGATGCAGCTTCGGTAGCATCGACGTCTTCCAGGGCTTCTTCTTCCCCCAATGGATCTCAGGTAACCAAACATAAATCCAGCCGGTCCTCGAAGGGTAGATCTCCCTCTAAGCATGGAGATGCCTCCTGGCTTGCCCTCGAGGATCCTGCACCGGCAAAACAACCCCGGTGGGAAGCTCCGGCTTCCAAAGCTCCACCTATGGAGTTACAGGTTGACATCGATGGCACGGCCTCGACCGATCACCTGTTATAATGCTCTGGGGTACCGGCACAACCTTCCGGTACCGAGTTCCAGGCATTCATGGCGTCGATGGATCAGAATGTTCTGTCCATGCAGCAGGCTATCAGTGCCTTCATCCAAGCTGCGACACCATCGATACCACAACAAACTCCGTTGTCGGTATCGACTCGGGTACCGCTGCAGCACCGATACCGGTACCGACTGCATCAGCATCGACCAGGATACCGACTGCAGTGGTTCCTTGTCCAGGGCTGCTCATCGGTACCGATCCGGTTCCGATGACGTCCGATGTCGATACTGCTCGATACGCGTACCGAGCGTTAGAAGAGCACCCTGACAGACGGTACTTCGATTCCTCTGGTGATTCTGATACATCAGAGGAGTCTGCTGAAGTATCTATAACCCTTCCTGAAGAGCCTTCTTCTCCAAAAAGAAGAATGTCTCCTCCAGAGGACTTGTCCTTTCAAGACTTCATAAAAGAAGTGGCTAAAGGTCTTTCTATTTCAGTATCCTCTGAATCAGAGCCTAGAGCAAAAAAATTAGATATTTTGGGTTATTCTAAGGCTCCTAAAGAGGCAGTCACCTTACCAATTCATGAGATTCTTTATGAACACATGATTGATTTATGGGAGACTCCTCTCACTATCTCTCCTCATTCTCGCAGATTGGACACTATGTATCGTGTCCCTCCCTGTCCTGGTTTTCATAAAACACAGCTTCCTCACCATTCCATTGTGGTGCAGTCAGCTATGAAGAGGATAAAGAGTACAAAGAGACACTCTTCTGCTCCTCCAGGAAGAGAATGCAGGACCTTGGATGCTTTTGGTAGGAAAATCTTCCAAGCCAGTATGCTTATTGCCAGAATCAACTCCTATAGTCTTTACATGGGTATGTTTCTAAAGGAGGTTGCAGATAAACTGCACACTTTCCTCCCTTTTCTACCAGAAAATAAAAGGGATGAATTCCTCATTTGGCTTAAGCATACATAAGACCTATTGCCTAAAGTTAGAATGCAATAATTTAAAGTTCTCCGGTTGCAGAGTGAGTCATTAAACGGCACGCATTTTCTGATTATTAAGCATACTCAAGACATTTCAAAGTTTTCCAACAGGGCAGCCTTTGATTCCTTTGAAGGTGCCAGCAGAGCTTCTGGCATTGCCATAGCTGCTCGCAGAATTGCTTGGCTCCAGGCTTCTAATTTAGAACCCTGGGTCCAAGATGGATTAGGAAATCTTCCCTGTACAGGTGAAAACCTCTTTGGCAAAGAATGTCAAATTAAAGCCACTCAAATGGATGCAGAAAATTCTGCTCTGGATAGACTTTCAAAGTCAACCTCCATTCCTGCCAAGAAAAAACCCTTCAAGAAGTCTTTTTTCAAAAAGGGCAGATTCCCTTCTACTTCTGGCCAACAATCCTCTACAGGTCGCTTTGCTACTAAGCGTCAGCAACCTAAACAGGCCAGGCCTAAGACTACAGGGGCTGCTGCAACTCAGCAGACCCAACCTCCTCAGGGTTTTTGACTTGATGCTAGAGAACTTAGCCTTTCTGGCTTTAAAACAGCCAGAACCTCTCACCATTCCAGGAAGGATAGCTCATTTTGCTCCCAGATGGGAGCAGATTACATCAGAGCAGTGGACCCTTTCCATCATAAGAGAGGGCTACAAACTTCATTTCTCAGACCTTCCTCCCCACACCATGGTGAGACATTTCAATTCTCCCACATCTCTTCTCGACCTTCTAGGTCAAGAGATGGCTACCCTTCTTGCCCAAGGGGCAATAGAAGAAGTTCCCCTTCTTCAACAAGGGTCAGGGTTTTACTCCCCCTATTTTCTCATTCCAAAGAAGACAGGGGGATACAGACCCATATTAGATCTCAGGGAATTGAACAAATTTCTATGCAAGGAGAAGTTCAAGATGCTTTCTCTGGGCACTCTCCTTCCATACCTTCAAAGTCAGGATTGGCTTTGTTCTCTAGATCTCAAGGATGCGTACACACCTGTCCTCATCCATCCATCTCACAGAAGATTCCTCCGTTTTCTTTTCCAAGGAAAACATTATCAATACAGGGTGCTTCCGTTTGGTCTGGCCTCTGCCCCAAGAGTGTTCACCAAATGCATGGCAACAGTAGCTGCATTTCTACGCACTCTGGGAATATTTGTATTCCCATACCTGGACGACTGGCTCATCAGAGCTCCATCTCAGTCAGAGGTCCAGACTTCCCTGGACTGCACAAGGCGCATTCTACAGTATCTGGAACTTGTGGTAAACCTCCCAAAGTCCCAGCTCACCCTTACTCAATCCCTAGAGTTCATAGGGGCCTGGCTAGATACTACCACTGCAAGGACCTATCTTCCTCAGGCCCGTTGCTTACGCCTAGTGCAGTTAGCCTCTCAGGTTCAGTCAAAGAGCCACTTAACTGCCCGGGAGATGCTACAACTGCTAGGCCACATGGCTTCCACAGTGCATGTGGTACCCTATGCTCACCTACATATGAGAGCAGCCCAATGGACTTTGTCCACCCAGTGGACTCAAGCATCAGGAGCTCTCTCAGACCAAATAGCAACCTCCAAACGTCTCTTTTGGTCTCTTCAGTGGTGGATGTCCACTCAAAATCTGTTGCTGGGGTCCCCCTTCCAACAATTGTTGCCTCAAGCAACTCTCACAACAGATGCCTCCCAAACAGGTTGGGGAGCTCATCTACAAGACCTCTCCACCCAAGGCACTTGGTCCCCACAGGAGACCTTTCTTCATATCAATCTCTTGGAGCTTCGAGCAGTCTTTCTAGCTCTCAAGGTCTTTCATACCCTGCTCAGCTACAAGACAGTCCTCATTCATACGGACAATCAAGTAGCCATGTTTTACATAAACAAGCAAGCAGGAACTGGCTCTCTGTCGCTTTGCAACGAAGCTTTAAGATTGTGGGCCTTCGCCAGAGAGCATCAAATCCATCTCCTGGCAGTATACCTCCCAGGAATTCAAAACTCTTGGGCAGACAGACTCAGTCAAGTTCTGCTCCCACACGAATGGTCCCTGCACATGGATCAGGTACTCAGAATCTTCCAAGAATGGGGAACCCCGGACATAGACCTCTTTGCAAGTCCGTGGAATGCCAAACTTCCCCGGTTCTGTTCCAGAATTCCGTGTCAGGGAGTTCAGGCCAAGGATGCCTTCCTCCTTCACTGGGGTCAGGGTTTCCTGTATGCCTTTCCATCCATTCCCTTGATTCCCAAGACTCTGTTCAAACTCCAGAGGGATCAAGGATCTATGATCCTCATAGCTCCACGCTGGCCACGCCAAGTGTGGTACCCTCTACTTCTGCATCTCTCCCAAGCCCCCTCTCTGGACTTGGGAGCTGCTCCAGACCTTCTGTCCCAGGAGGAGGGGACTTTGTGGCACCCAAACCCCAAGTCCCTTCACCTCAGAGCTTGGTTACTGAAGGCCTAGACCTTCAAAGCGGGAATCTTTCTCAACAAGTGAAGGATATCCTCCATGCTTCCATAAAACCTTCCACTAGACGTTCCTATGCTTTTAAATGGAAAAGATTTTCCATTTGGTGTGCTGAAAGGAGTCTCGACCCTCTAGCACTACCTTTGAATTCTCTATTGGAATACCTCCTGCATCTTTCCGATGCAGGCCTTAAGACTAATTCAGTAAGGGTCCATTTGAGTGCTATTGCAGCATCCCTTAAGCCTATCAATGGACAGCCTGTTTCCTCTCATCCTCTTATTGCAAGATTCATGAGAGGCCTAACTTTAACTAGACCTCCCATTAGGCCTCCTCCGGTGGCATGGGATTTAAATCTGGTTCTTGGTCAGCTTTATGAAGCCTCCTTTTGAACCCTTAGCCACCACCTCCTTGAAATTTCTTTCCAGGAAGGTTATTTTCCTCATTGCAGTCACCTCAGCTTGCCGCATCAGTGAGCTGCAGGCCTTAGTGGCTAATCCACCTTATACAAGGTTCCATCATGATAAGGTAGTTCTTAGGACCAATCCACACTTTATGCCTAAAGTGGTCTCACCTTTTCATCTTAATCAAGAGGTATATTTACCTGTCTTTTTTCCAGCTCCTCATGCATCAAGTGCAGAGAAGCATCTTCATACTCTGGATTGTAAAAGAGCTCTTGCCTTTTACTTACAAAGAACACAGCAACATAGAAAGTCTTCCCAGCTCTTTGTTGCTTTTGATCCCTCTCATTTGGGACTTCCAGTCTTTAAGAGGACACTGTCCAATTGAATTGCTCAGTGTATTTCCTTCGCCTACCAGAGTAAGAACCTTTCTCTGGAGAGCTATGTCACAGCCCATAATGTGAGGGCCATGGCCGCCTCTATGGCTCATCTAAATTCTGTGTCCATCGACCAGATCTGTCGAGCAGCCACCTGGGCCTCGGTTCATATCTTCACAGCCCATTACTGCTTGGACAAGGACTCCCGCCGGGATGCCTTGTTTGGTCAGGCTGTTCTCAAACACCTGTTCCATTCTTAATCAACTCCTACCCTCCATCCCTGGATAGATGCCTGAGATCCATAGGAGGAGGTAGAACCCTTCCCAGGGTTTCATATCCTTGGGGTTCTCCCAGGCATCTTAGCTAGGGAGTCCCCATATGTGAAGACTCATTTCTGCTTGTTCCTGGAGATAGCACAGTTACTTACCTGTAATAGGTGATCTCTGGGAACAGCAGGAATAAGTCTTCACAACCCTCCCACCTCCCCTAGGAGTTGTATCTCTCTATCTGTCTTTCCTTTCCTCTCTCTCTCTTTTGTCTCAGCTTTAAAACTCGAACTGAGGAGAGGCGGTTAGGAAAGGCGGGAAGGCAGCGCGCAGGCGCTGTGGGATGCTCCCAAAAGCTTTCCTTTTTGGGAAGCTGGGGAGCGTTCCTGCGCAGGCTCCGTCTGTACCGATGTACCCATATGTGAAGACTTATTCCTGCTGTTCCCAGAGATCACCTGTTACAGGTAAGTAACTGTGCTTTATCCTGGAGAAGAAATCCAATAGGTGACAATTTGTGAACCTTATTTGCGTTTACCTCATAAATAAATTCTGTCAATGCCTTAACTCTCGACCAACTACAAAAGAGTATTTTTCTGCCTAAAAGTCAAGTGTAACCTGACTGGACTACCTTTCCCATGGTGCACTTCAAAGTCAGTCAGTCAGGCACATTGCTGAAGTGGTGGAATCTGCTATAACAGACACCGTACTGAAGTGGTTCCAATCCTACCTAACTAACAGACAACAATTAATCCGTACCAGCACCTTGACCTCCCCCCCCTTCCAGCAACACCAGGGAGTACCTCAAGGATCCACACTGTCAGCCATGCTCTTCAACATTTACCTTCAACCGCTATGCTCAGTCATACGCACTCACAACGTCAGCTTCCACATATATGCTGATGATATCATACTCTACGCCCCTATCATGACCACAAACCCAACAAACTCCCATCTATCAGCATGCTTCTCCGAGGTGTCCAACTGGTTACAAGCAAATAACCTATCCATCAACATAAAGAAAACTGAAGCCCTAATAGTGACAAAAGACCCGGACTTCACACCATCTACTCACCTTAGTGTGGGAACCACAAGCATTCAAATACAGTCACAAATAAGATACCTGGGCATTATTATTGACCAAGCCCTCACCTTAAAACAACAAATCACTAAAACCTCTGGAATTATATTTCACAAAGCAAGAACAGTGCAACGTCTCAGACCCCTTCTCGAACATCAAGACTTCAGGACGGTAATGCAAGCTATGACACTCCCCCATCTGGACTACTGCAACATCATCTGCCATGGCCTTCCAGCCACACAGACCAACCCTCTCCGAACAGCATTGAACACCACTGCAAGAATCATTCAGTGCGCAAAGAAAACCGACCACATCACTCCAATTCTGAAAGACCTACACATACTCCCTCTCGAAGCAAGAACTAAATACAAAGCCTTACTACTCACCCACAAAGCCATCCATCAAACACAGAACACCCAGCTTCGCACCCTACGGTCTCGTCCAGCCCACGGCAGATCTACCAGAAAAGCCTCCAGCAACTCCCTCACCGTCCCTCACAAAAGGACCAAATGCTCTCAACGGACATGCAATCGAGCCTTTGAACTTTATGCCCCATCACTATGGAACTCTCTGCCGAGCCATCTCAGAAATAATACTGATCTACTATCTTTCAGAAAACAACTTAAAACCATCCTCTTCCAAGAATACTTCAATACGACTCCCATCAAAAAATGCCCTAACTCCTGATATCGCCCACCATGATCCAATGACTCAAAGTGCCTCTAATTCTGTCCATGTCCAATGTTTATCTCATGTCAGAATCATCAATGTTGCCCCCCTGGTGAAGGCCCCACCCTATATTTAATTCCCCCCCCCCTTTTATGTAACGCCGCTTTGACCCGGTGAAAAGCGGGATATAAATACAGTTAAATAAATAAATAAATAACAAGCACGCCCCTCCACACTGCTGTAAGGGGCTATGGGCGTGACACTAGACACTATTGCTTAGAGGGTCAGGCAAGAGGAGACGCGAAGGTTGGGACTTCAGCCTTGATAGCGGGACTCGCAGGACCCTCCCGTCTTTAGGAACTGTTTTGGTACTTCCCTACGGTTCCTGGACTGGCCCGGAGAGACGAAGAGGAAGGAGAAATTAGGCCTTACCTGCTAATTATCTTTCCTTGCGGTCTCTCCGGGCCAGTCCAGGGCTCACCCAATTTGGTCTGCGAGTTTGTTGGTCATCGACAGGAAGTAGTCGGTTGAGAGTTTGGTCAGTTGGAGAGCACTTCGAGGTCTAGGGACCAAGGGTGCCGAGAGGTTTTTAGATAGTTTTCAGAGTGGCTGCACTTTGAAACTCCCTCTTGGGGACGGAGGGGGAGTGGTAGGGGTTGCTCGAGGTCAAGTTAAAAAATAAAATAAAATAAAATAAAAAGAGAGATTATGAAATACAACACTGAAGATGGTATGGAAGGAGAGGCCCTGGAGAGGCTAGAAAGATTTGTTGTTTTTTTAAGTTTGGAAAGTTTGTTAGTTGAGTTCAGTTATAGGCTGCTTTAACAATAGAAGACTGAGTCTCTGACATCAGAGGGAGCTGGATAGGCTGTCAGCAAGACTTTGTAATTCAGTCCTCAGCTGCTGGAGGAGGTTGACTACCCTACGGTTCCCGGACTGGCCCTGAGAGAACTTAAGGAAAGACCATTAGCAGGTAAGGCCTAATTTCTCCTTTTTCTCTCTCTTAGGTTGTTGAGTGGCCTAAAATAAATAGGGCCTGATTTTATAGCAAGATGCCTATGTGAGAAGTCTGAAAAGGTGTCTATTTAAAACCTATAGGTGCCTATTTGTCTTTATAAAATAGGGTCAGAGATCCAGGCATGGTAGCGCACAAATGCGGACACACACATTTACATCTGCTGTGACTCAGCTGTATGTGTGTCTACTTGCATATTTATAAAATACGCATGTATTACAGTGTTGTTCCTGCACCACCTAAACTATGTCCAGGGGAACATCTACACGCGATACGTGAATAACTGCATATGTATACTGCCACACAGTTTTATAAAAGGCTTTTTACCATATGTTGACGAGGCTTTACACGCGGAATAACCTTAGTAACTTGTCACCTGTTTCTGTGCTTGCAAACATGTGATAATCTGCGTTGATGAGATTGCTATCAGACCTTCATGCAGGTTGCTGCTCAGCGACATTGCACTTATTTAGAGGCTTCATACTAATTTTCATCAATGTTAAAGCAGCTTTTGATTCCATTCCACACAACTTAATGATCGATAGACTTCATAACATAGGACTAAGAGGCACTACATTTAAATGGTTTAAAATAAACAATGACAAATCTAACCCATATACTCAATCACAAGGAGTACCTCAGGGATCTGCTTTATCTTCCCTCTTGATTAACATCTTTTTACACCCATTGAGCCCAATTCAGATAGGGGCATGTCCGGACAGGCCCAAGCAAGATGGGCCCATTTGGACCCGATTCTGGACCGCGGGAACATAACCAGAATTGGGCCCAAGAACAGCCTGGCGTGCCCCTGCCACCTGCAGGGATGTCCTCCCTCCAGGAACCCCCGACTCCCATGTCCTTGGCCCCCGTCTTCCCCACCACTCTACCCATGGCTAGCCTGCCATGGCCTGGATTTGGCAGTGGGAACTCCTCTGCACCTAGACCTGATCGCTGGGTTTTCACTGCTTATTCCACCTTTGAGGTGGAATAAGCAGGGCATCCCTATGGGCTTAGCAGGACGTGCAGGGCTGTGACCTGAATCGGACCTGTATGTCCTGCCGGGCTGACCTGACCCGCTCCACCCCGATCCTGCCCCCCACCTGCTCTCCCCGTCCTGATGTACAGGACGTACAGGGAGAGCCAGAGGGGAAATCGGGCCCCAAAGGTTTGCAGTGCTGCACGTCCCGCCAGGATGTGCAGCCCCACAACCCCCGTTTCAGAATCAGGCCCATTATGTTCTATCATAAGAGCACACAATGTCTTATTTCATATTTATGCTGATGACATCATGCTTTATGCTCCAATAGATACCACTAAGCCTGTGTTCACCAACATCGAGGAATGTTTCGCCGCTATCACTCAGTGGTTATCAGTTAACAACCTGATAACCATAGTGAAACAGATGTACTCTAAATCAGCAAGGGCAATAGATGAATTTATTGTAATTGATGACAAGCAGCTGCAAGTTAAACAGCAAGTCTGTTATTTGGGTATCACTATTGATCAACAGGTATCTCTTTCTTCCCACATCAACAACATCACTAGAAATATATATCACAAGCTAAAATTAATACAGCACCTTAAACCCTTGCTGGAGTACAGTGATTTCCGCACCATCTTACAAGCTTTAATTCCTTATCGTTCCTCCAGTTCAGTCCTCCACCTCTGGGTAGTGCACCTCCTCCTGCAGCATGGAGACTGGACAAGTCAAATTCGTGACATCACTGTATATATCCTGCTGGTTTTCTCCCATCAGCCCCCAGTGTGTGTCCAGTCTCCATGCAGCAGGAGGACTTAGTGAGCCTAAGTGTTGGGCTCACCTGAGGAACGAATAAGGAGCATTAGTTAGTTAGATAGTAGACGTTACAATTTTATTTGGTCTTCTCTTTGTTCATTTATTGGAGCTAGTTTAAAAAAAAAAAAAAAAAAAGCTTAAGCCTCAATCCTGTGCCTTTCGGTCCCTTTGGATCCCTTGTCTGTCTGCCTGTATTCTTGCTTGGTCGGCTCTCCTCTCCTAGACTGTATGGAGGGGAGCCCGGCAGGGGAGAGATAGGTTGGGCGTAAAGGTGAGACAGCGACATTGGGAGCTCAGTCCTCACCGCAAACGCTGCTAGCAACGTGGCTGTGCAGCATAGTGGTTTGAAGGGCTTCGAGGCAGGCTGGCACGGCACAGCGGGTGTCCCCTTGCAGCTTTAATCATTGCTGCTGGAGGTGAGTGTCGCCCCCCCCCCTTACCGTGCAGTTCCTCGGTGGGGGTTCGAGCTGCCAGCGGGGTTTTGCAATGCGAGGCAAGGCCTCGAAGTTAGTGCCAAGCCGCTTCCCGCGCTCACCAGCTTCGTGGTGGCGGCAGCGCTGCTCTGCACGCTGGTGGGAGAAGCAGACCAGACATGCAGCTGAAGCACTTCAGAGCCTCTGTTTTTGGTGTTATTTAACCAGGAAAGGCCCATTTGGCTTAAATCCTGGATTTTGGGGGCTCAGCTACTTTTGTTCTGATTGTTTAGTTGATTTGGTTTAAAAAAATAAAAGAAAAGGGATTTTTTTCCTTTTTTGTGGATTGGGGTCTTTGGAATCCATAGCTAATGCCTTCGCGTCCCTTGTGTCTGGTGTGTGGCTCCCACAGAGGCACAGTGTCGGACGCAGGAATCTGTCGGGGCTGCGCTGCAGCTTCATCCACTATGGAACAACAGTTGGAGGATAAGCTCACCCAAGAGACCCACAGTCCGTCGGCAAGGCCCGAGGGGGAGCTGCTGTTGTAGGGCTCTTCATTGTCTTCACAGGAAGCACCAGCAGGACCATCTAGTGCCGGGCCTTTGATGTATTCGGAACCGTCGCTGGAAGATTTTTCCCCGGATTTTGATTTGATAATGCATCAAGCATTTTGCTTGCGGCGACAGGGGAAGCTACCAGAGACATTGACGGTACCACTTCAGCAGTCCGGACTAGAACGGACTGGTAGCGAGCTTGTAAGACCCATTAAGAGGGCAAGGCCTCTTGACCCTCTGCTCTCAGATGTGCAGTAGCCAGAGACGGAGGAGGCCGGGTTGGATCTGGAGTCGGGAATGGACGAAGTGGAAGAAGGCGAGATCCCAGAGCTGGAGGATCAGGCGAGAATCATCTGGGTGTTCCGGAAAGACAAGCTTGCAGCACTTATTACGGAGTCTCTTCAGGCGCTCAATCTGGCTTTGATCCAACCGTCGGAGGATCCCCTCATTCAAGCAGTGAGGCAGTCTCAGGTGGTGTTCCCTGTTCACCGAGTGGTTGATCGCATGATCCAAAATGAATGGGATCTCCCAGAAGCAGGACTAAGAGGGGTTAGAGCGATGAACAGGCTCTACCCCTTGGCAGATGAGGAAAAGGAAAGGTTTCGGTCCCCGTGGATAGATGCAGCGGTGTCGGCGGTCACAAAGAAATCCACTATCCCTGTGGAGGGCAGCGCGGCCTTGAAGGATGCACAAGACAGGAAAGTGGACGGCTTGCTGAAATAAGCCATTGAGGCTAACACGCTGTCCCTGCAAGCCCTCCATTTGTGGGGCTTGGGTAGCAAAAGCTTGTCTTCGGTGGTCTCAGCACTTACGGCAGTCCATTCAACCGGAGCAGGAGCAATTGTTGGACATGACAAGACTGGAATCGGGGTCGGCATATTTAGCGGATGTTCACTACAATTTAATTAGAGCATTGGCGAATAGTATGTCTTCATTGATAGCCACCCGGCGTTACCTGTGGCTAAGAAATTGGGCAGCTGATGGTTCTTCTAAGGCGTGCCTCAGCAAACTTCCCTTTAAAGGGAAGTTATTGTTTGGGGAAGATTTGGATAAATTGGTTAAGGATATGGGAGAATCCAAAGGCGGGGAGGCTGCTGGAGGACAAGCCCAAGCAGGGGAAGCCGCTGCCCTTGGCGCGAGGCCAGTTTCAAGATTTCAGGAGGTTTCGTACTTCTCGGTTAGGAAGTTTCCAAAGAGGAAGATTTGCTTATAGGGCCCAGGGATTTCGTAGGTTTCGAGGAGCAGGTAGAGGTTTTGCAGCAACCACTGCAACGTCAGCTTGAAAGTCACAATGAAGCAAGATAGACCCAGGTAGGAAGGCAGAAGATTGGAGGTCAACTTCGGGAGTTCCTTCCTGCCTGGGTCCAATTAATTTCTGACCAATGGGTGTTGGAAATAATACACAAAGATTATGCTCTCGAATTGACTCGTCCCATTCTAGATTCGTTCGTGCTTTCCCCTTGCAGAGGTCGGCAGAAAACGGTGGCAGTTCGGAAAACGTTGGATCGTCTCTTGCAGCTGGGAGCTGTGGTGCCGGTGCCTCCAGAGGAGTTTGGCGTCTGTCGTTACTCCATTTATTTTGTAGTTCCAAAGAAAGAAGGATCTCTCAGGCCTATCCTGGACCTAAAAGGAGTGAATCATTGTCTTCGAGTACCTCACTTCCGGATGGAAACCTTACGTTCGGTAATAATGGCGGTCCGGCAGGGGGAGTTTTTGACCTCCCTAGACCTTACCGAGGCATATTTGCACATTCCGATCAGAGCAGCTCATCAAATGTTTTTAAGGTTCGCTCTACGGTGGGGACATTACCAATTTAAGGCTTTGCCTTTCGGTCTAGTGACGGCCCCGTGCACATTCACCAAGGTCATGGTGGTGGTGGCTGCGGCTCTGCGGAAGGAAGGCATTTTGGTCCACCTTATCTAGACGACTGGTTGATTCGGGGAAAGTCCAAAGTCAAGAGCGAGCAGGTTACAGACAAGGTCGTGAAGTTGCTGCAGAGCCTTGGCTGGGCAGTCAATTTTGCCAAGAGCTGGTTAGTCCCGGCGCAGGTTCTAGAATACTTGGGAGGGCACTTCAACACGCGGCAGGGAGCTGTGTTCTTGCCGGACCGGCGAGCTCAAGCTCTTCGTCACCTAGTGTGCAGATTCATGTCTACTCCGGCCCCATCAGCATGGAACTAGCTTCGGCTGCTGGGAACAATGGCGGCCAGTTTAGAAGTGGTGCCTTGGGCCAGAGCACACATGCGACCGTTACAGAGGTTGCTGTTGCAGCGCTGGTCTCATCAGAATGATGCTCTGAGCAGACATCTCCCCTGTCCTCTTTGAGTCAGGCGGTCACTCCAGTGGTTGCTTTGTCCAGGAAAGCTGGAGGTGGGCTTGCCCCTGGAGCAAACGCAATGGCTTCCAGTGCTGACAGATGCGAGTCTCACAGGTTGGGAAGCACATTGCAGAGATCTCTTCACGCAAGGGACTTGGAGCGACCAGGAGATCCAGTGGTCGATCAACCGTCTGGAGCTACAGGCAGTGGCGCTAGCGCTTCAAGCGTTCGAAGCTGAGGTAAAAAGTCAGGTGGTGCGAGTGCTGTCTGACAATTCCGCGAAGGTGGCTAACATCAATCGTCAGGGCGGAAGGGAAGCGCTGCCATGGAAGAGGATGCAGAGGTGCTGTTCGCCTGGGTGGAACCTCGAATCCCGATGATCTCGGTGGCGCACATCGCGGGAACGGACAATGTGATGGCAGATTTCCTCAGCACAGTCAGGTGGACACCGTGGAATGGGAGATCCATCCAGACGTGTTTGCTCAGATAGTCCACAGATGGGGACCGCCGATCGTGGATCTCATGGCAACCTTTCATTCGGCCAAGGCGAATCGCTTCTACAGCCGCAGGCGAGAGAGGATGTCAGAAGTCATCGATGCGCTGATGCAACGTTGGCCGTCATCTGGTCTTCTTTATGTCTTTCCTCCATGGGCGCTCATAGGACGGGTGGTTCAGCGCATCGAAACTCATCGGGGAAGGGTGCTTCTAGTGGCACCAGATTGGCCGAGGCGACTGTGGTATGCAGATCTGATCCGGCTGCTCGACAGAGAGTCTTAGAGATTGCCGACAATGGAGAATTTGTTGATGCAGGGTCCGCTGCGTATGCCTCAGGTGGATCGGTTCTCGCTTACGGCTTGGCCATTGAAAGGGCGAGGTTAAGGGTAAAAGGTTATTCGGGAGCCATAATTGCGACCTTGTTTCGAGCCAGAAAGCGGTCCACATCCCTGGCATACGTGCGAATATGGCATATATTTGAGGACTGGTGTTCTCGACGACAGGTCCGGGCTGCCACGGTTTCTGTGCCTGTGGTGGTAAGTTTCTTACAGGACGGGTTTGAGAAGGGCTTGGCAGCCAGTTCTTTAAGAGTCCATCTGGCAGCTCTGGCTTGCTATAGAGGTAGGGTCCAGGGTGTCGCCTTGTGCTCTCACGTCGATGTGGTGTGATTTCTGAAGGCGGTTTCTAGGATGTGGCCCTCTCGCAGAATAATGGTGCCGCCGTGGGATCTCAATTTGGTGTTAGGAGCGTTAACTAGAGAACCCTTTGAACCCTTATCTCAGGCTTCTGTCAAAGATTTGACCCTAAAGACAGTGTTTTTAGTGGCCATTTTTTCGGCTCGGCGTGTTTTGGAGCTGCAGGCGTTGTCTTGCCAGGAGCTGTTTTTGTCTTTTTTCTAGGGAAAAGGTGGTGTTGCGTCCGGTGCTGTCATTTCTGCCTAAGGTAGTTTCCCATTTTCTTATGAATCAATCGGTTTCGTTACCAGTATTAGGTGCGTCGGAAGTAAGCGGTTCAGACCGGAGTCTACGTCGCCTGGACGTAAAGAGAGTTCTGTGCCAATACTTGAAAGTGTCAGAGTCCTTTCATAAGTCTGAACGTCTATTCGTCCTCTTTGGAGGGCCCTGTAGGGGGTGAGACGGCAGCTAAAGCTTCAATTTCCAGATGGGTTCGAGAGACAATAGCGTCAGCATAAATCTTGCATGGTCGCCCGGTACCAGAGGGATTACGGGCGCATTCCAAAAGAGCGCAAGCAACGTCTTGGACGGAGCACAGTTTGGTTCCGTCGGTGGAGATTTACAGAGCGGCGACATGGTCGTCTCTCCATACCTTCAGTAAGCACAATCGTCTGGATGTTCAGGTGGCGAGTGATACTTGTTTCGGTTTGGCGGTACTGCGATCTGGGTGGAAAGGTCCCTCCCAATGATTACTGCTCTGTTACATCCCAGAGGTGGAGGGCTGAAGTGGAGGAACGATAAGGAAATAGAAATTACACTCACTCACCTAGTAATTGTTGTTCCTTGAGGAACTCCAGTTCAGTCCTCAATCCAGCCCAGGGATGAACAATTCAGACATGAGTCTTCGGTTTGGGGTGGGAGTTCCGGTCACTAAGAGTGTAATATTTTTGATATGCCGGAGATCGCGGTGGTATCCTTTCTTTCTCTGATCTCTTTTGGTCTTCCTTCCTTCTTTCTGTCTGTCTTACTCTGATCTGTGGGGAAGAGGACAGGGGCAAGAAGGAGGTTGTGGCTTTCCCCTTTATTTTAGGGGATTGTAGTTTTAAAAGTTAAAGGTTAAGTTTAGAGTTGTAATTAATACTTTAGCTACTTATTTGTTGCTCCTTTGAGTCTGCTTTGTCAATAGTTCACTGGGGGCTGATGGGAGAAGACCAGCAGGATATATCCAGTGATGTCACGAATTTGACTTGTCCAATCTCCATGCTGCAGGAGGAGTTGCACTACCCAGAGGTGGAGGACTGAACTGTAGTTCCAAAAAACCCCCCACAACTTATACTTTGAGCTGTTTCTCTTCAGAAACTTTTCTTTTCTGGTGCTATGCGCCATTTTGGGCACTAGGCCCCATATTTCTAAAACATGGAAAAACCAACTAGTGGTTTTAAAAAATGTAGTAAGTGTGGCGGTACTATTTCTGTCACTGACACCCATGATTGGTGTCTTAAATGTTTAGGGCCTGAGCATTCTCCATCTCAATGTCTCTCCTGTATGGGGATGACTAAAAGAGGAAGACAGAACCGGGCTGCAAAGCTCGGTACCCTCTTTTCTTCGGTTGCCAGATCCATTGCATCGACATCTTCAGGGGCCTCCTCTTCCTCCCATGGATCTCAGGTAAGTAAACATAAAAGCCGGTCCTCAAAGGGTAGCTCTCCTGCTAAGCATCGAGAGGCCATTGGCATTACCCTTGAGGGAACCACACTGGCAAAGCAGCCCCGGCGGGAGGCTTCAGTTTCCAAAGCATCAATGGGGCTCCAGGATGTTCTCGAGGCCCCGACCTCGCAAGAACTACCTGTGCCATACTCAGGGGTTCCAGCCGTTTTCACCGGTACCGATACCCAGACATTGTCAGCATCGATAGACCAGAGGTTCCTCGCTATCGAACGCAGCATCGCAGCTCTTCTCTCAGCTGTGGTACCGTTGGTCCAACGGGCACCGGTACTGACATCGACTCCGATGCTGGTACCTACACCAGTACAGACACCGGTACCGGTACTGGCCCCGGTGGGAATTCTTCCCACGCCATCTTTGGCTGGAATCGACATATCGGTACTTTGCATGAGCATCGTGGTCAGGAATACTTCAAATCCTCTGATTCCGAAGACTGACAATTCTGCTGGTACTAGAAGATTTCTCCCAGAGGATCCCTCTTCTCCCCAACGCAGAATGTCACCTCCAGGGGACACGTCTTTTCAGGATTTTATTTGTGATATGGCCAAGGGCCTTTCAATCACGGTAGCTCCTGAGGAGGAACCCAGAACAAAAGAATTGGAAATTCTCCAATATCCTAAAGCTCCAGAGGAGGCAGCCACTCTGCCCATCCATGAAATTCTGCATAACTTGATGCTCAGAATGTGGGAGACACCTCTGACTACATCTCCTCACTCCAGGAGACTTGATACTATGTATCGAGTTCTGCCATGTCCTGGATTTCAAAAGACTCAGCTGCCACACCCTTCAATGGTGGTGGAGTCAGCCATGCGTAGGATGAAAAGTGCAAAGAGGCATGCATCCAATCCTCCAGGTCGTGAATGCAGGACTCTGGACGCTTTTGGCGCCAAACTTTTCAGGCTTCCATGCTTTCAGCTAGGATCAGTTCATATATACTGTATATGGGAATGTTTCTCAAGGAAGTTACAGGAGACTTGGGACTTATGAATCCTTTTCTCCCAGATGACAAGAGACAAGACTTTCTTGCTCTAGTTAAGCATGCTCAAGATGTCTCCAAGTTTGTAAATCGTGCAGCCTTTGACTGCTTTGAATGCATCAGCAGAACCTCTGCTATTGCCATCGGTGCACGACGGATTGCCTGGCTTCAGGCATCAGACTTGGAGACTTGGGTACAGGACAAGTTAGGCAACATTCCTTGCATGGGAGAGAATCTCTTCGGCAAGAACTGGCAGGAAAAGGCTAACGAGTTAGATGCTGACAATACTACTCTAGATAGATTGTCGAAATCTACAGCCAATCCAGCCAAAAAGAAGTCTTATAAAAAACCCTCTATCAGCAAAAAGAGGAAATTTTATTCTTCCTATACCCAGCAGAGTCAAACTCAGGGTCAGGTTGCCCAAAAGGGACAAACGAGACAGCAAAAGAAGCCAAAAGGCCCCAGAGCCCAACCAGCTCTGCAGGTTCAGCCCCTCAGGGGCTTTGACTCCTTCCTAGAGAGTTTAGCCTTCCTGCCTCTGAGGGGTCCCCAACCCCCCAATATCCCAGGCAGGTTATGCCACTTTGTCAACAGATGGCATCAGATAACAGCAGAAGATTGGATTTTGTCCATTGTAGGAGAAGGGTACAAGCTCTATTTTCACAGCATGCCCCCTCCTACAGTTCTAAAGCAATTAAATTCTCAAACCTCCACAAACAATCTGCTAGATCACGAGGTCCCAACACTTCTTGCCCAAGGGGCAATAGAGGAGGTACCCATTCTTCAACGGGGTGCAGGGTTCTACTCCCCCTATTTTCTTATTCCAAAGAAAACAGGAGGACACAGACCCATTTTAGACCTCAGAGAATTGAACAAATACCTGTTTCTAGAGAAGTTCAAAATGATTTCTGTAGGAACTCTTCTGCCATACCTTCAAAGCCAGGACTGACTTTGCTCTCTAGACTTAAAGGATGCATATACTCACATTTTGATCCATCCAGATCGCAGGAAATTCTTACGATTCCTTTTGGAGTGGAGGAGTGGCCTAGTGGTTGGGGCAAGGTACTTCAAGCCGGAAGGTCGGAGGTTCAAATCCCACTAGAGGACAGCAACCTTGGGCCGGAAGGACTGGGGTTTCTAGTCCCACAGGTGCTCCTTGTGGTCTTGGGCAAGCCACTTAACCCTCCATAGCCCATGTTCCCTGTAAAATAGTTATCTCCAAGTTATAATGCCCTGTTCAATGTAATTTCAGTTTGTTCAATGTAAACCGCACTGATGCAGAATAGTGCGGTATATAAGAGAATGTAAATAAATAAATAAATAAAAAATAACATTTCCAGTACAGGGTTCTTCCCTTTGGTCTAGCTTCAGCACCAAGGGTATTCACGAAATACATGGCAGTAGTAGCTGCATTTCTACGAACCCTGGGGATATTCGTCTTCCCTTACTTAGACAACTGGCTCATTCGAGCCCCTACAGTTGCAGAGGCCAGCACTGCACTGTCTCGCACAATGTGAATCCTCCAATACTTGGGGTTGGTAATAAACTTCCCAAAATCCCACCTTGTTCCTTCCCAATGCCTGGAATTCATTGGGGCCTATCTAGATACCAGACAGGCAAAGACTTTCCTTCCACAGGCCCAGTGTCTTCGCATAATGCAACTAGCTTCTCAAGCAGCAGGGAAATCCTCCCTAACTGCGCGAGAGCTACTGCAGTTGCTGAGACATATGGCATCCACAGTTCATGTAGTCCCATATGCTCGCCTCCACATGCGAGCAGCTCAGTGGACCCTATCCACACAGTGGACACAGGCGACAGGTCATTTATCGGACAAAATAATAAACTCTCAATGACTAATTTTGTCCCTCCAATGGTGGCAATCACTAGAAAATCCGACAGTGGGGTCTCCTTTTCATCAACCCCTTTTTCAGGCCACCCTAACAACAGATGCATCACAGGTAGGTTGGGAAGCACACCTGAATCTTCTCTTTACCCAGGGAACCTTGACCCCACAGGAGGCTGGTCTACACATAAACCTCCTGGAATTAAGGGCAATCTATTTAGCTCTTTGAGTATTCCACCCCCAGCTCAGCTACAAGACAGTCCTAGTCCAGACGGACAATCAAGTAGCAATGTTCTATGTGAACAAGCAGGGTGGGACAGGCTCCCTGCCATTATGCAATGAAGCTTTACGACTGTGGGCCCTCGCCAGAGAGTATCAAATTCACCTTCTAGTGGTATATCTTCCAGGCATTCAAAACCTTTGGGCAGACAAACTCAGTCGAGTACTGCTGCCTCACAAGTGGTCCATCCACCTGAACCAGGTGGCAAAGATATTTCATCTCTGGGGCACTCCAGACATAGACCTCTTTTGCAAGTCCACTGAGTACCATACTTCCCCGTTTCTGTTCCAGGATTCTGCCTCACAATTGTCAGACAAGGGATGCCTTCCTCCTTCACAGGGGTCAGGACTTCCTTTATGCCTTCCCACCCATTCCCCTCATTCCCAAAACACTCTTCAAGCTTCAGAGAGATAGGGGTCGCATGATTCTCATAGCGCCACGATGGCCACGCCAAGCGTGGTATCCCCTGCTTCTACATCTCTCTCAAGCTGCACCTCTGGAGTTAGGGCATGCTCCAGATCTCCTTTCCCAAGAGAACGGGACGCTATGGCACCCGAATCCCCAGTCGCTGCATCTCATGGCCTGGTTGCTGAAGGCTTAGACATCCAGGATTTCAACCTGTCCCAACAGGTAAAGGATATCCTTCAGGCTTCTAGGAAACTTTCCACAAGAAGATCTTATGCCTTCAAGTGGAAACGTTTTACTATATGGTGCTCCAAGAAGGGATTAAACCCCCTTGGCATACCCTTAGAATCGATACTAGAGTATCTCCTTCACTTATCGAATTCTGGTCTAAAGACCAATTCGGTAAGAGTCCATCTTAGTGCAATTGCAGCTTCTTATAAGCCTCTGAATGGACAACCAATTTCCTCTCATCCACTCATATCCAGATTTATGAGAGGTCTTCTATTAACCAAACCTCCCATTAAGCCACCACCGGTGGCATGGGATCTAAATCTAGTTCTCGGGCAGCTCATGAAACCGCCTTTTGAGCCTTTAGCCACTACAACCCTTAAGTTTTTGACCTGGAAGGTCATCTTCCTAATTGCAATCACCTCTGCAGTCGCATTAGTGAACTGCAAGCTTTAGTGGCTAATCCTCCTTATTCTAGGTTTCACCATGATAAGGTTGTTCTTAGAACTCATCCACACTTTATGCCAAAGGTGGTTTCGCCTTTTCATTTAAATCAATCAATTTATCTTCCTGTATTTTTTCCGAGGCCTCATGCCTCTAATGCAGAAAGAAACCTTCATACTTTGGATTGTAAAAGGGCCTTAGCCTTTTACTTACAGAGAACACAGCAACATAGAAAGTCCTCGCAACTTTTTATAGCTTTTGACCCTAGTCATTTGGGACTTCCAGTCTCCAAAAAAACTTTATCTAAATGGATTGCCCAATGGATATCCTTTACTTATGAGAGTAAGGGTCTTCCTCTTCAGGACCATGTCACAGCTCACAACGTGAGAGCCATGGCAACTTCCATGGCTAATCTCCACTCTGTGTCTATTGATGACATTTGTCGAGCAGCCACCTGGGCTTCGGTACATACCTTCACAGCCCACTACTGCCTGGATAAAGCCTCCCGTCGGAATACCTTCTTTGGCCAAGCTGTTCTTCAAAATCTCTTTCAGACCTAATTCAACTCCTACCCACCAACCCTGGTGGAATGCCAGAGATCCATGGGAGGAAGGATTCCCACCTTTCCAGGGTGGCACCTTCCTGGGGCTATCTCCCTGGCATCTTCAGCTAGTCCCCATATGTGAAGACTACATTCCTGCTTGTTCCTGGAGATAGCGTAGTTACTCACCTGTATGAGGTGATCTGCGGGAACAGCAGGAATTTAGTCTTCACAACCCACCCACCTCCCCTAGGAGTTGTCTCTCTATCTCTTTGTCTCTTTCCTCTCTTCCTCTATCCTTTTCACTCAGCTACAGACTTAACTGAAGAGGGACAGCTGGAAAGGCGCGCATGTCCTGAGGGATGCTCCCAAAAGCTTTCCTATTGGGCGGTGGGGAGCGTTCCCGCGCAGGCTCCGTCGGTACCGACGATACCCATATGTGAAGACTAAATTCCTGCTGTTCCCGGAGTTCACCTGTTACAAGTGAGTAACTACGCTTTCCTATTCTCAAAGAATTGCATTGGTTACCCGTTATTCAAAGAATAAAATATAAATGCCTGCTCACCATTTTCAAAGCAACACGTGACTTATCCACAGTATACCTAAAACTCTCATTCAAAAAACTCCAAATAGCAGGAGCAGAAGAACTAGCTCACTCAATACCTTGTTAGATACAAAGTCTAAATACAAAGTCGACTTGTACTACTTCAAAGAGGGTTTCCTTCTTCTTTGCCCTCGCACTATGGAATGTGATTCCTGACATCTTACGCACCATAGATGACTTATTGACTTTTAGGAAGAAGCTTAAGTCACTTTATTGAATGTTTTCCTGATACCAGAGCTTTGTAAATATTTATTCATTGTATTAGTATCCACTTTCCCTTGTTAATGCTTCATATCCGTGTACTTTCAACTCCCCCCTTTGTTTCTTGTTCTTTGTAAAGCCGTTGTTGTCCCACTTGTTTTATGTAAACCGCTTTGACATATTGATACAACGGTTTATAAACACAGCTAAATGAATATTTGGGGAGGAGAGGGGGCATTTTCAAAGCATTTTAGCTGGTTAGCAGACCTGTTACTGGGTTAAAATGTCATCAGCCAAATATTCAGCGACACTAACCAGTTCGTGTCACTGAATATTCCTGCAAACCACTGAAAAGGCACCCAGTTAAAATAAGGGCAGTCTGTGGCTGCATTAGAGGGCAGTGATGGCAACTATGTGGTTAATGGCGATATTCAGCTGCTAACTGGAGAGCTAAACTGGCTAAAGTTTGGTCAACTGAATAGTTGCCCTGAAAATCGCCGCTAACCGATAGCAATGCCACTAGCTGGCTTGCTCAGATAGCCAACAGTAAAAACTGGATATTTTCACTGCTAAATATTCAGGTTTAAGTAAAGCAGTGGTGGCTAGATGCCTTTAACTAACCTATCCATTAGCATTGAATATACCCCCCTCAGTTTATACTTAATAAATCTCCCCTCTGTTAGGTATCGGACCCCTGCTCTTTGGTTTCTTCTCTCTTAGGCAACAGACCCTGGCTCTTAGGAGTATGTCTACTAAAGAGCATTAGCTGCTACCACGAGGCTAACACGGATATCTCCAGGAACAAGCAGGAATGAGTCTTCACATATGGGTACGTCGGTACCAACGGAGCCTGCACGGGAATGCTCCCCAGCATCCAATCAGAAAGCTTTTGGGAGCATCCCTCGCGCCTGCGCGCTGACTTCCCGCCTTTCTCACTGCCTCTCCTCAGTTTTCGTTTTTCCACGGAGCCAACAGGACGTCGTCCTGTCACCGCAGAAACTTTCTTCCTTAAAATTCTTATTTCTTGTTTTCTTGTGTTCGCGGCTGTCCTTCCCGCCGATACCGGTACCACCGGTGCTTTATTCTTTTCTTTTCTAAAATTAGAGAGATTTTTTCTCCTCAGTTTTTTGTCTTAACTCTTTGGGCCTACCAGGCCTCTCCAACATGGAGCCATCTTCCCCTAAGAAGTGCCTTCATTGTGGAAACATAGTTTTCTTTTTAGACTCCAAGGCTTGGTGTCTAACCTGTTTGGGTCCTGACCCTTTTTCCCCTGAACCATCAGGCTGTACTATTGGGAGAAGACCTTCCCTTTTTCGAGTTTCCCTCGATGCCGTTTTTCCTCCTGAGGTGAGGACACCGTTTTTTTCTTCTCTCCAGGATCAGGTAACCCACAAACAGTCTGTTAAGACTAGCCAATTCTTGAAGGGTAGTTCTCATGCTCAGCATGATAACGGCTCCGGCCTTGCCCTCAAGACCTCTTTGGCAATAAAACCCCAGCGGGAGTCTTCGGGCTCCAAAGCATTCACGGGGTTTCAGGTTGTTCCTGGGGCTCACCCCTCACAGAACATACCTGAGCCGTGCCAGGGGGTGGTATCCGTTCGAGCGGTACCGATAACCCGGCACCGGCACCGGTGTCGAGTGCTCCACTCTTCACCAGGGATCGTCATCTGGTGTCCTCGGTACCTTCGGGGCCGATCGATACGACCCAGATTGGCTTTCCTGTATCTCCGCCATGCTCGGGGTTGGTATCGGCTTCGAGCAGTACCGATACCCCGGCATCGGCATCGGTGTCGAGTGTTCCACTCGTCACCAGGGATCGTCATCTGCTATCCTCGGTACCTTTGGGACCGACCGGTACGACCCAGATTGACTTTCCTGTATCTTCGCCATGTTCGGGGTGGGTATCAGCTTCGGGCGGTACCGATACCCCGGCATCGGCATCGGTGTCGAGTGTTCCTCTCTTCACCAGGAATCGTCATCAGACATCCTCGGTACCTTCGGTACCGATCGATACTACTCTGTTTGACTATCTCCAGGAACAAGCAGGAATAAGTCCTCACATATGGGTACGTCGGTACCGACGGAGCCTGAGCGGGAAAGCTCCCCAGCTTCCCAGAAGGAAGCTTTTGGGGCCTCCCACTGCACATGCGCGCTGCCTTCCCCCCCTTCCTGACCAGCTCTCCTCAGTTTCTCTTTTTCCGCGGAGCCAGCAGGTCGTGTTCCTGTCACCGCTGAAGAAATTCTTATTTTAGTTTGTTTCTTTAGACTGCGTACCTGCCTTCCCCATACCGAAACCGGTACCGCCGGTCTCTCTTTTCTTTTCTTTAAAAAAAACAAAACAAAAACCTTTTATTTAGCAACTTGGTGACTTCGGTTAGGCCTCAGGCCTACACAAATTCTCCTCATGGAGAAACCAGCCCCTGGTTTCAAGAAGTGTACCAAGTGTAGTGCTGTTATTTCTGTCACAGACACCCATGACTGGTGTCTTAAATGTTTGGGACCTGACCACTCCATTCCGGACTGTCCATCCTGCTCCCAGATGTCTAAACGTGGTTTGCAGAACCGGGCCAACAAATTCCATGTGCTGTTTGCTTCAGATAATCCAGCATCACAGTCATCCAGGTCTTCCTCTCCGGATGGATCTCAGGTAACCAAACCTTCTTCGGGCAGGTCCTCAAAGAGCAAATCTCCTTCAAAGTATCGAGAGGCTCTCACTTTTGAATCTGAGGATCCTGCCCCAGCCAAACAACCCCGGCGGGAAGCTCTGGCTTCCAAAGCACCATCTATGGGGTTGCAGGTTGACATCGATGGCACGGCCTCGACTGATCACCTGTTAGACTGCTTTGGGGTACCGGCCCATGCCGGTACCGACATCCATCAAAACCCAAAAGACCAAACCCAAAAGTAAATATCCCCCTAATTTTTCAATAAACGTTTTGTCGGAGAAGACTGGAGGCGACTGAAATGGAGTTCAGTCACACCAGACAGCCTTATCCCTTTTAATCATTTTTATACTAAAAACGTTGTACTTAGCTTGTAAAAGCATCTCAGTGAAGTGTCCCGAAACTTTTTAAACCATAAGCATTTTCACCACTTTGCGGAGTTTGTAGCAATCCCACGACGTACGTTTCGGGCCCTTGGCCCTGTTTCAAGTGTTCATACGCCTTCAAATTCACCGCTAAACGAGGCTTCCCAAACTATTAAACCACACTGAGAATTTAAAGGGAAAAGTGATTCATCATTGGCTAGCTTTCCTTGCCAATCAAAAGGGAGTTCCAATCAACCAAGCGGGAGACCCCACTGTCATCGGGGAATCCCAGACTTCACCTGGACTATTTTGGATTATGTGCCTCCGAATCCTCGGGGAGGCAATCGGCTTCTGACATTACAACGTCGAGAGCAAAAATTGATCTTTGAACTACAGGCGGTTCAACCTACTGGCTTGAATAAGGAAGTTGAATGGTTCAGTTTACTATGATGCTATCCAGGACGCCAAGGGATTCCCCGATGACAGTGGGGTCTCCCGCTTGGTTGATTGGAGCTCCCTTTTGATTGGCAAGGAAAGCTAGCCAATGATGAATCACTTTTCCCTTTAAATTCTCAGTGTGGTTTAATAGTTTGGGGAGCCTCGTTTAGCGGTGAATTTGAAGGCGTATGAACACTTGAAACAGGGCCAAGGGCCCGAAACGTACGTCGTGGGATTGCTACAAACTCCGCAAAGTGGTGAAAATGCTTATGGTTTAAAAAGTTTCGGGACACTTCACTGAGATGCTTTTACAAGCTAAGTACAACGTTTTTAGTATAAAAATGATTAAAAGGGATAAGGCTGTCTGGTGTGACTGAACTCCATTTCAGTCGCCTCCAGTCTTCTCCGACAAAATGTTTATTGAAAAATTAGGGGGATATTTACTTTTGGGTTTGGTTTTTTGGGTTTTGATGATTGATTATATTTAACCAGACCGAGGATTAAATTCTTGGGTACCGACATCCAGGCAGCAGTGGCGTCTATGGGCAATACTGTCCAGACCATGCAGCAGGCCGTTCTGGCTTTCATTAAAGCTGCGACGCCCTCGGTACCGCATCTAGTGGTTCCGGGTCCGGTTCCGGTACTGTCTTCCATACCGGAACCGAGACCATCATCTTCCAAACGCAGATCGGTTCCGCATGCCGAATCCGGGTTTTCACCCGATACCGATCCCATACCCGGTACGCCCGATGTCGATACCGATCGGTATGCGTATCGTGCGTTGGAAGCAAATAGAGGATTCTCTGATTCTTCTGAGGATTTTGACTCCTCTGATGACTCTGATGAGCTGTCTCTGGTTCTTCCTGAAGAGCCTTCTTCCCCAAAGAGGAGAATGTCTCTACCAGAGGATTTGTCCTTTCAAGACTTCATTATAGAAGTAGCTAAAGGACTTTCTATTACTACATCCTCTGAAAAAGAACCTAGATCAAAGAAATTGGATATTTTAGGATATCCTAAGGTTCCTAAAGAGGCAGTCACCCTGCCTATCCATGAAATCCTTCAAGAACACTTGATGGACTTATGGGAGGCTCCTCTAACGTTGTCTCCTCATTCTCGTAGGTTGGACACCATGTACCGGGTCCCTCCTCCTCCTGGTTTTCAAAAAACTCAGCTGCCTCACCATTCCATTGTGGTGAAGTCTGCGCTGAAAAAGATTAAGAGTACCAAAAGGCACTCTTCTACCCCTCCAGGGCGAGAATGTAAGACCCTAGACTCTTTTGGTAGGAAAATCTTCCAGGCTAGTATGCTTATAGCCAGGATTAATTCATACAGTCTGTATATGGGCATGTTTCTAAGGGAACTTGCCCTAAAGGTACGGCATTTTACCTCATTTATCCCTGAGGATAGAAAGGAGGAGTTCATTTCTCTGGTGAAACAGCTTCTAGATGTTTCTAAGTTCTCCAACAGAGCAGCCTTTGATTCCTTTGAAGGTGCCGGTAGAGCTTCGGGCATTGCCATTGCAGCCCGACGACTTGCTTGGCTCCAGGCCTCTGACCTAGAACCCTGGGTCCTGGATGGCTTACGGAATCTGCCCTGTACAGGTGAGAACTTATTTGGTAAAGACTGGCAAATTAAAGCCACTCAAATGGACGCAGAAAATGCTACATTAGATAGACTTTCTAAGTCTACCTCTACTCCTGCCAAGAAAAAGTCTTTTAAGAGGCCTTACTTCAAGAAGGCCAGATTTTCCACAAATACTGGCCAACAATCTTCTCAGCCTCGCTTTGCTGCTAAACGTCAGCAGCCTAAACAGGCAAGGTCAAAACCTGCAGTGTCTGCCACTCCTCAGCAGGCTCAACCCCCTCAGGGGTTTTGACTTGCCCCTAGAGAACTTAACCTTTCTGGCTCTAGAACAACCAGAGCCCCTCACCATTCCCGGAAGGGTAGCTCACTTTGCTCCCAGATGGGGGCAAATTACATCAGAGCAATGGACCCTCTCTATCATCAGAGAGGGCTACAAACTTCATTTTTCCAACCTTCCTCCATATACCATGGTGAGGCACTTCAATTCTCCCCCATCTCTCCTGGCCCTGTTGGGTCAGGAAATCTCTTCTCTCCTTGCCCAAGGGGCAATAGAAGAGGTTCCTCTTCTTCAACAAGGGACAGGATTCTACTCCCCTTATTTTCTCATACCAAAGAAGACGGGGGGATTCAGACCTATCCTAGATCTGAGAGAATTGAACAAATTTCTGTACAAGGAGAAATTCAAAATGCTTTCTCTAGGCATTCTCCTTCCATACCTTCAGAGTCAGGATTGGCTTTGTTCTCTAGATCTCAAGGATGCGTACACACATATACTCATCCACCCATCCCACAGAAAATATCTAAGATTTCTGTTTCAGGGAAAACATTTCCAGTACAGAGTACTTCCCTTCGGTCTAGCCTCTGCTCCAAGAGTGTTCACCAAATGCATGGCAGTTGTTGCCGCATTTCTAAGAGGTCTGGGAATTTTTGTATTCCCATATCTGGACGACTGGCTCATCCGAGCTCCATCTCAGTCAGAGGCCCAGATTTCCCTGGACCGCACAAGGCACATTCTGCAGTATCTGGGACTGGTGATAAACCTTCTCAAGTCTCAACTTATCCCTACTCAGTCTCTGGAATTCATAGGGGCCCAGTTGGACACCATCACTGCAAGGGCCTACCTACTTCAAGTCCGGGGCCAACGTCTGGTGTGCTTGGCCTCCCAAGCTCAGTCCAGCAGCCACTTGACAGCCAGAGAAATGCTGCGACTTCTGGGCCACATGGCCTCCACGGTACACGTGGTGCCCTACGCTCGTCTTCATATGAGAGCAGCTCAATGGACCTTGGCCACCCAGTGGACTCAGGCATCAGGAGCGCTCTCCGACCAAATACTCACCTCAAAGCGTCTGTTTTGGTCCCTCCAATGGTGGATTTCCACCAAGAATCTGTTGTTGGGGGCCCCCTTCCAACCTTTGTTGCCCCAAGCAACCCTCACAACAGATGCCTCCCAAACAGGGTGGGGAGCCTATCTACAACACCTCTCCACTCAGGGTACTTGGTCTCCACAGAGACCACCCTTCACATCAACCTCCTGGAACTGCGAGCAATCTTCTTTGCCCTCAAAGTCTTCCATACCCTCCTTGTCAACCTGACCGTCCTAGTTCAAACAGACAATCAGGTGGCCATGTTCTACGTAAACAAACAAGGAGGGACAGGCTCTCTGTCGCTTTGCAATGAAGCTCTCAGATTATGGGCCTTCGCCAGAGAGCATCAAATTCATCTTCTGGCAGTGTATCTTCCAGGGGTTCAAAACTCTTGGGCAGACAGACTCAGTCGAGTTCTGCTTCCACACGAATGGTCCTTGCATATGGACCAGATACGCAGAATCTTTCAGGAATGGGGAACCCCGGACATAGACCTCTTTGCAAGTCCGTGCAATGCCAAACTTCCCCGGTTCTTTTCCAGGACTCCGTGTCAGAGAGCTCAGGCCAACGACGCCTTTCTCCTACATTGGGGTCAGGACTTCCTATATGCCTTTCCACCCATTCCTTTGATTCCCAAGACTCTGTTCAAACTCCAGAGGGATCACGGATCGATGATCCTCATAGCTCCACGCTGGCCACGCCAAGTGTGGTTCCCTCTACTTCTGCATCTTTCCCAGGGACCCTCCCTGGACCTGGGAGCTGCGCCAGACCTTCTGTCTCAGGAGGAGGGGACTTTGTGCCACCCAAAACCCAAGTCCCTACACCTCAGAGCTTGGTTACTGAAGGCCTAAGCCTTCATGACTTCAATCTTTCTCAACCAGTGAAAGATATCCTTCATGCCTCTAGGAAATCCTCCACGAGGCGTTCCTATGCTTTCAAATGGAAACACTTTTCCATTTGGTGTGCTCAACAGGGTCTTGACCCTCTGGCACTTCCCTTGAATTCTCTACTAGACTATCTCCTGCATCTTTCTAATGCAGGCCTTAAGACGAATTCAGTCAGAGTCCATTTAAGTGCTATTGCAGCATCCTTAAAACCTATAAATGGACAACTTGTCTCCTCTCATCCTCTTATTGCAAGGTTCATGAGAGGCCTGACTCTAACTAAGCCTCCCATCCGACCTCCTCCGGTAGCATGGGATTTGAACCTAGTTCTAGGTCAGCTTATGAAGCCACCTTTTGAACCGTTGGTTTCTACCTCCTTGAAATTTCTTTCCTGGAAGGTCCTTTTCCTTATTGCAGTCACTTCGGCTCGTCGCATCAGTGAACTACAGGCCTTAGTGGCTCATCCACCTTATACTAGGTTTCATCATGATAAGGTGGTCCTCAGGACGAATCCCCACTTTATGCCCAAAGTGGTCTCGCCTTTTCATCTTAATCAAGAGGTATATCTACCTGTCTTTTTCCGGCTCCTCATGCATCCAGTGCAGAGAGGAACCTTCATACTCTAGATTGTAAAAGAGCTCTCGCCTTTTACCTCAACAGGACTCAGCCACATCGAAAGTCTTCCCAACTTTTGTGGCTTTTGATCCTTCTCATTTGGGACTTCCAGTCTCCAAACGTACACTTTCCAATTGGATTGCTAAGTGTATTTCCTTTGCTTACCAGAGTAAAAACATTTCTCTGGAAGGCCATGTCACAGCTCACAATGTGAGAGCCATGGCCACTTCTATGGCTCATCTTCACTCTGTATCCATAGATCAGATCTGTCGAGCCGCCACCTGGGCCTCGGTTCATACCTTCACAGCCCATTACTGTTTGGACAAGGACTCCCGCCGGGATGCCTTGTTTGGTCAGGCTGTCCTCAAACACCTGTTCCATACTTGAACAACTCCTGCCCACCTTCCCAGGATGGATGCCTGAGATTCATACGAAGATGGCGAACCCTTGGAAGGGGATCTCCCAGGCATCTTAGCTAGGGAGTCCCCATATGTGAGGACTTATTCCTGCTTGTTCCTGGAGATAGCACAGTTACTTACCTGTAACAGGTAATCTCTGGGAACAGCAGGAATTAGTCCTCACAATCCACCCACCTCCCCTAGGAGTTGTATCTTCTATCTATCTTCCTTTCCTCTCTCTATTGTCTCAGCTATAAACTCGAACTGAGGAGAGCTGGTCAGGAAGGCGGGAAGGCAGCGCACATGTGCAGTGGGAGGCCCCAAAAGCTTCCTTCTGGGAAGCTGGGGAGCTTTCCCGCTCAGGCTCCGTCGGTACCGACGTACCCATATGTGAGGACTAATTCCTGCTGTTCCCAGAGATCACCTGTTACAGGTAAGTAACTGTGCTTTCCTGTATCGGCATCGCCGATACCTCCACTGATGTCGGTAGCTTCTAGGCATGCATCGATAGACTCGCTCCCCTCGATGCCGAGTCTAGAATCGATATCCAGTCTAGAGGACTTGGTACCGACGCGTTTGTGAACCGACCCATATCGTTCCCGATTACGCAGTACCGAGGATATTTACCAAGCTTCTCTGGTTACCTCGGTACCGCTGCAGCAGCCTCCGATACCTGCTTCGATGGCATTACCGTTCCCGATACCGGTACCGGTATCGATGTCGATTCCTGCAGCTCCATCGGTGCCATCGATCCTTTCTATGCCTAGCTTGGAATCGATACCGGGCATCGACGATGCAGTACTAACTGCCTCGAATCAGAGCTGTCCTTCTAGCAGGATTCTTTTTTTGCACCAGTCCACTATGTCTTCTGGTGCTCAAGCTGCTTCTTTAACCTCTGCCTACCCAGGAATAGTTCCTATTGGAGATCCTTCTTTTCAGAAATTTCTCCTTGATATGGCAACCTTTCTTGCCATTCCTATTCCTGGTTCTACTCTCAACCAAGATCCTGCAGGAAAGGAAAATATAATGCTTCCTTTACATCATTCTTTGCAGGCTCTTCTTCTGAGGATGTGGGAATCACCTTTAAAGGTTCCTTCGCCTTCTACAGCCATTAATGTTCTGTATCAGGTGCCTCCCTCTCTGGGGTTTCAAAAAGACCAACTTCCACATCATTCCATTGTAGTGGAATCAGCAATGAGGAAGGTAAGAAGCAAGAAGAAGCATTCTTCTTATCCGCCAGGTCGTGCATCTAAAGCACTTGATACCTTTGGACGTCAAACCTTCCAAACTTCTATGCTGGCTTCAAGAATTATTTCATATATATTTTATATGAGTCTAACACTTCAGGAGGTCACAGAGAAATTATCTCTTTTGTCCCCTTTTTTGTCAGAGCCTAAGGCCAGTGACTATTCCTTGCTTCTTAATCATAGCAGGAATATCTCTTGGTTTCTTTCTCGTGCTTCTATAGACTCTTTTGAGTCTGTTAGCAGATCCTCTGCTATTGCCATTGGTGCATGTCGTACAGCCTGGCTGCAAGCTTCAAACTTGAGCAGATGGGCACAACATACACTGGGTAATTCTCCTTGTACTGGAGAAAATCTCTTCAATAAAGAGGCTTTACGTCAGGTTGCTCATTGCTCTACTGACTTCCTTGGTTCTGGAAACCATCCTAAGCCTTCTTTTTCCCCAGGACGTAGGAAATGTCCTACCAAACCTTCTTTCCCTAAGAAAAGAAGGTTTCACCCTTCTCCTGCCCATCCTCCAGATGTACCCAAACAAGGGACATCTCATCCTAGTCTGAAGTCTCCAGACTCTCGCCAGTCTAATCATAACCAGCAACCATAGGTTCCTGTGTATTGCAATCTACAGTTAACTTCTTCTTAGCAGAAGTTTATTCTTCAAACTCTACACTGGTTTCTTCTTTTTTAGTATGCTAAGCTGTTAGGATACTTTTGTCCATGGGTTACAGAATTCTCCCCTTCTTTCTACTACGAAGGGTGGTTACAACTATCCCATGATAGTTTCTGTCCCCACATGGACATTTTTTCCTTCAGCTGACTTACCATATAGTAAGTCACTTTCCAACCCCCTCTCTTCCAGGGTTTCCCCTGCTTGAGTTGGTACCATACTGAAACACTTCTCTTTCTATCTCCGCTCCCTTTGTCTGTTTTTCTCTCTGTTTTTATACAGGAGAATCCCCTCTACTGTTTTGTTCAGTTGCTGTATATGCAGGAGTTCCAGTGATTACTTTAATGCTCATTGCAAGCTACTTTCAACTATCTTGCTTAATACTACTCACTGCAGGTTATCTTCTTCTAGCCATATCCTTTCCTAGGATGTGGCAACACACCTGACTTCTGTCAGTTTTATCTTATAATTCTCCTGCACAATGCTCTCTGCAATCTTCAGAGAAGCTTTCTACTATGGGCCCTTGCTACAGAGCATTGAACTTTGTCTCTGAGGTTTTTCCCATATAGTAGAAAAAGTTTATATAATCATTCCATGGCGTGAATATCCAAGGAGTTCCCAATCTTGCAGGAATCTACCCCTTTTTTCCTTACAGCTTGGCATTATGCTTTTCTGCTCCACTTGGACAACGCATACTCTTTTAGTGTACATGATACCCCTGTGTCCCTTGGCTGGGTCATTCTGGTGTCTTAGTCTATGCGTTTTTTTGTCCTTTGGACATGTCAGAGTCCTAAAGTACTCCTGACGTGCTCTTGCCGGACTGCTATTACCCTCTGTTTTTTCACGCAACCTTACTGGTTTTTTCACTGGACTACATTCCTGCACCGCACAAATAGATTCTCTATATATCTTCAGGTGGTTTTTACCCCCTCATTGTTAGATGAATCTTTTCCCATCACATTCCCCATGTGAATGTTTTGTGGGGCTCAGTTGCAGGCATATATCCTCAGACTTATATTCATGTATGTATATGTCCTATACATACATATTTCTGTAGTCTGTGTGGGCATAAGTCATGCCCATCTCTCTCTCTCTCTCTCTCTCTCTCTCTCTCTCTCTCTCTATATATATATATATATATATATATATATATATATATATGTGCCCGCTGGGAGATGTCCATAGGACGCTAAGTATTACCTGCTATCTCCCTAACTGTCTGTGCTATAAAGCTTTTCCCTTCTTCAGGGGTCCAGACAGTCCACTTGCCTATTCTCATACGGCTCAGTAAGTGGGAACGGTTATACACAATATTATTGCTGTGATGTCAACAGCTTCTATTTTTGTTATAGATCTCCCGGTCTATGAAGTATCCAACTTCAATGTCTTCCTATCTCTTACCAGCTAGGAAAGACAGTGTACATCTTCAGTATTTCTGAGTACACTTCTCTCCTCCTTGGGAATAGGGACTTTTTTCCATACCCCTTTAGGACTGGGCTAATTCTCCAGATCGGTCAGTCTTCTTCTTTTAGTTCTCAATGTTCATAACTCTGTTCCTAAAAGAGTTTTCAGCTTTTTCCCATAAAGCTTTCCATTGAAGACCTGCCGTTCTTCTCCTACCCCAGTTGACACCTGGGTCACCTGCCCATTCCAGGTTTGGGACTTCATCCTCACTGCTGTGAAGTTCCCTTGAGGATTCCGCTACTGCATCTACAGTACACTCCATTACAGTTCTACTTCCTACAATCCAGTAGGTAAGCTCTATATTGTACTGGTTTCATTAAATATCTTAATGATACTTGACATACACCCTAAAGACTTTTTTCCTTGTAGTCTTTAGATTCGCTGTTCCTCTACAGCTTTTCTCTATTCAACTCCTACCCCCCATCCCTCAGGGGATGCCGGGGATCCAGGTTTGGGAAATGCTGTCCTGTTCCAGGGATACGCATTTTATGGGATCTCCCCTGGCACCCTCAGCTAGGGAGTCCCCATATGTGAAGATTCATTCCTGCTTGTTCCTGGAGATAGCACAGTTACTTACCTGTAACAGGTGATCTCTGGGAACAGCAGGAATTAGTCTTCACAACCCACCCTCCTCCCCTAGGAGTTGTGTCTATCTATCTGTTTCCTTTCCTCTTTCTCTCCTTCTGTCTCAGCTATGAAACTCAACTGAGGAGAGGCAGTGGGAAAGGCGGGAAGTCAGCGCGCAGGTGCGAGGGATGCTCCCAAAAGCTTTCTGATTGGATGCTGGGGAGCATTCCCGTGCAGGCTCCGTCGGTACCGACGTACCCATATGTGAAGACTAATTCCTGCTGTTCCCAGAGATCACCTGTTACAGGTAAGTAACTGTGCTTTATCTGCGGTAGCAGCTAATGCATAAAAAAATCAGATATCACAAGCACTTTTCAGCAGTATCTGTTTTTTGCATGGTGCAGGGCTTTAGGGATGTAATCGGAGCAGGGAGTGGTGCTGGAGGCTTGATCACCTCAATCGGCCATCTGCCTGGAGGCGATTGGACCTCCAAAGCAGTGATTCAGCCTCTTCCCTCAACCATATTTTCAGTGCCATGGTGTTATGATCTGCAGCACCAACAATATGAATCAAGAATGACCTGGCCCCCCTGCAGCACTGATATCCCTCCCCCTCCCCTCATCCACATCAGAAACCATCCAGAGGGGGGATCACTGCACCAGGCAAACTAAGATCCTGGCTAGCCAGTTAGATAACCCCCCTGTCCCCAATCCAGTAAAAAGAGTCGGCTAGTCAGTTGGTGCCCCCTCCCTCCTCTGTTAAAATTGCTATTGGGTTAGCCAGCTGGCAAAGGAGGGGGCCCCACAGCCCCTCTCACTCCATCTTGGTCCTGCCTTCATCCTGCCCTCCTAGTACTAATCGATATGACTGTGATCTCATGGTGATGTCCTCTAGCATGAGGCTAGAGGGCAGCACCCCATGATCGCAGCCATTTAAGAAAGACCTGATGATGAGGGGCAGGAGCGAGGAGGACAGCTTTTGCCCCGACTTGCAATTGAACCATCAGGAATAAAAGTAGGACTGGGGGGTTGTTTGGGGGGTGGGGGCAGTGCGTGGGGGCCCTTTTGCCTGTTGGCTAGCCATGTAGTTACTTTAACAGGGGGAGGGCACTGACTGACTAGCCAGGACCCTTTTTACTGGATTCAGGGGGTTGGGAGAGAGTGGGGGGTTTATCCAACTGGCTAGCGGGGATCTTAGTTTGCCTGAGGTGTGTACTGATCCCACCTGGGCAGTTCTTGATTCCTATTGTCAGTGCCGTGGATTGCAACACTATGGCACCAACAATATGGTTGAAGTGGGGGAGGCCTGATCGCTGTGTTTGAGAGAAGCATGGTAGTGATCTGAGCTCAGAGCTACTGACACCCTATACACCTGATCGCTATCATCCCTCCCCTTGAATTTACAGTGTGGATCCGTGATATCTGCATTAGTAGGCACCACGGGACTTTTCCCGCAATACCTGTCGAGGCAGGTAACACGGGTCTCTGTGGGAAATCCAGAACTGCTGCAATATCTGCAGGGGCCAACCAGGGGATGCCTCCTGCAGATACCGGGGGAGTTTTTGAATTACCATGCAGTTTAGTAGACATGCCATTTATTCTCCCCTCTCATTGAGTATCAGACCCCCTGTTCTTTTATCCCCTCTTTCCCATGTGATAGAGCCCTACTTTTAGGTTTTCTCTCTCAGGTAACAAACCCTCTCAGATAACAGATTCCTGATCTTTGGTTTCCCCTCTCACAGGTAACAAACCTGGTGGAGGAGTGGGAGTGGACGAAAGAAGACTCCATCCTCCATGTGCTGCCTCTGCACCATGTGCATGGTGTGGTAAACAAGCTCATGTGTCCCCTGTGGGTTGGAGCTACTTGTGTCATGCTGCCAGAGTTCTCTCCACAGAAGGTGAGTTCTGAAAGGGTGTATTACAAAGATGATGTTTTTGGAGTCACCTATAGTATAAGTCATGTGTAATCACTCTGTTGTCCTGGGGAATCACTAACTTGAAGGCCCGTCCTCAGTGGTAGCCCATGTTTGCCAATCAGGCAGGGTTGTACTTAATGTGGGCCAATGGGGATGACTGCGTTGGACCATGATTGTGGTAAGCTCACCCACGGCACTGTAGTTTCCTATGTGCTAGGGTGAAAAACCACATGCCATTGTACTGGGTCTACTGCAGCTACTTTGTCCAAGACACCATAACCCTGCCAAGGTCAGCCATTGCACAGGAGTGAATGAACACAAAAGATGTGTCAGCTAGCTAGACTGGTACAGTGGTTAAAGGGGAGTTCAAACAGTTGGGTCTAAAACATTCTTGAAGGTGTAGCCTAAGGGTTAGAGCAGTGAGCTGAGAACCAGAGAAGCCAGGGTTTGAATTCCACTGCTGCTCCTTGTGATCTTGGGCAAGTCACTTAACCCTTTCCACTTGGCTGTCTCACCTAGTGGGACATTTAAATTTTCCCATTCCGATCATCTGTCCCACCCTGTCTTCAACCAAACGAAGAACCACCTATGATAAAGATAACCCAAGTCCCATGGTCCGACCACCACCAAATCGATATCAAAATAAAATTGCCATCCATACCCAAAAGCGCAAAAGAAATGAGAATATCATACCCACTCAGGAAGTTCAACAAATTCAACAAAGAACACCTCATAACCTCCATTTCATCCCATATAGATCTGGATTACACAGACCTCGATGAACTAACAAACAGATGGAATGCAAGCATACAAAGTGCATCAAACCCAACACTAAAAACCTCAGAGAAGGTAAGCAAGCCCAGTTCAGAACCCTGGTACACAGAAGCACTAACAAGAACGAAGAGAGAACTCCGTAAAATAGAGAGAAAATGGAGGCAAACCAAATCCAGCGAACTGAAAACCAAATACATGACTCTTCTCGCAAAATACAAAGATGACGTCAACGCCGCAAAGAGAAAGCACCACACTAACCTATTAAGCAAAGCTATCAACAGACCTCGTGAGTTATTCGAACTCGTCAAATTGTTAACTAAAACATCTCAGAGCGACAACCTAAACAACGCAATCAAGGCCCAAACTCTGGCAAACCACTATGCAAGCAAACTGACGGCCACAAAACCCACGCTCTGCCTAGAAACAACACTGCCAACACCCCCACTCAACATAGAGACCGACGCAACCCAAGACCAGGTATGGAACAACTTCAACAAAATCGGAGACCAGCAAATTGTAACCATAATCACAAGCATAAACAGCACCACGTCCCCTCTCGATCCATGCCCAGCAGCCTGGGTCAAGGCAGCGAAACAAGACATAGCCCAATACGTCTCTCACATAGTAAACCTATCACTGCAACAAGGAATCATGCCTTCTGAACTAAAAAAAATCTATCATAAGACCGATTCTAAAAAACAGTACACTCAACAGAGATGACCCAGCATCCTACCGCCCAATATCAAGCATATCATTCCTAGCAAAGATCATTGAAAAGGCGGTCCTACTACAACTACAAGACCACCTGAACAACTATGCTCCCCTAGATGCCCAACAATACGGCTTTAGACAACATCATGGGGTAGAAACCCTACTACTAGTCCTGCTCAACAACTTACTCAAGGGCCTGGAAAACAAAAAGAAAATGTACATACTCTTATTCATTTACATCTCAGCTGCCTTCGATACAGTTAACCATGGAACCCTCTTAAACAGGATCAAGTCAATAGGAATATCAGGAACCCCCCTAAAATAGTTCACGTCATACATCACAAACAGAATGCAACAGGTGCAGTTCAACGGCGAAAAAGCGGAAGCTTTCCCCCAAACATAAGGTATACCGCAAGGCTCTGCACTCTCAGCACTCCTTTTTAACGTATATATGCAACCACTATGTGAAATCTTCAATCGGCACAAAATCAACTACCACATATATGCCGATGATATTATGCTGTACACACAACTTGACACTGACAACCCGGACTACAGCCCACTCGAAACGTGCCTTAGCGAGATGCAATACTGGCTAAAACAAAGCAGCATGGCAATCAACCATAAGAAAACTGAGGTGATGTATATCTCCAGGAAAGCAAATTTTGACCCCCCACAACAATAACCTTGTGCAACAATACCTACCAAACGAAGAAAGAAATAAAATATCTAGGAGTAACATTCGACTGCGACCTAAAAATGTAGAAACACCTTCGCAAAACCAACAGGGCAGTTTTCCACAAACTGAGAGTTCTACAACCTATACGGAACATAATTGACCCCCACGACTTCAGATCCGTCGCTCAAGCACTCATCATGCCACATTTCGACTACTGCAACGCCATCCTTCAGGGACAACCTAAGAAAACCCTTAACATCCTGCAAATGGCACAGAATGTATCCGCCAGGATCATTATGAGTAAAAGTCTTACTGAACACATCACACCAGTACTAATTGAGCTGCACTGGCTCCCCATTACAGTTCGCACAAAATACAAAATACTGACAACCACTTTCAAACTCATCCACAGCATTGCTCCATCCTTCCTCTCCACCCTAATCGGCATGCAACCCACCAACAGAAACAGAAGAACCGTCAACTCCAACACCCTCCACACCCCTACAGATATAAGATCTGTCAAAGTCAGCACTAGTAACAGGGCATTCTCATACACAGCACCTACACTATGGAATCAACTACCGCCCATGCTACGAGCCAGCAAAGATTTATTTATTTTATTTATTTATTTATTTAACTGTATTTATATCCCGCTTTTCACCGGGTCAAAGCAGTGGATCTATCAGATCTATCAGATTTTAGAAGAAAACTCAAGACGCACCTATTTCAAAGTCATTTCAACCTGTTCTAAATCCACATGAAGGGCAACTATCTACCCAAAGACCCAGAGAACCTTCTATGTAAAAATGTACATATGTAAACTCTTTCCCCATAGACTAGAAGTAGATAATTTTCTGTGTGCCATCCTTTCCTCCCGAATCAATCATGTATATACCATAAATTTCCTGTTTTGATTTGACAGCTTTTTCTATGTAATCATACCCGCTTCTGATCGCTGGAAGGAGCGGTATACAAATGCTTGCTAAATAAATAAAATAAATAAATATGAATAACATGCTAATTTATGGCATAAACACTTCATCATGGAGAGTAAGAAAAGATGTATTACAGCTGCTGAAGCAGCGAATGTTGATATTCCAATCTGGCATGAGCAACATAGAAAATGTATCCAAGGGGAAAGGGTTAACCCAGAACCCACAAACGAGGAGGTGGAGTAATAATCCTTGCCCGAACAGACTTGAGGCTCAAGACGTCAATCTCCAAAAGCTCAGAACACTGCAAATTCATCAACACTGAAAACAAACATCTATCCACCTGCCTGATATACTGACCCCCCAATGCCCCAACAGAGGACACATCCAACATCCTGGATATGATATATGCAGCTAACTCACCACACAAGATGCTCATTGTACTAGGCGACTTAAACCTCACATCTGACTCAACAACAATTGAAATCGTTTTTCACAAAGCAATGGAATCCATTCAACTCAAGCAAGTCTTATCGGGCCCATCCCATCGCTCTGGCTCTACACCAGATCGCATATTCGTACCAACTAACACCCTAGAGCAAGGTCTCATTACACCACCTAAAACTACACCAATACCATGGTCAGATCACCATGCCATATCATTTGTACTCCACCACAATACCCAACAGACAGCTCGGAAAACGGAACAGCCAACCAGACACTTCAAAGCTTTTAACAAAGAGCACTTCCTCAAAGATACCGTGCAATACCTACCCCAAGATTTCACCGACCTGGACGATGCCATCACCGCATGGAATACCACCATCCTTGCCGCATCTCAACTCACACCGCAAATGAATTCACACTACAACAAAAACAGGCCAAGATCTACACCATGGTACTCTAACACAATAAGAGAATCCAAAAGAAAATTATGACAACTGGAACGTCGCTGGGGACGTAACAAATCAGAAGCTACATTGAAACAATACCAAGAGATGCAAAAAGATTACAATAACCTAATAAATAAACATAAACAACAATACCACACAAACCTTGTACTAAAAGCCTGCAATAAACCCAAAGAACTCTTCAACATCGTTCGTACCCTAACAAATGACCCAACCATGAAAGACGAAAGCAAGTTGCACCCACAAACCTTTGCTGATTATCTACTAGCCAAGAACAGTACCACCACACCTCATAAGAACATCTGTCTTATGGTCACACCAACAACAGATGGCTCCACTTCAGCATTCCATCAACTAAACAAATAGAACAAACCATCACTGCTCTAAACACCACCATTTCTCCATCGGACCCCTGCCCGGTGACTTGGATTAAATCCACCAAAGAAGAATTCAACACATTCATCCAAAAGGTAGTAAGTACCTCTCTCTCTCTCTCTCAGGGCTACATGCCAAAAGCACTCAAGCAATCTACTATCCGACCCATCCCTAAAACCACCTCATCCAACAGTGCTAACCCTTCAACCTACCGCCCAATATCCAGCCTCCCATTCCTGGCTAAAATAACTGAAAAAAATTGTACAGAGACAGCTCCAAGATCATATTGACGAATTTGCCCCACTAGATCCCCACCAGCACGGATTCCATCCAAAACATGGTATTGAGACATTCCTCATACAACTATTCAATAACATAATCAAAGGAATAGACAAGATAAAACAGGGCTTCTTATTAATATTTATCAATATATCAGCAGCCTTTGACACAGTTTTCCATCACATCCTATTGAAGCACCTAATGGAGATTGGACTACAAGATACCACCATTAAATGGTTTCAATCATACCTCGAAGACAGACAACAGAAAGTAAAATCTGGTAACCTTGCCTTAAAAACCCTTCAGGACTACTCAAGGAGTTCCCCAAGGCTCATCACTACCAGCTTTTCTCTTCAACATCTATATTCAGCCTATATGTAAAATATTAAACAAATACAAGATACAATACGCCATATATGCTGATGACATCATGGCATATACGCCTATTCAACTGGACTCCCCAGACTATACCACCATATCAACCTGCATTCAAGAAATGATGACCTGGCTAACTAACAATAACTTAAACGTCAACATAAAAAAATCTGAAGCAATCATCATTACGAGAGACTCTACATTCATTCCTCCTACTTCTATCAACATATCCAATACACCGATCACAATAAAAGATGAAGTCCGATACCTTGGAGTGATTCTAGACAAGCAACTCACCCTCCAACCGCATATCAGCAAGGTATCCAAAACAGCTTCTTCAAACTCGCAATGCTCCAGAGACTAAAATCCCTCCTCAATAAAGAACATGTCCACAAAGTATGCCAGGCCATCATTACACCTATGCTGGACTACTGTAATATACTATACCAAGGTCTACCCAAACAAACCACCCGTCCTCTACAAATAGTCCAGAACACTGCTGCCCGCATTATTACTAGCGCTTCAACACAAGACCACATAACTCCAATACTATATGATCTGCACTGGCTACCAATCTCATCACGGGCAAAATATAAATCAGCACTCACCATCTTCAAAAATAAAAACAACATGTCAGCAGAAATACTACAGGAACTCATCGGAACCAAACAAGCAAAAGACCAGACAGAAACAGCACCAAAAACAACATACCAACACCCAGTCTATTCACAAGAACCAACAAATCCACATCCATGCGAGCCTTCTCTCTTGCTGCCCCTGCTATCTGGAATGTCCTCCCAGATAATCTGAAATCAACAACAGATATCAAAGAATTCAGGAAGCTACTCAAAACCACCCTATTCATCGAACAATTCAATGAAGACCACCAATCACCCAAATCACCCGACCTAAGTCATGACAACCACACCAAACACCCCATTACTCTCATTAAGATGTACATAGTTTAGATAATGTTACAAGAGAATACTCAGGTTTTTGATGTTATAATGTTACTGTTGATATTTACAAGTTCTTGGAATAAGTTGATATATGCAAGTTCTTTGGATAAGTTGAATTGATTGTTCGTTAGTTCTTTGAATATATGCAAGTTCTTTGCATAAGTTGATGTTTTTGTAAACCGCCTTGATTGAATGAAAAGGCGATATAGAAAAATTGTTAAATAACTAAAAATATAATTACTTGAGCTACAAACTTAGATCGGGTCTTGACAGATCTTTTTGGAATCTAGGAGACAGCCTAAAAATCTGAGAGCTGTTCGCTGAAATCTATCTCACCGTGCATGCCCCCATCACCCGCAAAGGTGTATCATAGTTACTATCTTCGGTTTTAGGACCTGATTTACTGTGTTCCTATTTTCTATGGGAAAATGCTTAATAAATTGGGCCCTTAATGAGCCACTGCCCAGGGCCAACAGAAGGCAGCGGCCACACTCCTCATCCTCCCTCTTCCACAATCTCCATTGATCCCTTATTAGCTACATGTGTGTGTGTGTGGATGTGGAGTGTCTGCGTGAGTATGTGGTGATGGGGAGAGGGTGGGGGTGCTTACGTATGTGTGGTGGGAGAGGGGTGCACCTTTTTCTCCGGGACCAAGCAGGAAGTCAGTCTTCACTTATGGGTGATGTCACCGACGGAGCACATGTGGTAACTCTCCTCAGCTTTCAAAGAAAGCTTTTAGGAGATCCACCACGTATGCATGGTCCCCTTTCCACCCATGGGAGCCAGCGTACCTCAGTTTTTGTTTGCACCCTGGAAAAAGTATTGTGGTAATCGGTAGTTTTCTGCCTTTTTCTCTTTCTTTGTTTTTTTCGGTCTCGTACCGTTTGCCTTCCCATGAGCCTGGAACTGTTGGTGCCTTGGTGCTGTGTTTTTTTCGTTTCTCTTTTTTTTCTTTCTGTTTTCTTCGGTGCATGGGGTCTTTTCTCATGCCCTCCTGGTCGGGACATGGAATTTGATCTTGCTGGACGTGTTTCCAGCTTTGTCCATGATCAGCAGTTTCAAGAAGTGCAGCAGTTGTGGTAGGACCATGTCCATCACAGACCTCCATAACTGCTACCTTCAGTGCCTTGAGGCTGACTACGACACCTTCACTTGCCCACTCTGTCTCCAGATGACGAACAAGGAGCATAAGAATTGTGAAAGACAGCAGGAGGCACGGTTTTGCCACAAGCCCTCAGCATCAGCTCCGGCATCGGCGTCAACAGTTTTGGAGGCCACCATGAAGCCCTCGACCTTGCGCAGCGACCAGGCTCTCTTGAGGTCGAGGAGCCTTGGACCGGCGACCCTCTAGTGTGGACTGTTCCTGGAAGGACCGGACTCCGTCCCACTCATCGTTGGGGGGATGCTGGTTCCAGGTGCTAGTCCCATGGACATCAGCACCACAGTCCTCAACACGAGGCCGATGGCCGGGAGCAGCCCTTGAAGCTGCCCTAGCAGGAGGAGTCTTCCACTCCCTCGGAGGACCAGCATTGAGCTCCTGAGCCCATCACCAACCGGGAGTCTCTGCTGGTGGAACTGGTGCCAAGCTCAATTCCTTCGTTGCTGGCGCTGGACACTGTGGGGCCTTCTTTCCTAGAGGAGCGCATGGCCAGCTTGGAGCATAACCTAGCTGCCTTCCAGGTGCAGCAGAGGGTCCTGGTTCCGGGTGCATCCAGTTCCTTGGGGCCCCATCCACCACGGTTGCCTCACCTTTGGAAGTACATCCGATCCTTGAGCAGCATGCCCTCCAGGTTGATTCCAGTGGTCGCTCCCGGTCCCCATTGGGGCACCGGGTGTCTGCCCCAAGCATGTTGGGCTCGGAGCATCCGGAACCCCAGACCCTGTTGAGCCTGCCATCGGAGCATTGGTGCAATTCCCGCAGATCCTTTGACTTTCTCTCCAAGTCGGATGGAGTGGGAGATGGATGATGAGTCCCCGGACACAGCGCAACACCATGATGCCCCTTCAGACCCCTCTCCTCCACTGACGTGTCAACTGTCCCCTCCCGAGGACCTTTGTTTCCTCGTCTGTCCTTCACCATTGAGGCAGAGAAGGAGCCTTGGGTGGAGGATTTCGAGATCCTCCAATACACCTCCATGGTACATGGAGCTCACTCGGATGAAAAGAAGGTGATTAGCGGGGTGCCCCAGGGTTCGGTCCTGGGCCCAGCACTGTTCAATATATTTGTGTGTGATATTGCTGAAGGACTGAATGAAAAAGTCTGTCTTTTTGCAGATGACACAAAAATTTGCAACAGAGTGGACTCCCCCGAGGGAGTGGATAACATGAGGAATGATCTACAAAAGCTGGAAGAATGGTCTAATGCTTGGCAATTACGATGTAATGCGAAAAAGTGCAGTGTCATGCACTTAGGTAGCAGAAATCCAAGGGAAATGTACCTAATAGGGGGCGAGAGGTTGGTGTGCATGGTTCAGGAGAAAGACCTTGGTGTGATTATCTCTGATGATCTCAAGGTGGCAAAACAGTGTGACAAGGCGGTGGCAAAAGCCAGGAGGATGTTGTGCTGCATACAAAGAGGGATTACCAGCAGAAAGGAAGAGGTACTTATGTCACTGTACAGGTCGCTGGTGAGGCCTCACCTGGAATACTGCGTTCAGTTTTGGAGACCATATCTTGCAAAAGATGTAAAAAGACTGGGAACTGTTCAGAGGAAGGTGACCAAAATGATTTGGAGCCTGCATAAGAAACCTTATGAGAAGAGACTTGAAGACCTAAATGTGTACACTTTGGAGGAGAGGAGGGATAGAGGAGATATGATTCAGACCTTTAAATACTTAAAGAGGAACGATGAACAAACAAACCTCTTCCAAAGACGGGGAAGCTGCAAAACTAGAGGGCATAGCATGAAGCTGCAAGGTGGAAAATTGAAAGGCAATGTCAGGAAATATTTTTTCACTGAAAGGGTGGTGGATGCTTGGAATGCTCTCCCGATGGAAGTGGGGGCAAACACAGTGACGGAATTCAAAACAGCATGGGACATGCACAGCGGATCCCTTTACAGCAACAGGATAAAAACAAAATAAACTGAACCATCTAACTTCTCAACAAATAGGGGTGTCCTACATGGAGTGGTGGGTCCACCCCTAAACAAAGACATGGGGAGGGGTGGCCTGCACAGAGCGACAGGTGCACCTACTCTTGCCATATCTTGCTGGGCAGACTGGATGGACCATGGTGGTCTTTATCTGCCATCATTTACTATGTTACTATGTTACTCCCAAAGAGGCAGTCACCATCCTAGTGCTTCCTATTCTCGAATGCCTGCTATTCCAGATGTGGGAAAGCCCGGTTACGGTGCCCATAGTGAGCTGGTGTCTCAATTTGTTGTATCGAGTCCGCAAGAGCTTGGCCTTTGAAAAAACACAGCTACCACACAATTCCATGGTGGTGTAATTGGCCATGTGCCACATTAAGAGCCAGAAGGCACATTCTGTGGTGCCCTCGGATAGGGAGGCACGCATCATGGATGGCTTTGGTAGGAAGTGTTACGAAGGCTCGATGCTTGTGGCCCGTATCCAGTCCTACCAAGCTGTACATGGACATGTACTTGAGAGACCTGAAAGGGGGAGCTTGTAGGGCTCTCGGCTGGACTCTCTGGCGAACCTCTCCAGTGCTTCAAGACCCTGGTACCCACAGTGAAAGAGTGCTCCAAGTATGTTATTCGTGCGGCCTACGATGGCTCTGAGTCTGTGGCTGCAGTGGGCATTGGTGCCCGCTGCCTGGCATGGCTACAGTCCTCTGATCTGGAGCAATGAGTTCAGGAAAAGTTGCTTGATGTCCCCTGCTGGGGAGACAACCTCAGACTCCCAGCTGTTCAGCCTCACTGACACCACATGGGCTCTCACTTTAGCGCAAAAGGCATGCCATCAGATCAAAGAACCGGTTCCAGGAACAGCAGGAAAGTAAGCTCCTCCCCGCTGCACCCAATATCATCTACATGCGTCCAGGAACACTTTAAATCTGCGACTCTCCCAAGGTGGGCCCACGCCTGAGAACCTTGTGAGAAGGCCCTTCGGCATGGACTATAACAACTCACACATGACGGACCATCACATACCCAGGAATCAGGAGCAAGGACAGAAAGCCAATAGTCTCTAACGCCAGCACCCGTCTGATCACACATAATGGAGAACACTTCTGAAGCAGGTGCCACCCACCTACTCCAGCCAGCCATGCTACCAATATACCTAATGCTATGCATTCTATTAGAAGTTCTCCTACTTACTTCAACACACAACCAGTATACACACATCGCACCCCAGCTATGGCTCGTCCCTCTCGCAAACCCATCAACACACATCTCATACCTGCGCAACATACACAGAAACCCACACCGTCTTATACACATACTGAACCCCCTCAATCCTGCTGCCATGCCCTCAAGTGATATACCCCTCATGCACACACTCCGTTGCGCACTCATCAACTCCTGTTCAATCAGAAACAAAGTCCCTACCATCAAAAATCTATTTTTGTCCTGACACCTCAACATACTTTGCATAACAGATACTTGGATCATGGAAACGGACAATGTACTACTGAACCAACTCACACCAAACAGATACACAGTCTACCACTGCCCTTGATCAAAATATAGGGTGGAGGTGTTATGGTCATAGCCAAAACCAACCTCAAATTCCAATACCATGCTACTGAGAGCACAAACGAAACAGCCGCCCTCACCATAATGAACAAAGAGATAACCATAAGCCTCTCCTACAGGACATCAACCACTTCCTCCAATGACCTTTCAAACATCCTGGACAGTGCTCACGGCCTTGAACATGAGCAAAGACCTCCTAGTTCTAGGAGACTTCAACCTTCCTTTGCTACAACCTGAACCATGCCCACTCATTCCTGGAAGCAATGTCAGCAATGGATCTTAGCCAGCTTGTACAAACATCCACACATGAAAAGAGCAACACCCTCAACATGATCTTTTTCAACAACCATACAACCAAAGCTGGCCCCCCTTCATTCAGACACACCCAGTACCATGGTCTGACCAAAAACTAATCAGCTTTTTCCTCCCCCATGCCAACCTCAGCAAGCACTCCATCCATCAATCAAAGAAAAGAAGATTCAAACAATTCAACCCTGTGAATTTTATAGAAGACACTCTTCCACACCTACTAACCCCAACTCAACTGACCCCCACATACTTATATAAAACTGGAACTGTGTTATTGAAAAAGCCGCCACTACATCCACTACCCCCATGCTCACACAAAAAACAACTCAAAACACATTCCAGCTCTACACACCATGAAACGCAACTCTGAAAACATGAACAAAATGGCGAAAAACTAAGGACAATGAAGACAGACACAACTATCTATGTTCTTAAATGGTTATCATGCCACCAAGGACAAGACAAAGCGTGAATACCTAACAAAACTACTCAGCTCCTCAATCAACTGCCCAAGAGAACTCTTTGATATCATAAAACAACTGACAAAGACACCCTCCACTGACAACCAAGACATCACAATCACCTCCCAATAATTGGCAATCCACTACAAACCGCTTCACCCTCAGCCAAAACCACCCCTTCCTCCCCCCCCCCCCGACAAAACCAACCACCAAACCCTTTGGCAATGTCAACAAGGAATACATTGAAAAAATCATCTCATCTCTAAACACAACAACCTCTTCCCTGGAACCATGCCTGGTCACAGTGGATCAAGGCAACCAAGAAGGAATACAGCCACACTCTCACAAAAAGTACCCAGTCAGTACTCCAACAAGGTGACTTGCTCCAGTGCCTAAAACTTTCCTCCATATGTCCAAAACTGAAGAATCCTCCTGACCAACATCATACAGACCCATTGCCAGCCTATCCTTTACCGCCAAGATTATTGAAAAAGATGTCCAGCATCAACAGCAAGACCATATTGCCAGGAACAGCCTACTCGACCCATAACAACATGGATCCCACCCTCTTCATGGAGTAGAAACTCTACTAATCACCCTAGTCGGCACCTTGTAAAAGGAATACAAAACACCAACCAAGGATTCTTACTGATCTTCGTGGATATTTCCTCAGCTTTTGACACCATGAGCTACCATATTCTTCTGCAATGTCTTTGATCCACTGGAATTCAAAGTACAGTTCTCCAGTGGTTCAGATCCAACCTGACCGACAGACATCAAAAATATAAATCGGCCCGAACACCTCCATCCCATACAAACACAAGGAGTACCCCAAGGATCCACCCTATTTAACATCTACCTCCTTCCCCTCTGCACCCTCATCAGATCCCATAGCCTCAACTTCCACATCTGCGCTGATGACATCATGCTATAGGGTACATTCAACACAAAACAGCCCTCCTACTCTGCCCATCAAAAATGATGTCTCCAACAGGCTGATGTCTCCAACTAGCTGAAAAACAGCAACCTAGCAATGAGCATTGTTACCTGTAAAAACAGCATTGCCTGTTTACTGTTGTTCCATGTAAACCGCAACTGATCAATGGAAGGTGCGGTATACAAAAATTTGCTAATTAAATTAAATTAAATGAGCTATAAGAAAATCAAAGTCCTCTTTATAAAGAAAGACAACACCTTCTTCCCCCCCCAACTGCCATAATCCTGAACAACACATCAATCAAGACCCAGACAGAAGTGAAATACCTCAGAATTACCCTTGATCAACACCTCTTCTTCAAAACCCATATAAGCAAAGTCACCAGAGTAATATACTACAAATCAAAGATCCTGCAGCACCTCCTTCCACTCCTAGAACCAACAGACTTCCATTCTGCACTTCAAGCCATAGTTCTACCTCATCTCGACTATTGCAACGCTATCTACCAGTGCCTCCCACAAACCATGCTACTTCCCCTATGGACCACTCTTTACACAACAGCATGCATCCTCCAAGGAGCAACAAGGCAGGACCACATCACACCCATACTCAAGCAACTCCACTGGTTACCACTACCAAGTCATATAAAATACAAAACCCTCCTCTTGATGCACAAAGCCACCTACTCCCCCCCTCACCTCCACACTCTACTGCAAGCCCCCCAGATAAACAGATCATAACGTACCTCTATGAAGAACACCCTGCTCATCCCCCATGCCAGAACGAAATTCAATCAACAGGCCTGTGGATGAGCCTTCCAACTCTATGCACCTTCAGTCTGGAACACTCAAAGAAACATCACTGACCTCAGCACCTTCAGGAAGCATCTAAAGACATACCTCTGCTCTGAGCATTTCAGTCCCACCATGTAACCCCCCCCAGAAAGTATGCCCTCCATGCACGGCATTCACTGTATATAGTTAACCATCCTATATGTCTCAGACACTCCAAACTTGTACATTTGTATATAGTTAATCCAATGAATGCCGTATGTAGTAAAAAAAATGTTTTTTACACTGTAACTGCTGAATATTTTGTTTCATGTACACTGCTTTGTCCCGGAGAAAGGACGTATATAAATGCAGCTAAATAAATAAATAAATAAAGCCCATGATGGAAAAGGTCGCTTAGCTGGAGACTGAGCTACTCACCAGAACTAGGCTCTCATGGAAGACTGCTGACCCTTCCCGATGAAAGGCTTCAGAGAAAAAGCCCTTCTATCTACCCCCAATTTCAGGCATACCAGGCTCCCCCACAGGGGCAGCAGGCCAACGGCCAGGGTCAGGGCCCTTGTAGGTCTAAGACCCTCAAGCCCCAACCAGCGCTGCAACCGCAACCTGTGGGGGGCACTTGACTCCAAGACCATAGCCTTTCTTCCCCTGGATGGTCCCGCTCTGCAGAACATCAGAGGGCAGCTCACATCTTTCATCCATTGCTGGCCCAGTATCACCAGCGACGCCTGGGCCTTGCAAGTCATGAAGGAAGGCTTCTTCCTTCACTTTGAGCAAACACCCCCTCCATTCTTCCTGGGGGAGCTTCTCCTGGAATCCTGCCATCAAGAACTTCTTTGGGGAGAGTTCCACGTTCTCCTCACGGAACAGGCGGTGGAGTTGGTCCCTCAGCTTCGGGTGGGCAGAGGGTTATATTCCTTCTACTTTCTGGTACCCCAGAAAAGAGGCAGCTTTCGCCCCATCCTCAACCTGTAGGATCTGAACCACTTCTTGGTACGAGAAAAGTTCAAGATGGTGTACCTTGGGATGTTTCTGCCATACCTTCAGCGGGGAGACTGACTATGCTCTTTGGATCTCAAAGACACCTGCACCCATATCCTGATCCATTCCTTGCACCAGCAGTATCTCCAGTTCGTCACTGGAGGGTGTCACTACCAGTACAGAGTGATCTCAAGGAACAAGCAGAAATGTATCTTCACATATGGATATCGTCGGTACCGATGGAGCCTGCGCGGGAACACTCCCTAGAGTCCAATAGGAAAACTTTTGGGAGCATCCCACAGCGCCTGCGTGCTGCCTTCCCGCCTTTCCCAACTGTCCCTCTCCAGTTCTTCGTTTTCCGTGGAGCCAACAGAAAAAATTCCCCTCTTATTCTTCTTTTTTGTGGTTGCGTCTCCCTTCCCTCGACACTACACCGGTATCACCGGTTCTTCTTTCTTTTTTTCAAAACTCCCCCCCCTTTCTTTCTGGAGTCTTTTCCAGTAATTTTCTTCTCAGGTGCCACGCGCCATTTTGGGCACTAGGCCCAACGTTTTCCTTCAGACTGGAAAAACCCGCTTTGGGTTTTAAAAAGTGTTCTAAGTGTGGCGGTACCATCTCCATCACCGACACCCATGAGTGGTGCCTCAAATGTTTAGGTCCTGTCCTGACCACTCTATTTCAGTGTGTGTTGCCTGTGGGATGATGTCGAAAAGGGGCCGGCAAAACCGAGCTGCTAAACTTAGCACTCTTTTTCCCTCCGATGCAGTCTCTGTGGCATCGACGTCTTCCAGGGCTTCGTCTTCCTCCCATGGATCTTAGGTAACTAAACAT